>ML782137.1:626975-714441 GCA_009831015.1 Picea engelmannii | reverse complement strand
TCTCTATCTCTCTCTCCTTTTAACCCTCCCTCCACTATATCTACCCTCTTTCTCTCCTACATCTACCACCTATTTCTCTCTCTCCTTGCTGTTAGTAGCACTCTCAATCTCTCTACCCCCCGACCCCCTTGGTCTTCCTCTCCCACCATATCACACTCTCAAACAATCCATATCTACCCCGATATCTATTTACCTCTTGCATATAACCCCCACTCTCTCGCTCCATGTATCTACCTCCCTCTCTCTCCCTCACTCTCCCCACCTTTCTCACTTTTCATATATTTTACCCCCCTTCCTTATTTCCCCCCCTTCCTCTCACTATCTCACTCTCTAGCCCCCTCTTTTTCTCCCTATCCATCAATCTCTTTTTCTTCCCCTCTTACCCTCTCACACTCTTTTTCTTCCTCTCTCTCTGCAACCCCCCTCTCTATATTGAAAGGAGATAAATGGCCTTGACCTAGACATGTCAATACCTAGACCTAAACCTAGACATAACAATACCTAGACATAGAAATACCTAGAGTATGACCTAGACCTATATGGTCAACGTGACATAGACCTAGACCATGACCTAGACAATGACCTAGATCATGACATAGAGCTAGAGATAGATTTATAAGATGACCTAGAGCCTCACATAGACCATGAACTATACCATAACATAGATCTAGATCTAGATTTAGATGTTGACTTAGAGCTTGACATATACCCCTCTAGATCCATCTAATCCTATGAATAACTTATATTCAACCCTTAACCCCATCTATACTCTAGCCTTGAGTGCACTATGCATATGCCTTTTGTACAACCCTTGCACCCACCTCACCCACATCTTGGTGCTATAACCAATGCTCTATCCTTGAAAACATTTTCATACCTAAACCCTTAGGCCATAGTTGTCCCCATACCCATATACATATTTATTCATAAAGATGTTTGATATATAATAAATTATCTATCTATTACATTAAGAGTGCACACACACTTTTGTGACTTGATTGAGCTATAGTTATTGGTTGTTTATGCTCAAGAAGAACATGAACACATTCCTATAATGGGTGCATTCTTTAGTGCACACACATTCTAGGAACATTTTCACATTCCTACAGGGCATTGTTTGGTGCCAAGCACACTCCATCACCTCATCTATTTCAAGGACGAAAAACAGTCCACGACATCTTCAGAAAAACGTAGCATGCACAAACATGTTTTTCTTATTTTAGTGTTATTGTTTGATTCATAGAGAGTTTTGTGCTATCACAAGACCATTGTAGGAAAATTTGAAAGAAAAATGTGTCCAAGTGCAATTCGAATTGGAATTTTAGATAGGTCTTCTTTTGTAATACAAAAGAAAATTTCTCCACTTGGTTGTGCCTTATTACATAATACAAAGAAAAGATTGTGGTGGGTATTTGGAAGCCAATTTTTTTATTTGAACATGGGGAACCTATAGATTCAAGAAATAAAGTCCTCAAGAAAAGACAAATCGATCGAAAAGGTAGAAAACGAAAGATAAAAAGAAAAGTTACATATGTCAAATCGTAGGCTTTGATAAGAGGGAAATCCAATTTCTAGCAAAATGGATGCCACTATTGTTTCTCCTCCATCACTTGAAGAAAAGAACAAGAGTTGATTAGAGAGAAATCCATTCAATATCTCATCAGGACAACTTCTTCTAGATGACCAGATGATGGAGTATTTTCTTGGAGATGATTATAAAATGGATGAAATTAGAGAAGCAATCAATGTAAAATATTGTGGTGAAGAAGTTCCAGTGGTGCAATCTCTTGATGGATAGTCAAATGTTCCAGAAACAAGTCAATCCCATGTCCACTCTCCTCCCATAGTTGATATGTCAGTGATTGAAGGGGAAAGAAATGCAACATTGTTAACTCCACAACAGGGAGGTCAAGAGCGCCAGAATAGGGTTTCATCGCCCCCCTAGATTGATCACTGTGCGATGAATCTTGAGCACCCATATAAAATCATTAAAGAATATTTTGAACCAAAATATGATGTTTCTGAATGTCAATTATTTTTAGCTTTGTTAAAATCTAGAAATTTGACTATTGTTAGGAGAATTTTAGGCATTAAAACAATCAAATTTGTAGAAACAAGTCATCATATTGTTAGAAGCCTTGTAGATAATTTTCAAAGAATTGGTAAGAAATCTAGTTCTAAAGATCACAATGCATCTCGACGTGTCTTGTCACACCTAATTGTTATCAAGATCATGAGAAAACATCGTTTTATACAACAATCCTATCGCATATTTAAATGCAATGTCAAAACCCTTAGAAAGTATTCTAATAGAAGAGACATCCTTGACACAAGTGGGCCAATATATTTGTGGGCCTTCACTGGTAGGCTACTTCATTGTAACATGAAGTTAATTGGAGTGGTTAAGTAACTAGTTCAATATTTCTGGCATGAGAACACTAGGCCTTCTTCCAACCAAAATATGTACTAAAATTGAAAAGGGGATCTAGGGATCATGAACCCCATATTAACCACTTTCTTGACATTACACAGACATAATTGTATGAGAGATTTAGAAAATTGCATAGTGCACTTAACTTGGGCCAAATATTTTTCCATAAATGCAAGCATTGGTATGTTCAAATAAACACAATTTGTGACACATATTGTTGTATATATCACATTGAGTATGGTTATTATTACGACACACACATATATATATTTCTCATTTTTCATAACACCCTTTTGCAGGAATGCTCATTTATATTTTCGTCGTCATCATCTAGAGACTTTATTCACAACATATTGTGTACAAGGCCAGAGGGTTTTACATTTTATCAAAAAACATGCTTATATGGGACATGCCCCAAGTGCAGTGGAATTCCATTACTGAGCAAGTGCATCCATGTAAGAGATGGGTATGAATTGGGGAGGAGGAGGGTTTCCTTGCAAATCTTTAAATATGTGACATATGATATTCATGGATGACAAGAAGGAAAAAGATAAAATTGGTTACTTACCAAGCATGAGTTTGTGATTTCATGAGGGACTTCATCAGAAATGCATGACAATATGTTCATCATGTCCATGTGGCTCGATGGCCGGATGAGTATTTTAGAATATGTAGAGATACTTTTCCTATTGGTATTGTGTTATAAATGGTTGATTTTGATGAGAACTACACCCTTCAACCGCAAAATGAGGTTCAAAGACAATATTATCACTAAAAAAGGTCAACATAATGGTCCATATCACATACATGCATGGACCAGATAGTAATGAAAAAAAATATATATATATATTGAAAGAGTATCACTTCTACATAAGCAATGATCGGTGCCATGACTTATCCTACGTATAACATTGTTTCCAGTCTTTCTATAATCACCTTAAGGAGAAGAACATACATATGGATCAACATTATGTTTGGTCAGATGGTTGTGTAGGCAAGTTAATAAATGCTCATGTATTTCAATGGTTGTGTATGTTGCACAAAAAAATAAAGGTACCACACATTTGGAATTATTTTGAGTATGTGAACGACAAATGGGAGCATGATGGAGCAGGTGCATGCATAAAAAGAGTGTTACACAAGAAAGAAATTAATTTCACAACTACTTCACTCATTTGAGATGAAAAATCCATTCTTGAATGACGTTCTTCAGTAATTGGAGAGGGAACAAGAAACCATGAATACAAATCACATAGGAAAGGACATGTACATAGATATTTTTGGGAGGTGGATGATATAGATCGGTCACAATGGTATGAATGAAAAACAATCTAGGCTACTCATGGATTCCATTTAGTTATAACATTAGACAATGAAGTAGTTGAAATATGGACAAGAAAACTCTCCTGCTTTTGTGGTCCATGTAGTAGTAATGAATGGGATGATTGTGAATCAACAGACTTGGTTGATAGATGGGATTGTGTATCACTCCCCATTTTTCAACGTATAAATATGGAATTATCCTAGTTGGAGGAGGACCAATCAAGTATTTGATCCGGATTATTTTCGGCACGAAATGAGATTGGAGATATAATAAGAAATGTACAGAGATATCGCAGATATTCAATAATATAACATAAATGTATCGGAGATGAAGACATAAACACAAATATACAGTAATACATGATTTATATTAATGAAAGAAATGTATAGAGACTCTAAAAATACAGAGTGAAAGACTCGCTAGAATGGTGGCAGCTTATCTCTGAGAAGAGATGTGACAGCTACACGCATTCACAAGAAGATAATTACAATGAGGCTCTGAAGGAATTTTTACAATAAGCAAGAATGCCCAAAACCCTAGACATCCAAAAACGTAACCTTGGGAGATGAAGTGACAAAATTCATGAGGGGCTCGTTTGGGTAAGTGAGTACATCAACTTCCCGGGGTCATAACTTTTGCATACGATCTCCGTTTTAAGTGTGTGATAGCTCGTTGGAAAGGTATCGTCGAGGAGATTAATTTTGGGGGCACAATCATGGCTTTGGCTATTATTGAGAACCTTGATCTAGAAAAACCTTCATTTGGGCCCTCAAAATGGCCCCGAAAGTTAAAACCTGCTAAAAATAGTAAATTGCCAAAATTGCTAGAAAGCCATTTTGAGCCATTTGGAAAAGGTGGGTGGCCACCGATATCCACCTAGATCAATCCTCCCTCATTAGAAAGCAATGGTCTCCATTGAATTGAGTTCCTGGGGGAGAGGGAAAAGCATTTGTTGAATCTACATCTTTTTGACCTGCTTGTCTTGCTAGAGACGTCGTGCTGCTTAGTTTGTGGAAATCTGTCACGAACCTGTTGCGTTGAAGCTGCTCAACAAGTCAAGATACATGGAAGGACGATGTGCATAAGGAATATTTGCACTTTCCTGCAGCCTTGTCGACCTGCTTCTATTGGATAGAAGGTTCTTGGGGCAAGGTTGTAGTGGTTGTAGTGTCCTTTTGGTCTCCTTTTGAACAGATTGTGAAGAAGCCGAATGTTGCAGTATGAGATACTACCTTGCGGCACTTTTTAGGTGGAACAATAGTTGGAACTACCTCTGGTATTCTGTAGAGATGACCCCCCAAAGTAACAATGACACTATGAGGTTGAGACTCATAAACAACATGGCGTCTCCACATATATGGTTGGCCCAAGAGAAAATCACAGACATCCAGTGGGGTAACATCACATAATACCTCATCCTTGAAGGGTTGGATGTCGTATGATAATCGACACTGTTGGTTGACATGGAGATCTCGTCCTTGCCGAAGCCACCCGATGTTGTATGCTTGTGGGTGTGGTGTTGTCGACAATCCCAACTGTTTGACAACCTCTCCTGAGATGAGGTTCTTCTGGCTTCCGTTATCAACAATAAAATGCAGCGGGGCCCCCTTCACCCAAATCTATGAATGAAAAAGGCACTTCCCCTCTTCAGGATTTGTTGGTTCTTTTGGTTGAATTGTTGCAGTCGTGACAATAGCAGTGCAGTCTTCCTGAATGATCTGCCCTTTACCATTATTTTCAGAATCAGATTCATAATCAGGGTTCGGCTCTTTGTCTTTGATCTCAGCCACCAATGACTGTTTTGAGCGACATTCATCAGTGTTGTGCCAGGGGCTTTTGTGGAACTCGCACCATTCTCCAGTTTCCTTCTTTGTCTTCTCGTGACCCTTCTTTTCTTGTGTCTTGGACTGGTTTTTGGGAGACTGCTTGTTAGGGCCATCTTTGTCATACTTTGGTTGTTGTAGATTTGCAGACCTAAATTCCCGTTTGTTCTGGTGCTTAAATTTCTGCTCAATTTTAACAACATATCGATAAGCAACACTAAGTGATGAGATGTCTAGAAAATCCCTTTTAGTTTTGATGTATCTGTGTAAAGCCCCATGGTATTTCAGAACCAAATGTCGCTCGGAGTCTTTGATACCCAGCTTGGTGCGCAAGGTATGGAAGGTATTGGTGAACTCTGGAATTGCTTGGCCCCTCTCTTTCCATAGTGTGGTCCATCTCATGTATTGGTCCTCATAGTTGCCAACAGTGTAATACTGATATTTTACCTCATCCACAAAAAAATCCCAAGTGGGATCGAACCCATATATTCCAGACTCCTCTGTGGAACTTTGCTCCCAGTAAGTTTCCCACCAATGTTTGACATGAGGGAGAGCTTTAAGGAGTGCAAAGGTGATCTTTTCTTTGCCGGAAAAAATATGAACAGAGAAATAACCTTCCAACAGAGTTAACCATTTTTCTAGGGCTTCTGCATCTATCTGTCCTTCAAATACAGGAATATAAAATTAACTTGTACCTTGAAAGGCGAGGTGCCTCCAAAGTGGCCGCTTGATGAAGATGTGTATGATGCTATCGACAGGTGTTGAAGGATGTGGGAAAAATTCTCCATCATTTCGTCCCTCTGTCACGTGAGAGCTTTCTCAAGCAACAAATTGATAGGATCGTCTGCTCTGTCGTTTTTATTTTCTTCCGCCATTGAGGGTTTCTTGGGTGTGCGAGAGTGATTGTATTCAAGAGAGAAAATATCGAGACCCAACTTGCTATACTCGGACCTCGTCGGGGACATGCACTGAAAAAAATGATCAAGAGCAGCCTGCTCTGATACCACTGATCTGGATTATTTTCGGCACGAAATGAGATCGGAGATATAATAGAGAAAAGCACAGAGATATCACAGATATTGAATAATATAACAGAAATGTATCGAAGATTCAAACATAAACACATATATACATTGATACACAATTTCTATTAATGAAAGAAATGTACAGAGACTGTAAAAACACAGAGTGAAAGACTCGCTAGAATGGTGGCAGCTTATCTCTGAGAAGAGATGTGACGGCTACTCGCATTCATAAGAAGATGATTACAATGAGGCTCTGAAGGAATTTTTACAATAAGTAGGAATGCCAAAAACCCTAGACATCCAAAAACCTAACCCTGGGAGATGAAGCGCCAAAAGTCATGTGGGCCTCGTTTGGGTAAGTGAGTACATCAACTTCCCGGGGTCGTAACTTTTGCATACAATCTTTGTTTTAGGTGTGTGATAGCTCGTTGGAAAGGTATCGTCAACGAGATTCATTTTGGGGGATCAATAATGTCTTTGGATATCATTGAGAACCTCGATCTCAAAAAACCTTCATTTTGGCCCTCAAAAAGGCCCCGAAGATTAAAACCTGCTAAAAATAGTAAATTGCCAAAATTGCCAGAAAGCCATTTTGAGCCATTTGGAAAAGGTGGGTGGCCACCGATATCCACCTAGATCAATCCTACCTCCATAGGAAGAAATTGTCTCCATTGCGTTGAGTTCCTGGGGAGAGAGAAAAGCATTTGTTGAATCTGCATCTTGGTGAGTTGCCTGTCTTGCTAGAGACGTCGCGCTGCTTTGTTTGTGGAAATCTGTCACGAACCTGTTGCAATTGAGGCTGCTCAACAAGTCAAAATATATGAGAGGACGATGTATAGAAGGAATCTTTTCACTTTGGCGCATCCTTGTCGACCTGCTTCTGTTGGATTGAAGGTGCTTGGGGTAAGGATGTAGTGGTTGCAGTGTCCTTTTGTTATCCTTTTGAACAGATTGTGAAGAAGCCAAATTTTTCAGTATGAGATACTACCTTGCGGCACTTTTTAGGTGGAACAGTAGTCGGAACTACCTCTGGTATTCTTTAGAGATGACCCCCCAAAGTAACAATGACACTACGGGGTCGAGACTCATAAACAACATGGCGTCTCCACATATATGGTTGGCCCAAGAAAACATCACAGAAATCCAGTGGGGCAACATCACATAATACATCATCCTTCAAGGGTTGGATGTTGTATGACAATCAGCACTGTCGGTTGACACAGAGATCTCATCCTTGCCGAAGCAACCCGATGTTGTACGACTGTGGGTGTGGTGTTGTCGACAATATCAATTATTTGTCGACCTCTGCTGAGATGAGGTTCTTCTGGTCTATGCTATCAACAATAAAATGCAGCGGGGTCCCCTTCACCCACATCTATGAATGAAAAAGGCTCTCCCCCTCTTCATGATCTGTTGGTTCTTCTGGTTGAATTGCTGCTGTCGTGACAATAGCAGTGGGGTCTATGTCAATGATCTGTCCTTTACCCTTATTTTCAGAATTAGATTTAGAATCAGGGTTCGACTCTTTGTCTTTGATATCGGCCATGAATGACTGTTTTGAGCGACATTAATCAGTGTTGTGCCAGGGGCTTTTGTGGAACTCACACCATTTTCCGGTGTCCTTCTTTGTCTTCCCATGACCCTTATTTTCTTATGTCTTGGACCTGTTTTCGGGAGACTGCTTGTTAGGGACATCTTTGTCATACTTTGGTTGTTGCAGATTTGCAGACCCAAATTCCCGTTTGTTCTGGTGCTTAAATTTTTACTCAATTTTAACAGCATATCGATAAGCAACACCGAGTGATGAGATGTCCAGAAAATCCATTTCAGCTTGGATGTATCTACGTAGAGCCCCATGTTATTTCAGAACCAAATGTCCCTCAGAGTCTTTGATACCCAACTTGGTGTGCAAGGTATGGAAGGTATTGGTGAACTTTGGAATTGCTTGGCCCCTCTCTTTCCGCAGTGTGGTCCATCTCATGTACTAGTCCTCATAGTTGCCAATAGGGTAATACTGTTCTTTTACTGCATCCACAGAAAAATCCCAAGTGGGATCGGCCCCATATATTCCAGAATCCTCTGTGGAACTTTGTTCCCAGTAAGTTTCCCACCAATGTTTGACACGAGGGAGAGATTTAAGGAGTGCAAAGGTGATCGTTTCTTTGTCGGAAAAATTGTGAACAGAGAAATAACCTTCCAACAGAGTTAACCATTTTTCTAGGAATTCTGCATTTATCTGTCCTTCAAATATAGGAATATCAAAATTAACTTGTACCTTGAAAGGTGAGGTGCCTCAAAAGTGGCCACTTGATGAATATGGGCCTGATGCTATCGACAGGCGTTGAAATATGTGGGCAAAATTCTCCATAATTTCGTCCCTCTGTCACGTGAGAGCTTGCTCAAGCAACAAATATATAGGATCGTCTGCTCCGTCATGTTTATTTTCTTCCTCCATTGAGGGTTTATTGGGTGTGAGAGAGAAATTGTCTTCAAGAGAGACAAGCTCGAGACCCAACTTTCTATATACGGACCTTGTCGGGGACATGCACTGAAAAAAATGATCAAGAGTAGCCTGCTCTGATACCATTGATCCGGATTATTTTCGGAACGAAATGAGATCAGAGATATAATAAAGAAATGCATAGAGATATTGAAGATATTCAATAATATAACATAAATGTATCGTATATGCAAGCATAAACACAGATATATAGTAATACATGATTTCTATTAATGAAAGAAATGTACAGATACTGTAAAAATATAGAGTGAAAGACTCGCTAGAATGGTGGAAGCTTATCTCTGAGAAGAGATGTGACGGGTACTCGCATTCACAAGAAGATGATTACAATGAGGCTCTGAAGGAATTTTTACAATAAGCAGGAATTCCAAAAACCCTAGACATCCAAAAACCCAACCCTGGGAGATGAAGCGTCAAAAGTCATGTGGGCCTCATTTGGGTAAGTGAGTACATCAACTTCCCGGGGTCGTAACTTTTGCATACGATCTCTGTTTTAGGTGTATGATAGCTCGTTGGAAATGTATCTTAGAGGAGATTCATTTTGGGGGCTCAATCAAGACTTTGGATATCATCAAGAACATCGATCTCCAAAAACCTTCATTTGGGCCCTCAAAATGGCCCCAAAAGTTAAAACCTGCTAAAAATAGTAAATTGCCAAAAATTGCCAGAAAGCCATTTTGAGCCATTTGGAAAAGGTGGGTGGCCACCAATATCCATCTGGATCAATACTCCCTCTTTAGGAGGTAATGGTCTCCATTGCGTTGAGTTCCTGGGGGAGAGGGAAAAGCATTTGTTGAATCTGCATCTTAGTGAGATGCTTGTCTTGCTGGAGACGTCGCGCTGCTTAGTTTGTTGAAATCTGTCACGAACCTGTTGCGATTGAGGTTGCTCAACAAGTTGAGATACATGAGAGGATGATGTGCAAAAGGAATCTTTGCACTTTGTTGTAGCCTTGTCGACCTGCTTTTGTTGGATAGAAGGTGCTTGGGGCAAGGCTGTAGTGGTTGCAGTGTCCTTTTGTTCTCCTTTTGAACAGATTGTGAAGAAGCCTAATTTTGCAGTATGAGATACTACCTTGCGACACTTTTTAGGTGGAACATTAGTCGGAACTACCTCTGGTATTCTATAGAGATGACCCCCCAAAGTAACAATGAAACTATGGGGTCAAGACTCATAAACAACATGGCGTCTCAACATATATGGTTGTCCCAAGAGAACATCACAGACATCCAGTGGGGCAACATTACATAATACCTCATACTTGAAGGGTTGGATGCCATATGACAATCGACACTATTGGTTGACACGGAGATCTGGTCCTTGCCGAAGCCACCCGATGTTGTATGGCTACGGGTGTGGTGTTGTCGACAATCCCAACTATTTGACGACCTCTACTGAGATGAGGTTCTTCTGGATTCTGCTATCAACAATAAAATGCAACGGGGTCCTCTTCACCCACATCTGTGAATGAAAAAGGCGCTCCCCCTCTTCAGGATCTGTTGGTTCTTCTAGTTGAATTCCTGCAGTCGCGACAATAACAGTGTGGTCTGCGTTAATGATTTGTCCTTCACGATTATTTTCAGAATCAAATTCAGAATCAGGGTTCGGCTCCTTGTCTTTGATCTCGGCCACCAATGACTGTTTTGAGCGACATTCATCGGTGTTGTTCCAGGGGATTTTGTGGAACTCACACCATTTTCGGGTGTCCTTCTTTGTCTTCCTGTGACCCTTCTTTTCATGTGTCTTGGACTGGTTTTCAGAAGACTTCTTGTTAGGGCCCTCTTTGTCATATTTTGGTTGTTGCGGATTTGCAGACCTGAATTCCCGTTTGTTCTGGTGCTTAAATTTCTGCTCAATTTTAAAAACATATCGATAAGCAACACTGAGTGATGAGATGTCCAGAAAATCCATTTCATTTTGGATGTATCTGTGTAGAGCCCCACGAGATTTCAGAACCAAATGTCACTTGGAGTCTTTGATACCCATCTTGGTGCGTAAGGTATGGAAGGTATTGGTGAACTCCAGAATTTCTTGGCCCCTCTCTTGCCGCAGTGTGGTCCATCTCATGTACTGGTCCTCATAGTTACCAACAGGGTAATATTGTTCTTTTACCGCATCCACAAAAAAATCCCAAGTGGGATCGGTCCCATATATTCCAGACTCCTCTGTGGAACTTTTCTCCCAGTAAGTTTCCCACCAATGTTTGACATGAGTGAGAGATTTAAGGAGTGCAAAGGTGATCTTTGCTTTGTCGAAAAAATTGTGAATAGAGAAATAATCTTCCAGCAGAGTTAACCATTTTTCTAGGGCTTCTGCATCTATCTGTCCTTCAAATATAGGAATATCAAAATTAACTTGTACCTTGAAAGGCGAGGTACCTCCAAAGTGGCCGCTTGATGAAGATGCACCTGATGCTATCAGGAGGCGTTGAAGGATGTGGGCAAAATTCTCCATCATTTCACCCCTCTGTCGTGTGAGAGCTTGCTCAAGCAACAAATTGATAGGATCGTCTGCTCCGTCGTTTTTCTTTTCTTCCACCATTGAGGGTTTCTTGGGTGTGCGAGAGAGATTGTCTTCAAGAGAGACAAGATTGAGACCCAACTTGCTATACTTGGTCCTCGTCAGGGACATGCACTAAAAAAAATGATCAAGAGCAACTTGCTCTGATACCACTGATCCGGATTATTTTCAGCACGAAATGAGATCGGAGATATAATAAAGAAATGCATAGAGATATCGCAGATATTCAATAATATAACATAAATGTATCGGAGATGCAAACATAAACACAGATATACAGTAATACACGATTTCTATTAATGAAAGAAATGTACAGAGACTGTAAAAATACATAGTGAAAGACTCGCTAGAACGTTGGCAGCTTATCTCTAAGAAGAGATGTGACCGCTACTCGCATTCACAAAAAGATGATTACAATGAGGCTTTGGAGGCATTTTTACAATCAACAGGAATTCCAAAAACCCTAGACATCCAAAAACCTAACCCTGGGAGATAAAGCACCAACAGTCATGTGGGCCTCGTTTGGGTAAGTGAGTACATCAACTTCCCCGGGTCGTAACTTTTGCATACGATCTCCGTTTTAGGTGTGTGATAGCTAGTTGGAAAGGTATCATCAAGGAGATTTATTTTGGGGGCTCAATCATGCCTTTGGCTATAATTGAGAACATTTATCTCGAAAAACCTTCATTTGGGTACTCAAAATGACCCCGGAAGTTAAAACTTGCTAAAAATAATGAATTGCCAAAATTGCCAGAAAGCTATTTTGAGCCATTTGGAAAAGGTGGGTGGCCATTGATATCCACCTTGATCAATCCTCCCTCCATAGGAAGCAATGGTTGCGTTGAGTTCCCGGGGGAGAGGGAAAATCATTTGTTGAATCTGCATCTTGGTGAGCTGCTTGTCTTGCTAGAGACGTCGCACGACTTAGTTTGTGGAAATCTGTCACGAACCTGTTGTGGTTGAGGCTGATCAACAAGTAGAGATACATGAGAGGAAGATGTGTAGAAGGAATATTTGAACTTTGTTGCAGCCTTTTTGACTTGATTCTGTTGGATAGAATGTGTTTGGGGCAAGGCTGTAGTGGTTGCAGTGTCCTTTTGTTCTCCTTTTGAATAGATTGTGAAGAAGCTGAATTTTGCAGTATGAGATACTACCTTGCGGCACTTTTTAGGTGGAACAATAGTCGGAACTACCTCTGGTATTCTATAGATATGACCCCCCAAAGTAACAATGACACTACGGGGTCGAGATTCATAAATAGCATGGCATCTCCACATATATGGTTGGCCCAAGAGAACGTCACATAAATCCAGTAGGGAAACATCACATAATACCTCATCCTTGAAGGGTTGGATGTCGTATGACAATCGACACTGTTGGTTGACATGGATATCTCATCCTTGCCTAAGCCACCCAATGTTTTATGGCTGTGGGTGTGTTGTTGTCGAAAATCCCAACTGTTTGATGACCTCTGCTGAGACGAGGTTCTTATAGCTTCCACTATCAACAATAAAATGCAGCGGGGTCCCCTTCACCCACATCTGTGAATGAAAAAGGCACTCCCCCTCTTCAGGATCCGTTGGTTCTTCTTGTGGAATTGTTGCAGTCACAACAATAGCAGTGGGGTCTGCGTCAATGATCTGTCCTTTACCATTATTTTCAGAATCATATTCAAAATCAGGGTTCGGATCTTTGTCTTTGATCTCGACCACCAATGACTGTTTTGAGTGACATTCATTAGTGTTGTGCCAGGGGATTTTTTGGAACTCACACCATTTTCCGGTGTCCTTCTTTGTCTTCCCATGACCCTTCTTTTCTTGCATCTTGGACTAGTTTTCTGGAGACTGCTTGTTAGGGCCATCTTTTTCATACTTTGGTTGTTGCGGATTTGCAGACCCAAATTCCTGTTTATTCTCGTGCTTAAATTTCTGCTCAATTTTAACAGCATATCGATAAGCAACACCGAGTGATGAGATGTCCAAAAAATCCATTTCAGTTTGGATGTATCTGTGTAGAGCCCCATGGTATTTCAGAACCAAATGTCACTCGGAGTCTTTGATACCCAACTTGGTGCACAAGGTATGGAAGGTACTGATGAACTTCAGAATTGCTTGGCCCCTCTCTTGCCGTAGTGTGGTCCATCTCATGTATTGGTCCTCATAGTTTCCAACAGGGTAATACTGTTCTTTTACCGCATCGACAAAAAAATCCCAAGTGGGATCGGCTCCATATATTCTAGACTCCTCTATGGAACTTTGCTCCCAGTAAGTTTCCCACCAATGTTTGACATGAGGGACAGCTTTAAGGAGTGCAAAGGTGATCTTTTCTTTGTCGAAAAAATTGTGAACAGAAAAATAACCTTCCAGCAGAGTTAACCATTTTTCTAGGGCTTCTACATCTATCTGTCCTTCAAATACAGGAATATCAAAATTAACTTGTACCTTGAAAGGTGAGGTGCCTCCAAAGTGGCCGCTTGATGAATATGTGCCTGATGCTATCGGCAGGCATTGAAGGATGTGTGAAAAATTCTCCATCATTTCGTCCCTCTGTCACGTGAGAGCTTTCTCAAGCAACAAATTGATAGGATCGTTTGCTCCGTCGTTTTTATTTTCTTCCTCCATTGAGGGTTTCTTGGGTGTGTGAGACAGATTGTCTTCAAGAGAGACAAGCTGGAGACCCAACTTTCTATACTCGGACCTCATCGGGGACATGCACTGAAAAAATGATCAAGAGAAACCTGCTCTGATACCATTGATCTGGATTATTTTCGGCACGAAATGAGATCGGAGATATAATAAAGAAATGCACAGAGATATCAAAGATATTCAATAATATAAAAGAAATGTATCAAATATGCAAACATAAACATAGATACACAGTAATACATGATTTCTATTAATGAAAAAAATGTACAGAGACTGTAAAAATACAGAGTGAAAGACTCGCTAGAATGGTGGCAGCTTATCTCTGAGAAGAGATGTGACGACTACTCGCATTAACAAGAAGATGATTACAATGAGGCTCTAAAGGCCTTTTTACAATAAGAGGAATTCCAAAAACCCTAGACATCCAAAAACCTAACCCTGGGAGATGAAGTGCCAAAAGTCATGTGGGCCTCGTTTGGGTAAGTGAGTACATCAACTTCCCCGGGTCGTAACTTTTGCATACAATCTCTGTTTTAGGTGTGTGATTGCTCGTTGGAAAGGTATCGTCGAGGGGATTCAGCTATCAGTGAGAACCTTGATCTCGAAAAAACTTCATTTGGGCCCTTAAAATGGCCTCGGAAGTTAAAACCTGCTAAAAATAGTAAATTGCCAAAATCGCCAAAAAGCCATTTTGAGCCATTTGGAAAAGGTGGGTGGCCACTGATATCCTCCTGGATCAATCCTCCCTCTTTGGGAAGCAATGGTCTCCATTGCGTTGAGTTCCCGGGGGAGAGGGAAAATTATTTCTTGAATTTGCATCTTGGTGAGCTTCTTGTCTTGCTAGAGACGTTGCGCTGCTTAGTTTGTGGAAATCTGTCATGAACCTGTTGCGATTGAGGCTGCTCAACAAGTCGAGATACATGAGAAGACAATGTGCAGAAGGAAACTTTTCACTTTGTTGCAGCATTTTCAACCTGCTTATGTTGGATAGAAGGTGCTTGGGGCAAGACTGTAGTGGTTGCAGTGTCCTTTTGTTCTCCTTTTGAACAGAGTTTGAAGAAGCTGAATTTTGCAGTATGAGATACTACCTTGTGGCACTTTTTAGGTGGAACAATAGTTGGAACTACCATTGTTATTCTGTAGAGATGACCCCCGAAAGTAAAAATGACACTACGGGGTCGAGAGTCATAAACAACATGGTGTCTCCACATATATGGTTGGCCCAAGAGAACATCACAAACATCCAGTGGGGAAACATCACATAATACCTCATCCTTGAAGAGTTGGATGCTGTATGACAATCGACACCATTGGTTGACATGAAGATCTCATCCTTGCTGAAGCCACCCGATGTTTTATGGATGTGGTTGTGGTGTTGTCAACATTCCCAACTATTTGACGACCTCTACTGAGATGAGGCTCTTCTGGCTTCCACTATCAACAATAAAATGCAGCGAGGTCCCCTTCACCCACATCTATTAATGAAAAATGCACTCCCCCTCTTCAGGATATGTTGGTTCTTCTGGTTGAATTGTTGTGGCCACAACAATAGAAGTGGGGTCTGCATGAATGATCTTTCCTTTACCATTATTTTCAGAATCAGGGTTCGGCTCTTTGTCTTTGATCTCAGCCACCAATGATTGTTTTGAGCAACATTCATCGGTGTGGTTCTACAGGATTTTGTGGAACTCACACCATTTTCCGGTGCCCTTCTTTGTCTTCCCATGACCCTTCTTTTATTGCATCTTGGACTGGTTTTCAGGAGACATCTTTTTAGGGCCGTCTTTGTCATACTTTGGTTGTTACGGATTTGTAGACCCGAATTCTCATTTGTTCTGGTGCTTAAATTTCTTCTCAATTTTAACAGCATATCGGTAAGCAACACTGAGTGATGAGATGTCCAAAAAATCCATTTCAGTTTGGATGTATCTGTGTAGAGCCCCACAGTATTTCAGAACCAAATGTCGCTCAGAGTCTTTGATACCCAGCTTGGTGGGCAAGGTATGGAAGGTATTGGTGAACTCTGGAATTTCTTGGCCCCTCTCTTGCCGCAGTGTGGTCCATCTCATGTACTGGTCCTCACAGTTGCCAACAGGGTAATACTGTTCTTTTACAGCATCCACAAAAAAATCCCAAGTGGGATCGCCCCCATATATTCCAGACTCCTCTGTGGAACTTTACTCCCAGTAAGTTTCCCACCAATGTTTGACATGAGGGAGCGATTTAAGGAGTGCAAAGGTGATCTTTTCTTTGTAGAAAAAATTGTGAACAGAGAAATAACCTTCCAGCAGAGTTAACCATTTTTCTAGGGTTTTTGCATCTATCTGTCCTTCAAATACAGGAATATCAAAATTAACTTCTACCTTGAAAGGCGAGGTGCCTCTAAAGTTTCGCTTGATGAAGATGCGCCTGATACTATCGGCAAGCATTGAAGGATGTGGGCAAAATTCTCCATCATTTCATCCCTCTGTCGCGTGAGAGCTTGCTCAAGCAACAAATTGATAGGATCGTCTGCTCCGTCGTTTTTATTTTCTTCCTCCATTGAGGGTTTCTTGGGTGTGTGAGAGCGATTATCTTCAAGAGAGACAAGCTCGAAACCCAACTTGCTATACTCGGACCTCCTCGGGGACATGCACTAAAACAAATGATCAAGAGCAGCCTGCTCTGATACCACTGATCCAAATTATTTTCGGCACGAAATGAGATCGGAGATATAATAAAGAAATGCACAAAAATATCGCAGATATTCAATAATATAACAGAAATGTATCAGAGATGCAAACATAAACAAAGATATACAGTAATACACGATTTCTATTAATGAAAAAAATGTACAGAGACTGTAAAAATATAGAGTGAAAGACTTGCTAGAATGGTGGCAGCTTATCTCTGAGAAGAGATGTGACGGCTACTCGCATTCACAAGAAGATGATTACAATGAGGCTCTAAAGGCCTTTTTACAATAAGTAGGAATGCCAAAAACCCTAGACATCCAAAAGCCTAACCCTGGGAGATGAAGTGGCAAAAGTCATGTGGGCCTCGTTTGGGTAAGTGAGTACATCAACTTCCCAGGGTCGTAACTTTTGCATACGATCTTTGTTTTAGGTGTGTGATATCTCATTAGAAAGGTATATTCGAGGAGATTCGGCTGTAATTGAGAACCTTGATCTCGAAAAACCTTCATTTGGGCCCTCAAAATGGCCCTGGAAGTTAAAACCTGCTAAAAATATTAAATTGCCAAAATTTCCAGAAAGCCATTTTGAGCCATTTAGAAAAGGTGGATGGCCACTGATATCCACCTGGATCAATCCTCGCTCCTTAGGAAGCAATTGTCTCCATTGCGTTGAGTTCCTGGGGGACAGGAAAAAGCATTTGTTGAATCTGCATCTTGATGACCTGCTTGTCTTGCTAGAGACGTCACACTGCTTAGTTTGTGGAAATATGTCATGAACCTGTTGTGATTGAGGCTACTCAACAAGTTGAGATACATGAGAGGATGATGTGAAGAAGGAATCTTTGCACTTTGCTACAGACTTGTCGACCTGTTTCTGTTGGATAAAAGGTGCTTAGGTCAAGGCTGTAGTGGTTGCAGTGTCCTTTTGTTCTCCTTTTGAACATATTGTGAAGAAGCTGAATTTTGCAGTATAAGATACTACCTTGCGGCACTTTTTAGGTGGAACAGTAGTCGGAACTACCTATGGTATTCTGTAGAGATGACCCCCCAAAGTAACAATGACACTATGGGGTGGACACGCATAAACAACATTGCGTCTCCACATATATGGTTGGCCCAAGAGAACATCACAGACATCCAGTGGGGAAACATCACATAATACCTCATCCTTGAAGGGTTGGATGCCATACGACAATCGACACTGTTGGTTGACACGGAGATCTCGTCCTTGCCGAAGCCACCCGATGTTGTATGGCTATGGGTGTGGTGTTGTCGAAAATCCCAACTGTTTGATGACCTCTGTTGAGATGAGGTTCTTCTAGCTTATGCTATCAACAATAAAATGCGACGGGGTCCCCTTCACCCACATCTGTGAATGAAAAAGTCACTCCCCCTCTTCTGGTTGAATTGTTTCGGTTGCGACAATAACAATGGGGTCTGCGTCAATGATCTGTCCTTTACCATTATTTTTAGAATGAGATTCAGAATCAGGGTTTGGCTCTTTGTCTTTGATATCGACCACCTATGACTATTTTAAGTGACATTAATCGGTGTTGTGCCAGGGGATTTTGTGGAACTCGCACCATTTTTTGGTGTCCTTCTTTGTCTTCCCATGACCCTTATTTTCTTGTGTCTTGGACTAGTTTTCGAGAGACTGCTTGTTAGGGCCGTCTTTTTCATACTTTGGTTGTTGCGGATTTGTAGACCCAAATTTCTGTTTGTTCTGGTGCTTAAATTTATGCTCAATTTTAACAACATATCGATAAGCAGCACTGAGTGATGAGATGTCCAAAAAATCCATTTCAGTTTGGATGTATCTGTGTAGATCCCCACGGTATTTGAGAACCAAATGTTGCTCGGAGTCTTTGATACCCATCTTGGTGCACAAGGTATGGAAGGTATTGGTGAACTCTAGAATTTCTTGGCCCCTCTCTTGTCGCAGTGTGGTCCATCTCATGTACTGGTCCTCATAGTTGCCAACAGGGTAATACTGTTCTTTTATCGCATCCACAAAAAAATCCCAAGTGGGATCGACCCCATATATTCTAGACTCCTCTGTGGAATTTTGCTCCCAGTAAGTTTCCCACCAATGTTTGACATGAGGGAGAACTTTAAGGAGTGCAAAGGTGATCTTTTCTTTGTCGGAAAAATTGTGAACAGAGAAATAACCTTCCAGCAGAGTTAACCATTTTTCTAGGGCTTCTGCATCTATCTGTCCTTCAAATATAGGAATATAAAAATTAACTTGTACCTTGAAAGGAGAGGTGCCTCCAAAGTGGCCACTTGATGAAGACGCACCTGATGCTATCGGTAGGCGTTGAAGGATGTGGGTAAAATTCTCCATCATTTCGTCCCTATGTCGCGTGAGAGCTTTCTCAAGCAACAAATATATAGGATCATCTGCTCCGTCGTTTTTCTTTTCTTCCACGATTGAGGGTTTCTTGGGTGTGCGAGAGCAATTGTATTCAAGATAGAAAAACTCAAGACCCAACTTGCTATACTCGGACCTCGTTGGGGACATGCACTAAAAAAAATAATAAAGAGCAACCTGCTATGATACCACTGATCCGCATTATTTCCGGCACGAAATGAGATCGGAGATATAATAAAGAAATGCATAGAGATATCGCAGATATTCAATAATATAACAAAAATGTATCAGAGATGCAAACATAAACACAGATATACAGTAATACATGATTTCTATTAATGAAATAAATGTCTAGAGACTATAAAAATACAGAGTGAAAGACTTGCTAGAATGGTGACAGCTTATCTCTGAGAAGAGATGTGATGGCTACTCACATTCAAAAGAAGATGATTACAATGAGGCTCTGAAGGCCTTTTCACAATAATAAGGAATGCCAAATACCCTAGACATCCAAAAACCTAACCCTGGGAGATGAAGCGCCAAAAGTCATGTGGGCCTCGTTTGGGTAAGTGAGTACATCAACTTCCCTGGGTCGTAACTTTTGCATACGATCTCCGTTTTAGGAGTGTGATAGCTCGTTGGGAAGGTATCATCGAGGAGATTAATTTTTGGGGCTCAATCAAGCCTTTGGATATCATTGAGAACATAGATCTAGAAAAACCTTCATTTGGGCCCTCAAAATGGCCCCGAAAGTTAAAACCTGCTAAAAATAGTAAATTGCCGAAATTGCCAGAAAGCCATTTTGAGCCATTTGGAAAAGGTGGGTGGACACTGATATCCACCTGGATCAATCCTCCCTCTTTAGGAAGCAATGGTCTCCATTGCATTGAGTTCTCAAGGGAGAGGGAAAACCATTTGTTGAATCTGCATCTTGGTGAGTTGCTTGTCTTGCTAGAGACGTCACGCTGCTTAGTTTGTGGAAATCTGTCACGAACCTGTTGCGATTTAGGCTGCTCAACAAGTTGAGATACATGAGAGGATGATGTGCAAAAGGAATCTTTTCACTTTGGTGCAGCCTTATCGACCTGCTTCTGTTGGATATAAGGTGCTTGGGGCAAGGATGTAGTGGTTGTAGTGTCATTTTGTTCTCCTTTTGAACAGATTGTGAAGAAGCCTAATTTTGCAGTATGAGATACTACCTTGCGACACTTTTTAGGTGGAACAATAGTCAGAACTACCTCTGGTATTCTGTAGAGATGACCCCCCCAAAGTAACAATGAAACTACGGGGTCAAGACTCATAAACAACATGGTGTCTCCACATATATGGTTGGCCCAAGAGAACATCACAGACATCCAGTGGGGAAACATCACATAATACCTCATCATTGAAGGGTTGGATGCCATATGACAATCGACATTGTTGGTTGACACGAAGATCTTGTCCTTGCCGAAGCCACCCGATGTTGTATGGCTATGGGTGTGGCGTTGTCGACAATCCCAACTATTTGACGACCTCTGCTGAGATGAGGTTCTTCTAGCTTCCGCTATCAACAATAAAATGTAGCGGGGTCCTCTTCACCCAAATCTGTGAATGAAAAATGCATTCCCCCTCTTAAGCATTTGTTGGTTCTTCTAGTTGAATTACTGCAGTCGCTACAATAGCAGTGGGGTCTGCGTCAATGATCTATTCTTTACGATTATTTTCAGAATCAGATTCAGAATCAGGGTTCGGCTCTTTGTCTTTGATCTCGGCCACCAATGACTATTTTGAGCGACATTCATCGGTGTTGTGCCAGGGGATTTTGTGGAACTCACACCATTTTCCAGTGTCCTTGTTTGTCTTCCCCTGACACTTCTTTCTTGTGTTTTGGACTGGCTTTCAGGAGACTGCTTGTTAGGGCCGTCTTTGTCATACTTTGGTTGTTGCGGATTTGCAGACTCGAATTCCCGTTTGTTCTGGTGCTTAAATTTCTGCTCAATTTTAACAACATATCGATAAGCAACACCAAGTGACGAGATGTCCAAAAAATCCATTTCAGTTTGGATGTATATGTGTAGAGCCCCACGGTATTTTAGAACCAAATGTTGCTTGGATTCTTTGATACCCAACTTGGTGTGGAAGGTATGAAAGGTATTGGTGAACTCCGAAATTGCTTGGCCCCTCTCTTGTCGCAGTGTGGTCCATCTCATGTACTGGTCCTCATAGATGCCAACAGGGTAATACTGTTCTTTTACCGCATCCACAAAAAAATCCCAAGTGGGATCGGCCCCATATATTCCAGACTCCTCTGTGGAACTTTGCTCCCGGTAAGTTTCCCACCAATGTTTGACATGAGGGAGAGCTTTAAGGAGTGCAAAGGTGATCTTTTCTTTATCGAAAAAATTGTGAATAGAGAAATAACCTTCCAGCAGAGTTAACCATTTTTCTAGGGATTCTCCATCTATCTGTCCTTCAAATATAGGAATGTCAAAATTAACTTGTACCTTGAAAGGCGAGGTGCCTCTAAAGTGGCCGCTTGATGAAGATGCACCTGATGCTATCGACAGACATTGAAGGATGTGGGAAAAATTCTCCATCATTTCATCCCTCTGTCGCGTGAGAGCTTGCTCAAGCAACAAATTGATAGGATCGTCTGCTCCATCATTTTTCTTTTCTTTCGCCATTGAGGGTTTCTTGGGTGTGCGAGAGAGATTTTCTTCAAGATATTCAAGCTCGAGAGCCAACTTGTTATACTCAGACCTCGTCGGGGACATGCACTGAAAAAAATGATCAAGAGCAACATACTCTGATACCACTGAACCGAATTATTTTCGGCACGAAATGAGATCGGAGATAGAATAAAGAAATGCACAGAAATATTTCCGATATTCAATAATATAACAGAAATGTATCAGAGATTCAAAAACAAACATAGATATACAGTAATAAACGATTTCTATTAATGAAAGAAATGTACAGAGACTGTAAAAATACAGAGTGAAAGACTCGCTAGAATGGTGGCAGCTTATCTCTGAGAAGAGATGTGACAGCTACTCGCATTCACAAGAAGATGATTACAATGAGGCTTTGAAGGAATTTTTACAATAAGCAGGAATTCCAAAAACCCTAGACATCCAAAAACCTAACCTTGGGAGATGAAGCGCCAAAAGTCATGTGGGCCTCGTTTGGGTAAGTGAGTACATCAACTTCCCGGGGTCGTAACTTTTGCATACGATCTCTGTTTTAGGTGTGTGATATCTCGTTGGAAAGGTATCGTCGAGGAGATTCATTTTGGGTCCTTAATAATTCCTTTTGATAACATTGAGAACCTCAAAATGGCCCCGAAAATTAAAACCTGCTAAAAATAGTAAATTGCCAAAATTCTCAAAAGCCATTTTCAGCCATTTGGAAAAGGTGGGTGGCCACCGATATCCACCTGCATCAATCCTCCCTCCTTAGGAAACAATGGTCTCCATTGTGTTGAGTTCCTGAGGGAGAGGGAAAATCATTTGTTGAATCTGCATCTTGGTGAGTTGCTTGTCTTGTTGGAGACGTCGCGCTGCTTAGTTTGTGGAAATATGTCATGAACCTATTGCGATTGAGGCTGCTCAACAAGTCGAGATACATGAGAGGACGATGTGCAGAAGGGATCTTTGCACTTTTTTGCAGCCTTGTCGACCTGCTTCTATTAGATAGAAGCTGCTTGGGGCAAGGCTGTAGTGGTTGCAGTGTCCTTTTGTTCTCCTTTTGAACAGATTGTGAAGAAGTTAAATTTTGCAGTATGAGATAGTACCTTGCGGCACTTTTTAGGTGGAATAGTAGTCGGAACTACCTCTGGTATTCTGTAGAGATGACCTCCCAAAGTAACAATGACACTATGGGGCCGAGACTCATAAACAACATGGCGTCTCCACATATATGGTTTTCCCAAGAGAACATCACAGACATCAAGTGGGGTAACATCACATAATACCTCATCCTTGAAGGGTTGGATGCCGTATGACAATCGACATTGTTGGTTGACATGGAGATCTCATCCTTGCCGAAGCCACATGATGTTGTATGGTTGCACGTGTGGTGTCGTCGACAATCCCAACTGTTTGACAACCTCTATTGAGATGAGGTTCTTCTGGCTTATGCTATCAACAATAAAATGCAGCGGGGTCCCCTTCACCCACATATATGAATAAAAAAGGCACTCCCCCTCTTCAGGATATGTTGGTTCTTCTAGTTGAATTGTTGTGATCGCGACAATAGCAGTGGGGTCTGCGTCAATGATCTGTCATTTACCATTATTTTCATAATCAAATTCAGAATCAGGGTTCGACTCTTTGTCTTTGATCTCGGCCACGAATGACTGTTTTGAGCAACATTCATCGGTGTTGTGTCAAGGGCTTTTGTGGAACTTGCACCTTTTTCGGTGTCCTACTTTGTCTTCCCGTGACCCTTCTTTTCTCGTGTCTTGGACTGGCTTTCGGGAGACTGCTTATTAGGGCCATCTTTCTCATACTTTGGTTGTTGCGGATTTGCAAACCTGAATTCCCGTTTGTTTTGGTGCTTAAATTTCTGCTCAATTTTAACAACATATCAATCAGCAACACCGAGTGATGAGATGTCCAAAAAATCCATTTCAGTTTGGATGTATCTGTGTAGAGCCCCACGGTATTTCAGAACCAAATGTCGCTCGGAGTCTTTGATACCCAACTTGGTGCGCAAGGTATTGAAGCTATTGGTGAACTCCAGAATTGCTTGGCCCCTCTCTTTCCATAGTGTGGTCCATCTCATGTACTGGTTCTCATAGTTGCCAACAGGGTAATACTGTTCTTTTACCGCATCCACAAAAAAATACCAAGTGGGATCGACCCCATATATTCTAGAATCCTCTGTGGAACTTTGCTCCCAGTAAGTTTCCCACCAATGTTTGACATGAGGGAGAGATTTAAGGAGTGAAAAGGTGATCTTTTCTTTGTCTAAAAAATTGTGAATAGAGAAATAACCTTCCAGCAGAGTTAACCATTTTTCTAGGGCTTCTGCATCTATCTGTCCTTCAAATACAAGAATATCAAAATTAATTTCTACCTTGAAAGGCAAGGTGCCTCCAAAGTGGCCACTTGATGAAGATGTGCCTGATTCTATCGGCAGGTGTTGAAGGATGTGGGCAAAATTCTCCATCATTTCGTCCCTCTGTCGCGTGAGAGCTTGCTCAAGCAACAAATTGATAGGATCGTCTTCTCTGTTGTTTTTCTTTTCTTCTGCCATTGAGGGTTTCTTGAGTGTGCGAAAGAAATTGTCTTCAATAGAGACAAGATCAAGACCCAACTTGATATACTCAGACCTCGTCGGGGACATGCACTGAAAAAATGATCAAGAGCAACCTGCTCTGATACCACTGATCCAGATTATTTTCGACACGAAATGAGATTGGAGATATAATAAAGAAATGCATAGAGATATCGCAGATATTCAATAATATAACATAAATGTATCGGAGATGCAAACATAAACACAGATATACAGTAATATACGATTTCTATTAATGAAATAAATGTACAGAGACTGTAAAAATATAGAGTGAAAGACTCGCTAGAATGGTGGCAGCTTATCTCTGAGAAGTGATGTGATGGCTACTCGCATTCACAAGAAGATGATTACAATGAGGCTCTGAAGGCCTTTTTACAATAAGAAGGAATGCCAAAAACCCTATACATCCAAAAACCTAACCCTGGGAGATGAAGCACCAAAAGTCATATGGGCCTCATTTGGGTAAGTGAGTACATCAACTTCTCGGGGTCGTAACTTTTGCATACGATATCCATTTTAGGTGTGTGATATATCGTTGGAAAGGTATCGTCGAGGAGATTCATATTGAGGGCTCAATCATGCCTTTAGATATCATTGAGAACCTAGATCTCGAAAAACCTTCATTTGGGCCCTCAAAATGGCCCCAAAAGTTAAAAGCTGCTAAAAATAGTAAATTGCCAAAATTGCCAGAAAGCCATTTTGAGCCATCTGGAAAAGGTGGGTGGCCACCGATATCCACCTAGATCAGTATTTCAACATATTATGATCATGTATCATATCTTGTATTGTGAAGTTCATTGATTACTTCTATTAGATTTTGAATAACTAGCATTGATATTTTATTCTTTGTTCATTTAGTGGACTCACATTTTGGCACTCCATTTTTTGCAGGGAACATATACACAATGGTTTATCCAAGAGATAATGAATGGGGAATTGATTATTTGTTGTCACAATGATTAGAGGGAAATTAAACACTCGTGCGATCAGTAATAGACTCCGAAGCCATTGAATTTCCGATTGGGTCGATGGTTATTAAAGGATAATATATAAAATAGATGAAAGAAAAAAAATGAAAGGTGGTTATGTATTTCAAGATTATAAACCAGGTCAAGTCATATACCACTTTACAAACTTGGTTATTGGTACAAACCTCCAAATACAAACAATGCCAAGAAATAACTCATTAAAGGTATGATACTTCTTTCCTTACTCTGAGCACAAGAAGTTAATCGAGACCGTTAGTATTATATGTGATCTCTATGGTCTAATTGAATGACCATAGGTATGTAAAAGGAATAATTTTGGATTCATTTTGAATGTTATTAAAAAAATTAGAATGTTGTTAAAACATACCTTTCCTTAAAATATTTTGGTATGTAAAATATTTTGTCTGTTGTTAAAATATACCTTGCCATGCCATGCCTTGCCATGCCATGCCTTGCCTTTCATTTCCATGCCTTAACCTTCCTATCCTTTCCTTCACTTTCCATTCCATACCTTTCCATCCCATACCATACCTTTCAATTCCATACCTTGCCATGCCATGCCATACCTTGCCTTGTCTTTCCTTCACTTGCCTTCACTTTCCTTGTCATGCCTTGAGTTTCTTTACCCTACCATGCCATGCCTTTCCTTTCTTTCCATTTCCTTTCCTTTCCTTTCCTTTCCTTATCATGCCATGCCATGTCTTGACTTTCCATGCCATGTCATAATTTTCCATGCCTTTCCTTCTCTTACCTTTCCATGCCTTCACTTTCCTTTCCTTTCTTTGCCATGCCCTGCATTTCCTTGACTTTGCCTTCCTTCACTTGCCTCAAATTTCCATGCCATGCCTTAACTCTCCTTGTCTTTCCTTGAAATTCATTTCCTTTCCTTTCCTTTCCTTTCATAGCCTTGCCATGCCTTCCCATGCCTTGCGTTTCCTTGTCATGCCTTTCCTTTCCTTTCCTTTCCTTGCCTTCCCATGGATGTCATTCCTTTGTAAATTCTAACCTTGTACAATATCTACTGCAAACAGATCTTTAGTAAAATAACATAAAATATACAATGGAAAATACAAACATTACAAAGAGATTTTTCCCCTAGAAACCCAAACTGGGAAAACCAGCATATTCTATATTCATTCATATGTAATACATTGTTTACAATAAAATATACATATAGGAGACAAAGGCATCCAAAACCCTAACCCAATGACTTGGATTAGTCCAAAACCCTAATTCCTTAACCAAAAATAGAAAACCATCGACAAAAATCATGTGCCGGAAAACCACCTAAATACGTGACACATTTCCTGAGGCAGAAAAAAGTTCCTGAGGCAGGTGACACTACTACTCGTGCAAAGAATATAACATATACCCAACATTCTCCCACTTGTTTTTTTCTTTGCATATAGGGGGTTATCGGGTTACATAGTCAACAATCCAGGGAAACAATGCCCATGGGTCCTCTACACCAAGAGAACTTCTCAGTGCTCACAGATTTTGTTAATGAGTTTTCAACATTCTTCAAAGTGTCCACCTTCATCAGTGATACTTTCTTTTCTTCAATCATGTCTCTCACAAAGTGATATTGAACATCACTATTCTTTGTCTTTGAATGATAAGCCAAGTTCTTTGCCAGAAAAATTTCACTTTGACTATCACACTCTATTCTTACAGCTTGTTGTACCAACCCAATACCTAAACACAATCTTTGTAACCATACTTCTTCCTTACTTGCATGAGTGGATACCATGTATTTAGCTTCTGTAGTTGAAAGTGCCACTACAACCTGTCTTTTTCTCAACCAATTTATTGCTCCTCCAAACAGGTTAAACACATACCCACTTGCAGATCTCCTATAGTCCAGATCTCCAGCCTAGTCTACATCCACAAAGCCAGGTATATCCACCACTCTGTCCAATCCCGGTCTTCCTTTGTAGCACAATCCATAGCTAGTAGTGCCACTCAAATACCTGAAAATCCTTTTTACTGTTGTCCAATTCTCCTTCCCTGGTTTTGACATATACCTGCTCAAACCTCCCACTGCATGTGCAATGTTCGGTCTAGTACAGACCATTTCATACATGAAACTGCCAACTACACTTGCATATGGAACATGATACATGTCCTCCTCTTCTTCATGTGTCTTGGGACACTGATAAGCAAATAACTTTTCACCAACATGAATAGGAATCTTTATTGGTTTACATTCCTTCATATTAAACCTCTGCAATATTATCTCGACATATTTTCTCTGATTTAACCAGAGTTTCCTCTATTTTCGATCTCTTTTAATTTCCATTCCCAAAATGAAATTTGAAGAACCGATATCCTTCATGTCAAATTTATAGGACAACTGAGTTTTCACATCTTGGATAATCTCCTTGTTGTTTCCTATCAACAACATGTCATCCACATACAATACCAACTAAATCAAAGGATCACCAATTAATTTAATATACACATAGTGATCCTCTTTTCTTCTTGTGAATCCAAGTCCTAGAATATAAGTATCATATTTTTTATACCACATCCTTGGTGATTGTTTTAAACCATACAGGGACTTTTCAGCTTGCATACCAACTCCTTCTTTCCCTTCACAACAGAACCTTTTGGTTGCTTCATATAGATTTATTCTTCCAAATCCCCATGAAGGAATGTTGTCTTCACATCCATATGTTCTACTTCAAAATTAAATGCAACAAAAATAGATAACATAAATCTTATAGAGGTTAACTTGGCAACAGGAGAAAAAATCACACCAAAATCAATTCCCTCAACCTAGAAATAACCCTTTGCTACTAAATGAGCTTTGTATTTCTCCACTTTTCCTTCTGCATTGAGCTTCTTTTTAAATACCCATTTGCTTCCAATGGGTTTTATTCTAGTGGGAAACTCCAGTAGATCACAAGCCTCATTCTTATCCAAAGATGCCATTTCTTCGTCCATGGCCCTTTTGCAGATATTTCCATCCTTTGAATCCACTGCCTCCCTGATAGTTCTAGGATCATCATTAGTAATAGACAAAGTAAAATTTGAACGGAAATCAGATGGAGTATACCTTTCCGGTAGTCTTCTTTTGCGAACCGATCTCCTCAATACTGAAGTATGAGGATCTTCATCTTCTTATTCATGTTCTTCTGTAGAGTTCGATTCATCATCCTTTAAATCAAACTCTATTTTCTCTGGTTCTTCCTTACTTGGTAGGACTTCCTTTTTAACAACATTCTTCATTTCTCTAAATACCACATCTTGGCTATACACTAACTTCTTAGTTTATGGGTTCCAAATCTTATGACCTTTGAGACCATATTTATATCCAATAAAGATACACTTTTCAACCTTCTTATCTAGATTACTCTTGTTTTCCTTTGGAGCATGAACATATTCATCATAGCCAAATACCTTGAGATGTGTGAGAGAAGTTTCCTTACCAGTCCATACTTATTGTGGAGTCTTGTCATCCAACACTGATGAGGGTCATCTTTTGACCAGGTAACATGCAGTACCCACTACCTTTGTCCATAATTATTTCCCTAACATGGCACCACTGAGAATGCACATTGCTTTTTCCATCAGTGTCTTGTTCATCCTTTCTGCAACTCCATTCTCCTGAGGTGTATATCGAGTAGTCTTATTCCTTGCTATACCACACTTCTTACATAATTATTCAAATTCATTTCTGCAGAACTCTCTTCCATTATCTGTCCTAAACACCTTAATTATTTTCTCTGTTTGATTATCAACAAGAGACTTAAACTCTTTAAACCTGTCAAAGAATTTATATTTATTCCTGAGGAAATATATCCAAGTATTCATCGAGAAGTCATCAATAAACGAGATGTAATACACAAATTGTCCCAATGATGGGACCAACACAGGTCCAAAAACGTCACTATGAACTAGCTGTAAGATTCCTTCTGCCCTCTTTGCACCAGAGGGGAATCTTACCCGATTCTGCTTCCCATATAGACGATGTTCACATAAATCAAAATCCAGAGAGAAGTTAGACATACCTTCAACCATACCTTTACCATGTAGTAGTCAAATACCCTTCTCTCTGATATTCCCTAGTCTTTGCTGCCACATCATAACCTTTTCTCCAGAGATTGTAAGAGTTCTTCCTTATTCAACTCCAATATCAGGAACAATGGAACTATTACACCCATCACTAATAGTTCTTCCTTCCAGCTTATACAGATTTCCAAACCGAGCTCCTTTCAGCAAGTCAATTTCTCCTCAAACCATCCTGCAGGTTTCCTTTTCAAATATTTTTTTTGCCCCTGGATCGTCCATTTTGCTTACAAAAATCAAATTTATGGACAAATTTGGGATGTGCATAACACCAGGCAGTTTTCTAATCCTTCCATCTATGAGCCTCAACTTGACTCTTCCTCGTCCTCTAATTCTGATTGTCGAATCATCACCTAAGAAAACATTACCTCCATCATACCTTTCATATTCACAGAACCACTCCCTGTGGGGAGTCATATGAAAGGATGCACCAGATTCAACCAACCATGCCTCATGATATACATGTTTTCTTGAAGAATCCAAGTACACATCCCCTCCTTCTTCCTTGGAGGTCTTTTCTTTTGTAGAATGAGATTCTTCAGATTCCTTTTTTTTCTCAACTTCGGATCTACATTGCTTCTTGTACTGCCTTTCTTTTCCACATCTCCAACATACCCTTACAATATTTCTGGGAGATTTAGATCTACCCTTATACTTAGATATCCCACTTGAGAAATTAGATCTATTTCTTTTATGGGAGCGTCCTCTTGCAAATAATGTGTCTGTGTTATGTCCTTCCATATTCTTCTGTCTCATCTCCTTCGAAAACAAAGATGAGACCACTTCCTCAAAATTCAAGGAAGTGATATTACTACCTATGGCCACAACCAGACTATCCCACGAGTCTGGTAAAGAAAATAGTAAACTGATACAATTATCTTCATATGAAATTTTAGTCTCAACAGATACTAATTGAATTACCACAGTATTGAAGGCATTCAAATGCTTTTCCACTGAGTCTCCATATCTCATCCTCAGGTTATACAACTTTTTTCTCAAGAATAGTTTATTCACTAGGGACTTAGATTGATACAAATTCCCCAAATTTTCCCATAAATCCTTGGTTGTAGCTTCCTCTGACACATTCAGTAATACTGAATCAGAGAGACATAGTCAGATTGTGCTCTTTGCCTTCTGATCAAAATTTTTCCAGTCGTCTGCTAAAGTTCTTTTAGGTGAAGTACCTAGATCTAGCATGATCCACTGATCTCTGTCCACCAATAGATCTTCCACGTTGAGCTTCCACAACTCAAAACTTTTCTCACTAAACTTCTCTATCTCCAGCTTCGAATTTCTTGCCATTTCTTTTCACCTGAAAATTCAATACCACAGATGTCCCACTGTAACAAGGCTTATCACAATATTGAGCCAAACCCTTGACCATAAAGATGGCTCCCTGAAGACAATAAATCTCTGATACCAAATGTGAATTCTAACCTTGTACAATATCTACTACAAACATATCTTCAGTAAAATAATATAGAAGATACAATGACAAATACAAACATTGAAAACCAACATATTCTATATTCATTCATATGTAATACATTGTTTATAATAAAATATACATATAGGATCCAACAACATACAAAACCCTAACCCAATGACCTGGATTATTCCAAAACCCTAATTCCTTAACCAGAAATAGAAAACCATCGGCAAAAACCATGTGCCAAAAAACCACCTAAATACGTGACACATTTTCACGACACTACTACTCGTGCAAATAATATAACACATACCCAACATCCTTGTCATGCCTTTCCTTGCCTTCCCATGCCTTCCCTTTCCTTCCCTTGACATTCCATCCCATGCCTTGCCTTGTCATGCATTCCCATGCATTTCCTTGTCTTTCCTTTCCTTCACATGCCTTGCCTTGCATGCCTTCCCATTCCATGGAATTCCTTTCCATTCCTTTCCATTCCTTCCCATGCCTTTAATTTCCTTTCCTTTCCATGCCTCAGGATCTACATGTTTTCTTGAAGAATACAAGTACACATCCCCTCCTTCTTCCTTAGAGGTCTTTTCTTCTGTAGAATGAGATTCTTCAAATTCCTTCATTTTTTCAACTTTGGATCTACACTGCTTCTTGTAGTTTCTTTCTTTTCCACATATCCAATATACCCTTACAAGCTTTCCGGGATATTTAGATCTACCCTTATACTTATATCTCCCACTTGAGAAATTAAATCTATTTCTTTTATGGGAGCGTCCTCTTGCAAATAATGTGTTTATGCTATGTCCTTCCATATTATTCCATCTCATCTCCTCTGAAAACAAAGATGAGACCACTTACTCAAACTTCAAGGAAGTGGTATTACTACCCATGGCCACAACCAGACTATCCCACAAGTCTGGTAAAGAACACAATAAACTGATACATTTATATTCATATGAAATTTTAATCTCAATAGATACTAACTGAATTACCACAGTATTGAAGGCATTCAAATTCTCTACCACTGAGTTTCCATCTCTCATCCTCAGGTTATACAACTTTATTCTCAAGAATAGTTTATTCACTAGGGACTTAGACTGATACAAATTCCCCAAATTTTCCTATAAATCCTTGGTTGTAGCTTCCTTTGACACATTTAGTAATACTAAATTGGAGAGACAAAGTCGGATTGTGCTCTTTGCCTTCTGATCCAAATTTTTCCAGTCGTCTGTTGAAATTCCTGTAGGTATAGTACTTGGATCTACTATGATCCACTGATCTCTGTCCACCAACAGATCTTCCATGTTGAGCTTCCACAATTCAAAACTTTTCCCATTAAACTTTTCGATCTCCAGCTTCGAATTGCTTTCCATTTATTTTCACCTGAAAAGTCAATACCACAGATGTCCCACTGTAACAAGGCTTATCACATTCTCGAGAAAAACCCTTGACCACAAAGGCGTCTGCCTTAAGACAATAAAGCTATAATACCAAATGTAAATTCTAACCTTGTATAATATCTACTACAAACATATCTTCAGTAAAATAACAAAAAATATACAATGGCAAATACAAACATTGAAAACCAACATATTCTATATTCATTCATATGTCATACATTGTTTACAATACAATATACATATAGGATCCAACGACATCCAAAACCCTAACCCAATGACCTAGATTATTCCAAAACCCTAATTCCTTAACCAGAAATAGAAAACCATCGACAAAAACCATGTGCCGAAAAACCACCTAAATACGTGACACGTTTTCACGACACTACTACTCATGAAAATAATATAACACATACCCAACATCCTTGTCATGCCTTGCCTTGCCTTCCCATCCCTTGCCTTGCCTTCCCATGCCTTCCCATTCCTTCCCTTGACATTTCATCCCATGCCTTGCCTTGCCATGCATTCCCATGCATTTCCTTTCAATTCCTTTCCTTCCCATGTCTTTCCTTGCATGTCTTCCCATTCCATGAAATTCCTTTCCTTGCCTTTTCATGCCTTTCCATTCCTTCCCATTCCTTTCCTTTCCTTTCCATTCCTTTCCATGACTTCCCATTCCTTTCCTTTCCATGTCATGCCTTTCCTTTCATTTTCTTTCCATGCCATGCAATGCCTTGCCCCGCCTTTCCTTTCCTTTCCTTCCCATGCCACGCCTTACTTTTCCATGCCTTCCCATGCCTTCCCATGACTTGCCTTGACATGCCTTCCCATTCCTTACCACGACTTGCCTTTCCATGCCTTCCCATGTATTTCCTTTCCTTTCCTTTCCTTCCCATGCCTTGACTTTCCATGCCTTCCCATGCCATGCCTTGCCTTGCCTTTCCTTTCCTTTCCTTCACTTTCCTTCACTTTCCTTGCCATGCCTTGCCTTGTCATGCCCTCACTTTCCTTTTCTTTCCTTCCCATTCCTTTCCTCGTCTTGTATTTCCTTTCCTTTCCATGCCTTTCCTTGCCTTGTTATTCCTTTCCATGCCATGCCTTTCCTTGCCTTTCCTTGCCATGCCATGCCATTCATTTCCTTGTCTTTCCTTTCCTTGCCTTCCCATGCCTTACCTTTCCTTTTCATGCAAGGAATGACAATGGAGGGGCCCAACTAGATGAATTTCGCTGCTTAGGATCCAATGCAACTGACGGTTCATCCATCCAAGTCCCAATTTTTGTTTTATTGCGAGTTGTAACTCATGTCCTCAACCGATTTAGGGACATGTGGCCAATTTGGTCTGGGGGCATAAAATCCAAACTGAGTGGAATAATGGATTTTTGTAAACTACCGCAAGACTGTTTTGCCAAGTCCCACACAACCACACTACCCACAAATGCTCGACACAGTCTTCTTGAAAATTGATTTCCTTTTCAAAAATTGCACTATGCCTTATGATACCTTATATATATGAATGAAGAGATCTTATGTTATGACATTGAAATTATCATGCAAGTATTTTTATATAAAATATATGGGATAACAAGTTGCAGAATTACATGCTTATTGAATCCTTTGACTGAAATTTTTACGTATTAAACTTTTTCATTTAGTACAATCATTATTTACATATTAAAATTCTTCATTTACATATTAAACTTGTCCATTTAGTCAAGGCATGACATGGCATGGCATGGAAAGTGAACGCAAGGCAAGGCATGGCAAGTGAATGCAAGGAAGGGAAAGTGAAGGCATGGAAACACATGAAATGGAAGGCCATGGCATGCAATTCTATGGAAAGGAATGACATGGAAAGGAATGGTTTTATTCCTGAGTTTATACTTTAAGGCTCTGAAGTATACCGTCAAGGCTCTAAATTAGAGTTGGTTTCCCAACTACCTCTGTCTAGCTTCCCTTTGTTCTTGGATGTTGATATCACTTTCAATAGCTGCCCATGAACGTTCTAATTCAACCCGGTTAGTCGTTGTTTGCAAAATAGTATTAAAAAGGTTCAAAGCAATGCTAGTTTGATATTGGAGACCAGGTTATATGTTGGGCTGTCTGTTATTTGGAATAGTCATGGAGAATAAAACTTTATTTAATTATGAAAGAATTTGATAAATTGTTGCTTCAGTTTTTAAAGGATGAGAATAGGAAAAATAGTTTTGAAATTCAAAATAATAACATAATAACAGTTGAGGTCGTTTCCTGGACTTGAAACAATTTTGAGCATAGTAAAATAACAAGGAAATATTGCTGAAAGAATATGAGGCTTTAATCACGAAATAATTTCATATTGTAACAGGAAGTAGAGAAGAAAATGAGATTTCTAATGAAATGTTAAATATTATCGTTCAAATGATCTACAGGTCTTAAAATTACTGATAGCAATTTCAGAGGAAAATATGTAAATAATTTGATAACCAAATCAATTCAAACTATAAAATATGTATGAAATAAACTTATAGTTGATCATTCATTAGAAAGACATTGAAAGAGAAACGTAGAAAAATATTGTGAACAGGGTTAAAGAACACATAGCTTCAACTTGACAGAATTCAAAATCTTGTCTGTATTATTTATATCACAATGGATTGAAAACTTTTTATACAATTAGCTCTCCTCCAAAACCAAAAAGCCCCTTCTCAGTCTTGTGAAAAACTATTTATACATTATCCTAAAATATTTTTCCCGTTGGTGATTAACCAACTTCCTAAGACTATGGTTACATGAATGAACAATGTCAAACCGTTTACATTTCTATTCTAAGTGCCTTATTATTCTAATGATGAAAATCTTCAAAAGAGTATCTCATGTCTACGTTGATGAACCTCCTCCTTTTGCTTCAAGACAACGAATACATTTTCCCAAAAACTTCACCAAAACTCTGGGAGCTTCTGGTATATCTTTTGCCTCAAATATGAAGAACTTTTTCTGTAGTTCAGGCAGACAATCTTCAATTATCTTCCTTGTGAACTTAATAGTTTTCAACTTTAAGTTCAGCATCACTATCCATTTGTCGATTTCGGTGACATTGATTACCTTTATTTTTTGGATCTCCACCTGCATTTCTTCTAGATCTTCTTTGAATCTAATCTGATGCTTAGCAATGTTAATTTCCCCTAACAAACATGAACAGTTGTTTTTTCCAATGTTCAATGAAATTTTCTCTAAAAGGTCAAAAATTCCTTGGCCGCTGCCATTAACTTCTCTGGTCACTCTTTTGTTTTCTGTGAGGTCTACCTCCCATACCTTGAGTATTACATCACCTTTAACCTGCTCTGAAACAGATAATTTTTTAGCTTCCCTGAAATCCTCCTTTGTCGAAAGAGCCACTGCTTTTTGGAAAGTTGCTCTGGCTGCTTTCACTTCTCTTTCTTTCTGTAGAATATTATCCAAGGATTTATTTGTTTCCTGAAAGTAATTCTAGAAAAATTCCAGATTAAAAAACACTCCCCGTTGTTCCTCTTCTATCTTCAAATGTATTCCCAATATCTGGGCCTGGAAAATTTAAAGCTCTACCACTTGATTTGAAATGGAACTAATCTTATGTTGTAATTGTTTATTTGTTTCTTCTTGCTTTAGGACCTGTGCCGGGAAAACATGTATTGGTTGATTTGCTTCTTCTAAGCTTGCTTTTAGTTTTTGAATCTCTTGAATGTCATTTAATATAGCTTGTTCTAGACCCTTTTTTATTCCCCAGCTGATATTTCTTTCGGTCTCTTTCCATTGAACCTATAGCTGAGCTATCATTTGGTCTTTTTGTTCCACCATAGTTGTCAAACTACCCATAGAGTATCAATTCACCGATGCTAAGGCCCCCATTGTCCCTACTGTCTCTGTAGTGAATTCTCCTTGTTTAAGTTTTTGTCCATCTATAATGATTTTGTGCTTTTTAATCAACACATCTCCTCTAGGATGAATTTCCTGTTTCAGGATTGCCTTCCTCTTTTTACTGAAAAAATAATTTGATGAAGGAATCTCATCCCTAGAAATAGGCTCAAGATCACTAACGTATAGAGTTCCCTCATGGGGGTTTCCATAAGTAGACTGTAATGGAGTCAAGGAGGTAATGGGACTTCCAAGTTCTGTCGATGCTATCCCTCCTACCTTTTTTGGAAAACTCTCAGGGATTTCTGAAGGTGTTTCTAACTCCTTTCCTTTCCCTGCCTCTGATTTTTCTGTCTGGGGGACCTCTGTTTATTGCGAAGGCATTTCACCCTCCCGCATTTTTCCTTTTGTACTTGCTTTATCCTGTACATTTTTTTCAAAGCCTGGGGGAGGCCCCTCCTGCTCTGGTGGAGGGGTCGTGGATTCACCTTGCAAACTCTTTGGTAAAAAAATTCGCCTATGACTCTGGAATGACATGAAACCAACCTGTGAGTCAAGTGACATGGATTGTACCTTGTTCAATACTTCTTCATAAGTTTTAACCTCCTTGAAAATGTCATCATAAATAGATGTTTCGTGCTCATAAGATTTCAAATTACAGTGCATCAAATGTTTGCTTACTAATTGATAAGGGTAATGCTTTCTGTTCTCAATATCTACATGTTTTATTTCTTCTAATGCTTTAGCCTCTACTTTAAAATTGTCGAGGTTCAGTAATGAAAATTTCCCGACATACATAGGGAAGATTGGCTAGAATTTCTTTTGAGCTACTTTTATCTCTATTCCAATACCACCTTTCACTATTTGATGTGCTACCTCCCTCAATACCAATCTGTCCGAGAGGAATTTCGGAAGTGCGTGAGGGGGAATTGAGCACCCATAAACCCTAACATAAGAAAATTTCTCATCAATAAACCAGTCGACTATTGCTTTGAGATTTCCTGAGATTGACTCAGAAATGCGAGGGGGTTCACAGCCATAGAACATGTTATGCATTGGAATTATTAAGAAATGAAAAATTTCATAAAATGCATCCTTAGCATTTTCTTCCCAAAGTGCAGAATGATATTTATGAATAGGCTCAGGGCAGGTTATGTTCCAACTTCAATTCATCAGGGGAAATGGAGTCACAAAGAAAATCGCATCCATAATGTACGCTAACATATAAAAGGCCACTGGTTGACCTTTAGATTTTGCAACTCTGTAGTTTGAAACTTCTGGAGCTAGGTTATCAGACAAAATCTTACTCCAGTTGAAAGTGAATCCTTCTGAAGCTTCTTCCAAAAAAGGCACCGAATCTGTAGGAAAATGGCAGGGATCCTTTTCCCCGAAAATTCTACACAACATTATGGCTACATAGACCATATATTCATTCAAAGACACCGTGGCATAAACCCCATGGGTATCAGCCCTAAACTTTGATGGAAATCTCCACCAATATCTAATTAAATCGGGATAAGTTCGGTCTGCCTCAGTACACTCTTTCCTTTGAAATTCATCTAAAAAATCGGCATTAAAAGTCTACTTAGGATTTGGAGAGAGCTTATACATTACTTGTATATGTTCTGGCCTGAATGAGCCAACAACGACCCCTTTACCATTTAATATTATCCTCGTCAGAATATCAACCTTTTCCAGGGCCCAACTAATCATATCATTGTACACCATAAGCCGAGGATGCATCGCAATCTTATGAAGTTCTGATTCTGCTATATCTCGAAAGTGATTATCAGAATCAGTATGAGAATTCTTGAATTCGAATTCCAGAAGTTCAGAGATTTGTGTCCAAGATTTAATTGAGTCTATAGCATGTGGCATAGTGTCGAATATGATATCTCCTTTCTGTATATCTTCACTCTTCTTGGTGCCTTTTTTGGTGCCATGACTTTAAGTTAGATGGAAAACCTGTCACAGAAAAGGAGTGAATGAGCTCGGCTGAGTGCATTTTGCGCTTGATAGTATGAAATAGAAAATGTTGTGAAAACACAGACCTTCAAACTCTCTTTTAATTCATTTAACAATGACGGGACTGACGCAACTGACAAAAAATCAAGACATTTAATGGAGTAGATATTTACTAAGATATGCATTAGTGTCACATATCACCCACTAGTTATTCTTTATTTAAGTGGCTGCATTTTGGTGCTTTTGAATTCAAAAAATTGGAACATTTCATTCAATCGGAAACCGAGACGTGAACAAAACCTAAAAATATTGATTATCATTAATCATTCTTTCAAAACAGAGTTAATTTGTACTAATCATAGATTAAGAATCAAGATTTTGTGTTTCAGGATTTCGGGAATCGAGTTGACAAGAGGTATGTTATCAGTGAATCCCGACTTCCGAAATCGTGAAATCGGGACAAGATTAATTAGGACTTAAATTCATTTTAGCAAAATAATTGATCGGTATTAAGCGTTTCGGGATTTTGGTGATTGTGTTGACAGGAAGTATGTCATCGATGAATCCCGATTCCCGAAATCGTGATATGATTAACTTAGGACTTAATTAATCAGGATTAAGGAAAAAACATGATTAACTCAGTTTAACACAAATTATGGGTCAGGATTTCGCGTTTCGGGATTTCAGGGATTGTGTTGACAAGAGATATGTTATCGCTGAACCTCGAATCCCGAAATCGTAATATGATTATCTTAAGCCTTAACTTTTTGTGTTAGTGAATTAATTAATTAGAATTTGAACTCATTCTTTTGGGAAATCGGGGATTGGGATTTCGTGATTCAATATGTATTGAGAAATATGTTCTCACCAAACCCTGAATCCCAAAAACTTTTTAAAGTTAATCTTAACTCCATTAGGTTTAAATCTTATCATGATTAAAATAACTTTATAGAAAATGCATCGAGATTCTTATAACATTTTAGGTTTTTTTCCTTTTATTATTTAAAGAATAAACTTTTTTCGGGAAATCGGTACCAGGCTTTTGGGAAAGATAACGAAGCTTATGCTTTATGAAAAGACAAAACCCTAAAAAGGAAAGTTTAGGTCTTAGGGATAAAAAATTTAAAACTTGTTTCAACATAGGCTCCAATTGGGGACCTCGTCTCCTTGTGGGACTAGGAGAACATGTAGACTTAGTGCCTTTATTGGGTTAATGGAGTCAAGGGTTTATATCTGCAGAAACTTCTAAGGAAGGGGATACAGAGGAAAAAGAGATTTCATCCTTACTTCTGAAAATATTTTCAAAACTCTCATTTGTTGTAAACTCAATTGTAGTCCCATTCATGATCTTCTCCTTCTCGTTACTGAAATTAATTTAGCGTTAAGATGATCAAAACAATCCTAGGAAACCCAACAGATTTTGTGGCTTTCGGCTTGCATCAAATGAAGCAAAATTCATATTTTTAATTGGGGAGCCCTGTCTGGACTTGGGATATAGATCCGGTTTCAAAACAACTGGTAACTAGAGTAGAATGATATTTAAGTATGACAACCTTACAGATACCTCATATATTGCTTCACTGCCAGCGAGCCTATTCAGTACCCCAGTGAAGTTATCTATCTCTTTTTACTGAATTTCATTTCACCACTTCGAATCCTAATTATGCATCTAACCTCAAATATTGCTTCACTGCCAGCGAGCCCGTTCAGTACCCCGATGAAGTTATCTGTCTCTTTTTACTAAGACGAGGGAAATCATTTAAATGAATTTCCTTTCATCATCTTTTGGACTAGATGGGGGCAATCAAATATGAATTTCCTTTCACCATCTGTCTTATATTTTACTTTTTGAATACGAAGTGGGGGCAATCAGTGGTACTTAATATACCAGGGATGGTATCTGGGTAAAAGACGCAGTGGAGGTTTGTCATCTTGTTTTGATTACTCTAGACTAACCTTCTCTTAACTTTCAAAACACCTTAGGCCGTAGAGAAAAAAGGGGAATATTAATTTCAAGGGTCTTTCTTCGAGCAAGCTTAAATCCTTAGAAAATTGTTAAGAGACCTAGGAGAGTTAGGATCGGCCTAAGCATAACTTTGTTTAGTTGGAGAGTGAGGAGTTATGAAGACTGGTCTACCTTTCAAGAACTATTTTTCAGCTTCAAAAGTTAAGACGTAATCTCTTCTACCTCTGTGGGAAAACTAGAAAGAAGTTTGATTTTTTAAGAAGACAAAACTGAGGGTAGAAAGAGGGGACATAGAAAGACCCAGAAATCGAAAAACATAGGTCATAAATTAAACCCAACTCTTGGAACTCTTTTTCAGAGATGTTTATTTTAATTACCTCCTGTCTTATTCTAAGTGAAACCCTTAGGTCTTAGATTTAGAAATCATTCTTTAAGTGACATATCACACTTGCTAGACAATCACCACACTCTTTATAAAAAAACATTGTTTGAAATAGATAGACTTTCCTGGAATTCACATCTTTGCCTTACCATTTTCGTTCTCTTTTGAAATAATAGAAAATCTCATCTATCACCTATTTTGGCAAATTTATCTTCTGCTATAAGGCTGTCTGTTTGCTACTTTCACTTGTCGGGCTGCCAACCAGAATCCTGTAAGGGAACAATACAAAGAGTATCAGGTCTTTTATAAAAGAATTGAATACATTGAGAATTGTGTATCCCTACTTATAGAAAAACATTAACCTATTTTTATTTATTTATTATTTATTGACAAAATGAAACTAGACTTACCCAAAAAAAAATATATGAAAAAAAAAAGAATAAACAAACCAGTATATACAGTGGGAATTATGGAAATCAACTATTCCATATATTGTTTTAAATAACGCCCGTTGACAGGGGCGTTCAATATTTTACCATCTAAATTTTCTAGCAGAAACGAATTCTTTCCTTCAGGAGATGCAACCTTGAATGGTCCATACCAGATGTGATCGAATTTACGTGTTTCTCCAAGTCTTCCTTCCTAGCATCCCATTTTAAAACCAAATCTCCGGGGTGGAATTCCCTATCTTTGGCCTTACGATCGAATAGCGCTTTCATGTCATCCTGGTATTTCTGTAGCCTTTCGTCCACTTTGGCCCTGTGCTATTGGACTTCAATTAGTTGGTTTATTCTTCTTGTGACATGATTTGGTTCTTCCTTCTCATCTTGCCAAAGTTTCATTACAGGAAGCGCTAGATTTATAGGTAACACTACATCTGTCCCATATACCATTTGGAAAGGAGAAGTGCCGATAGACTTTTTCGTGCCTATCCAATTTTCCCACAGAGCGTATTTCAAATGCACATGCCAAGATTTCTTGTTTTCGCTCAACACTTTCTTAATTATATTGATTAGGCTCTTGTTTGAAGACTTGGCCAGGCCATTTCCCTTAGGGTAGTATGTCGTGGAATGACCAAGCAAAATATTATATTTTTGGCAGAAACTGACCATAGCCATAGATTTAAAATCCCGTTCGTTATTTGTGACTATCTTTTGGGGGCAGCCAAATCTAGAAAAAATATTTTCTTCTAAGAATCTATTACCACCGAGTCAGTAGCCCTTCTAGTTAGAATAACTTCCACCCATTTGGTGAAGTAATCTATAGCGGTCAGGATCCATCTGTGTTGAGCACTGGAATGAGGATTAATTTCACCTATGAAATCTAATCCCCATTGCTAGAAAGGAGCTTCTGTTTTGACCAGAACCAATGGCATTGTTGGGAGTTTATGTTTGCCTGAGAACAATTGGCAAGGGTTGCAAGTTCGGAACTTGGCGTTGACGTCTAAGAAACGTTTGGGCCAATAATACCCTACCCTCGGGATCTTATAAGCTGTTGCCTTCTAGGCGTGGTGTCCTCCACATATTCCTTAGTGAAATTGGCTTATGACCTTTTATGTTTCTGATTCGACCAAACAAACCAATAGGAAGCCAAGTGGGTCTTTCCAATACAATTGTCTTTCAGATATACAGTATTTGACCGCATGCAACTTCAACGTTTTGGCTTTGGATGGGGGTAAGTCACTCGGGCACTTCAAAGTCAATAGGTAGGACACTATGTCTTTGTACCAATTTGATGAAGCAAATTTCTCTTTGATTCTGATATCATCTATTTGTTCATCAAGTTCATTCATGTCCACACACTCTTCACTTCTCTGTAAGCCATTTATCCTGAGAGCTATGAAATTTGATTCAGCTAAGAGTTTAGCTAAACCCTGCCCCTTCACTAGTTTTGTTGGTTTAATCTCCAAATCAAATTCTTGAATTTTGGCAAGCCATCATCCTCTTTTGCCATCACTGTCAGACTGAACCAAAATATCTTTTACGGAGCTAGTGGGTATGTACACAATCACCTTAGAATGAAACACATAGGTTCTGAAATCCTTTAACGCCTTCACCATAACATATGCTTGTTTTTCCATTATATTATATCTAAGCTCGACGTCTCTAAGACTTTTGCTAAAAAAGGCTATTGGTTGCTCGAAACCTTCTTCATTTTTTAGAGGAGAATCACGACGAGTGTGTGTTCGGAGGCGAATGAGAAAATAAGAAAATCCTTTAGATAATCAGGGCTTGCTAATACGAGCGCCTCACTTATAACCTTCTTGATGTGTGCAAATGATTCTTGGCCTCTGCTATCCATTTCACTTCACTATTTTTCCTTAACATATCTATGATCAATTTCACGATTTCAACAAAGTTTGGAATAAATCTTCTTAAAAAAATTAATTTTCCTAAGAATGACTGAATCTCTTTTACATTCCTAGGAGTATTTATTGTGTCTATAGCTTCAACTCTTTTAGGGTCAATTCTAATTCCATATCGAGACACAATATTGCCCAAAAGTTTACCTTCTTGCATAGCGAAGTGAGAATTTTTGGGATTTAAAGACAAACCAAATTTGCAGCACTTTTCAAATGTTTGTTTGAGATATATCAAGTGATCTTCATTAGATTTAGAAAAAACAGTTAGATCATCAAGATAGATAACCACAAATTTGTCTCTTTCGTCAATGAAAGAGATATCCATATCCCGTTGAAAATTAGAACTTGCATTCATCAAACCAAATGCCATCTTATCATACATAAATGTACCCCAAGGAGTGGTAAAGGATGTATTTTATTTATCGTGTTCACAGACGGCGATTTGATTATACCTGGAAAATCCGTCGATCATTGACATCCTATTTGCCCCTACTACTTTTTCTAAAACATGATCCATTTTGGGTAGGGGGTAATTATCTTTGAGGGATGGTTTATTAAGATTTCTGAAATCGACACATAGTCTAATTTCCCTGTTTCTCTTTCTAACTAGGACCAGGTTTGCTACCCAATCTGAGTATCTCAGTGGTACGATTATATTTGCATCTAAGAGCTTTTTGACTTCCTTTTTTATCATAGGAAATAAAATAGGATTAATTTGTCTAATTTTTTGTCCAAAGGGTTTGAAACCAAGCTTCAGGGGTATCTTATGTTCGATAACAGAGGTGTCATAGGTTCTCAGCTCTTCATATGACCAAGTGAAAATGTCTTTGTACTTTCTAAGGAAATCTGCATATTTATTTTTGTTTTCAGGGGAAAAATACTTGGATAGCTTCACCAACTGAGGATTTTCTTTAGTACCTATGTCACAATCTTCAATTTCTTTAGGTTGAGGCTGTAGAGTGGATTTTGAATGGATATCATCTTGATTAAATAATATTTCCAAGGGAATCAGACCCTTGGGGATCTGGTTATTTTTAAGGACAAGAATTCGATGATTTGCAATTTTATCATGGAACTCTTGAGGGTACTCCCCTTCTGGCATGATCCAAATAGGATCATTTTGGTTTTCTTGGTCAGGATGCATTTTGACAAACTCGTCTATAGATTCCAAAAATTTGCAAAGTTGTTCATCATCTTCAAAGACTTGCCAATGTTGTATGTTATTCAGTATAGAAGGTCAATGTTTCATTTGTATGTGGTATTTTAGTTTAAACACGGTAGGAGGTGTGAAAGTAGAGGTTGCCTTGGCTAACACATCAGCCTGTTGGTTTTCATTTCGAGGAATGAAATGAACTTTGACAGAGGAGAATAAATTTTCAATCAGATCCCAGACGCAATTCCTGTAGGACCTCAACCTAGTATGTTTGGCCTGGTACTGTCGATTTACTTGTTTAATGATTAGCTCGGCGTCACCAAAGACTTCGAAGTTTTTTATTTTCATTCTCCTGGCGGCTTCTAGCCCTAACACTAAGGCTTCATACTCACATACGTTATTTGTGTAGTCCACATTCCACTGAAGCGTATATGAAAAGGGGATTATAGATTCATCATCAAGAGCCACAAGGAGTGCCCCAGCTCCAACTCCAAGGAAATATGAAGCACCGTCAAATTACATCTTCCATACACTAGTGCTATATACATTTAAAAAAAAAAATTCTTTTTCAGTTTTTTCTTTTGTATAACTTTCATCTATATCTACTTCAAAATCATCATCAATAGATAATATACAATTTCCTAAATCTTCGTCGGCAATATATATAGGATGGTTATTTGGGTTATGTGGATCACCTATCATGAATTCTAACCTAGTTTCTCTGTAAAGATGCGTGTATTGTCCTCCAAAAACTGGAATCATAGCATATGTCATGTCAAGCTGGAGAGATCCTCCAAGCTTGGCATCCCATGATCTAGATAACAACATACCATACTTTGGAGGGATGTCAGCGATCACTACGTCCATAAGAATGCTTTTTGCAGGTATTTGTGCCAGACCTACCACCAAGTTTTTAATCATGCCTATACATTTGACCTTTCTTGAATCAAATGAATATAAGTCTCCATATGGCCTAGTGATTTCGAGACCTATTTTCTCCATAATGGATTTTGGCATCACATTGTGGGATGCTCCAGAATCTAGCATGCAGTTATGAAGTAGGTGTTCGAACAAGGTCAACATGATATAAAAGGGGGATACAGTGTCTCTCACACCTTCGAAATGCGGACCAAAAACTATGTTCAACTTGTCATCTTCTAAGTTGATGACATCAGCCTGGCTTTCGTCTTCGGAAAAGATAATTATTTTGGCAATTTGTTTTTTGTATATGGGATTTTTAGCTAGTTCAACAAGTGGGATAGGGATTTTGATTTTATTTATTTCATTTTCTAGATTAAAATTTCCCAGGGCCTTGTCGCTTTCTATGTTTGGGGCCTCCATTCCTTTCTTTTCAGCTTTTCTTTGTGGTGCGGACTTGGTTTCAATCACAAGATCCCGTGTTTTCTCAGTGGGTGTTCCTACTAACTTTGACTTGATAGGCTATGTGTCAGCAGTTTGGGTTTTTGCAGTTTTTTTCTCAGTAACCTTTGGAGCTACTTCATCAGTTTCGCCTCTAGGTAAAATATTTTTTGTTTGGGCGGTTGGAAGACTCTTGTTCCTAGGTCTCAAATTATATTTCTTGTGAAGTTCAACAATAATATCATCTGCGATACACTGATAAGCTGGATCTTCAGAAGTATCGTTGCTAACATCGTCTTCCGATCTAATTTCATTATTTAAAGATTTTTCATAATCTTATCTTGATAAATAAGGTGATTTATTATCATCACCAGGATTATTAATATCCTCATCGAACTCTTCAAAATTTTCTATATCTTCCTCTCCAATGAAGTTTTCACTTTTAAAGGGGGTTGGGATCTTTTGATCTTAATTTTTAATTATTTTCTGTGGGGCCTGAGGATCAGGATTCCTTCTAAAATCCTTCCTAGGAAAATTATCCCTTTTTTATTTATCTAGTTCTATTTTTGAGGTCTTATTTGAAATTTCTCTAATTACCCTAGCCATCTCGTCTATTTTATCTCCCGAGGATTTACCCGATCCTGAGGATCCACCTTGTTCTTTGAATTTTCTATTTTGTTTATTTCTAGTTTCTACTTTAGCTTTTAATTTCCCTGATGCCATCATATTCGATTCAATCTCAAAAGAATCATCTTTCATTATCGTGAGATCGGTTGATCTCCTTTATCTCAATAATAGGGCAAAGTTGGGATCAAAGGCACCAACAAAAGTCACCTTTGCTGCGAGTTGAGAAGGTTTGACCTCAACCAGGATTTTATTATACAACTTGTTAAACCTTTGCATGAAGTCTAGAACAGATTATGAGTTTTTCTTTCTAAGGGATCCGAACTCAGTTAGGTAGTAGAGGTGGTCCCTCCTCTCTCCCCATTGTCTAATAAAAGAGCTTTCAAGTTCTTCGTAATATCTTAGAGATCTGGCTGCTAAGGATCAGAACCAGGTCCTCACCTGTCCTTCGAAAGTCTGAATGAGGAGTCTAGAATAGACATCTTCATGTTCTATTCCGAGGATGTCAAAAAATTGTTCAAGGAAGTTTATATGTTATTGAGCAGTCAACTCTCCTTCCCCTGTAAATTTCGAAAGGATTTTCATATAATTTTTGGGAAGATCGTGTAGGGGAACTGGGAGGACAAGGGGGGCATATCTAGCAGCTACTTTAGTGAAGATTCTAGGAAGCGGTACTTGGCCACCTGTTGGTCCTCCTAGAGCACCACCCCCAACTCCAACACCTCCATGTCCAGCCACTGGTAGATTCAAGGATGAAGCTCGGAGTGTGTGAGGAGAAGGTTCACGAAAATTTGGGGAAAATACCTCAGGAAAAGAGAACGTATCGTATGAGAGGAGAAGCAAGACATATCTCTTAAGTGTTTTCGAAACGTTCAACTGCGTAAAATCAGGATGAAAAATAGTATGTATGGGTAAAAAGATTTTTCTAAGGGATCTTCATGATTTTAAGATCTTTTCCAGATCAGAGACTAGCGAGGTCTACTTGTTGTCCGGGTTCTTTCTGGTGTTCTTTCGGCTAATAGCCAGTTTGCTTATCGTGGAGTCGCCAAGTAAAAAATAAAGGTAGCCTTAGAAGGTTTTCTATCTTTGTTCACTATCAAAGAAAGAAAGTGTCAATGTCGTTCTTCCAAGAGAAAAGTTTTGTTTCTTCGTTCCCCGACAATGGCGCCAAAAAAATGTTGTTCCTGAGTTTATAATTTAAGGCTCTAAAGTATATCGTCAAGGCATCCATAAAGATAAAGGTAATTAAAGGGTAAAACTCAAAAGGAAGGATAAATTAGAGTTGGTTTCCTAACTGCCTCTGTCTAGCTTCCCTTTGTTATTGGATGCTGATATCCCTTTCAATAGCTGCCCATGAACATTTTAATTCAACCCGGTTAGTCGTTGTCTGCAAAACATTATTAAAAAGGTTCAAAGCAATGCTAGTTTGATCTTGGAGACCAGGTTCTATGTTGGGTTGTTTCTTATTTGGGACAGTCATGGAGAATAAAATTTTATTTTATTATGATAGAATTTGATAAATTGTTGCTTCAGTTTTTAAAGGATGAGAATAGGAAAAATAGTTTTGAAATTCAAAATAATAACATAATAACAGTTGAGGTCATTTCCTGGACTTGAAACAATTTTGAGAATAGTAAAATAACAAGGAAATACTGTTGAAAGAATATGAGGCTTTAATCATGAAAGAATCTCATATTGTAACAGGAAGTAGAGAAGAAAACAAGATTTCTAATGAAATGTTAAATATTATCGTTCAAATGATCTACAGGTCTTAAAATTACTGATAGAAATTTCAGAGGAAAAGCTATAAATAATTTGATAACCAAATCAATTCAAACTATAAAAGATGTATGAAATAAACTTATAGTTGATCATTCATTAGAAAGACATTGAAAGAGAAACATAGAAAAATATTGTAAACAGGGTTAAAGAACACATAGCTTCAAGTTGACAGAATTCAGAATCTCGTTTGTATTATTTATATCACAATGGATTGAAAACTTTTTATACAATCAGATCTCCTCCAAAACCAAAAATCCCCTTCTCAGTCTTGTGAAAAACTATTTATACATTATCCTCAAATATTTTTCCCATTGGTGATTAACCAACTTCTTAAGACTACGGTTAGATGAATGAACAATGTCAAACCGTTTACATTTCTATTCTAAATGCTTTATTATTCTAATGATGAAAATATTCAAAATAGTATCTCATGTCTGCGTTGATGAACCTCCTCCTTCTGCTTCAAGACAACAAATACATTTTCCCAAAAACTTCACCATAACTTTGGGAGCTTCTGGTATATCTTTTGCCTCAAATACAAAGAACATTTTCTATAGTTCGGGCAGACGATCTTCAATTATCTTCCTTCTGAACTTAATAGTTTGCAACTTTAAGTTCGTCATCACTATCCATTTGTCGATTTTGGTGACATTGATTACCTTTATTTTTGGGATCTCCACCTGCATTTCATCTAGATCTTCTTTGAATCTAATCTAATGCTTAGCAATTTTAATTTCCCCTAACAAACCAGAACAGTCGTTTTTTCCAATGTTCAATGATGTTTTCTCTAAAAGGTCAAAAATTCCTTGGCAACTGTCATTAAATTCTCTGGTCACTCTTTTTTTTTTTTGTGAGGTCTACCTTCCATACCTTGAGTATTACATCACCTTTAACCTGCTCTGAAATAGATAATTTTTTAGCTTCCCTGAAATCCTCCTTTGTTGAAAGAGCCACTGCTTTTTGGAAAGTTGCTCTGGTTGCTTTCACTTCTCTTTCTTTTTGTAGAATATTCTCCGAGGATTTATTTGTTTCCTGAAATTAATTTTGGACAAATTCCAGATTAAAAAACACCTATTGTTCCTCTTCTATCTTCAAATGTATTCCCAATACCTGGGCCTGGAAAATTTCAAGCTCTACCACTTGATTTGAAATGGAACTAATCTTATGTTGTAATTGCTTATTTGTTTCTTCTTGCTTTAGGACCTGTGCCTGAAAAACTTGTATTTGCTGATACGCTTCTTCTAAGCTTTCTTTTAGTTTCTGAATCTCTTGAATCTCATTTAATCTAGCTTGTTCTAGACCCTTTTTTATTCCCCATCTGATACTTCTTTCGGTCTCTTTCAATTGACGTTGTAGCTGAGCTATCATTTGGTCTTTCTGTTCCACCATAGTTGTCAAGCTACCCACAAAGTATAAATTCATTGATGCTAAGGCCCCCATTGTGCATGTTATCTCTGTAGTGAATTCTCCTTGTTTAAGTTTTTGTCCATCTATAATGATTTTGTGCTTTTTAATCATCATATCTCCTCTAGGATGCATTTCCTGTTTCAGGATTGCCTTCCTCTTTTTACTGAAAAAATAATTTGATGAAGGAATCTCATCCCTAGAAATAGGCTCAAGATCACTAACGTATAGAGTTCCCTCATGGGGGTTTCCATAAGTAGACTGTAATGGATTCAAGGAAGTAATGGGACTTCCAAGTTCTGTTGATGCTGTCCCTCCTACCTTTTTTGGAAAACTCTCAGGGATTTCTGAAGGTGTTTCTAACTCCTTTCCTTTCCCTGCCTTTGATTTTTCTGTCTGGGGGACCTCTGTTTCTTGCAAAGGAATTTCACCCTCCTTCATTTTTCCTTTTGTACTTGCTTTATCCTGTACATTTATTTCAAAGCCTGGGGGAGGCCCTTCCTACTCTGGAGGAGGGGTCGTGGATTCACCTTGCAAACTATTTCGTAAACAACTTCACCTATGACTCTGGAATGACACGAAACCAACTTGTGATTCAGGTGAGATGGCCTGTACCCTATTCAATACTTCTGCATAAGTTTTAACCTCCTTGAAAATGTCATCATAAACAAATGTTTCGTGCTCATAAGATTTCAAATTGCAGTGCATCGAATGTCTTCTTACTAATTGATAAGGGTCATGCATTCTGTGCTCAATATCTACCAGTTTTATTTCTTCTAATGCTTCAACCTCTACTTTAGAATGGTCGAGGTTCAGTAATGAAAATTTCCTGACATACACAGGGAAGATTGGCCAGAATTTCTTTTGAGCTACTTTTAGCTCTATTCCAATACCACCTTTCACTATTTGATGTGCTACCTCCCTCAATACTAATCTGTACGGGAGGAATTTTGAAAGTGCGTGAGGGGGAATTGATCACCCATAAACCCTAACATAAGAAAAGTTCTCATCAATAAACCAGTCGACTGTTTCTTTGAGATGTCCTGAGACTGACTCAAAAATGCGAGGGGGTTTACAACCATAAAACATGTTATGCATTGGAATTATTACGAAATCAAAAATTTCGTAAAATGCATCCTTAGTGTTTTCTTCCCAAAGTGCAGAATGATATTCATGAATGGGCTGAGGTCAGGTTACGTTCCAACTCCAATTCATCAGGGGAAATGGAGTCACAAAGCAAATTACATCCATAATGTACACTGACATATAAAAGGCCACTGGTTGACCTTTAGATTTTGCAACTCTGTAGTTTGAAACTTCTTTAGCTAGGTTATCAAACAAAATCTTACTCCAATTGAAAGTGAATCCTTTTGAAGATTCTTCCAAAAAAGGCACCCAATCTGTAGGAAAATGGTAGGGATCCTTTTTCCCGAAAAGTCTACACAACATTATGGCTACATAGACCATATATTCATTCAAAGATGTCGTGGAATAAACCCCATGGGTATCAGCCCTAAACTTTGATGGACATCTCCACCAATCTCTAATTAAATCAGGATAAGTTTGGTCTACCTCAGTACACTCTTTCCTTTGAAATTCAGCTAAAAACTCGGCATTAAAAATGTACTTAGGATTTGGAGAGAGCTTATACATTACTTGTATATGTTCTGACCTGAATGAGCCGATAACGACCCCTTGACCATTTAATATGCTCCTCGTCAGAATATCAACCTTTTCCAGGGCCCAACTGATCATATCGTTGTACGTAATAAGCCGAGGATGCACCGTGATCTTATGAAGTTTTGATTCTGCTATATCCTAAAAGTGATTATCGAAATCATTATGAGAATTCTTGAATTCGAATTCCAAGAGTTCAGAGATTTGTGTCCAAGATTTAATTGAGTCTATAGCATGTGGCATAGTGTTGGATATGATATCTCCTTCCTGTATATCTTCACTCTTCTTTGGTGCCTTTTTTGGTGCCATGACTTTAAGTTAGATGGAAAACCTGTCACATAAAAGGAGTGAATGAGCTCGGCTCAGTGCATTTTGCGCTTGATAGTATGAAATAGAAAATGTTGCGAAAACACAGACCTTCAAACTCTCTTTTAATTCATTTAACAATGACGGGACTGACGCAGCTAACAAAAATTCAAGACATTTAATGCAGTAGATATTTACTAAGATACGCATTAGTGTCACATATCACCAGTTATTCTTTATTTAAGTGGCTGCATTTTGGCGCTTTTGAATTCAAAAAATAGAAACATTTCATTCAATCGGAAACAGAAACGTGAACAAAATCTAAAAATATTGATTATCATTAATCATGCTTTCAAAACAGAGTTAATTTGTACTAATCACAGATTAAGAATCAAGATTTCTTGTTTCGGGATTTCGGGGATCGAGTTGACAAGAAGTATGTTATCACTGAATCTCGACTTCTGAAGTCGCGAAATCACGACAAGATTAATTAGGAATTAAATTCGTTTTAGCAAAATAATTGATCGGTATTAAGCGTTTCAGGATTTCGGGGATCGTGTTGACAGGAAGTATGTCATCGATGAATCCCGATCCCGAAATCGTGATATGATTAACTTAGGACTTAATCAATTAGGATTAAGGACAAAACAAGATTAACTCAGTTTAACACAGATTATGGGTCGAGATTTTTTGTTTCACGATTTCGGGGATTGTGTTGACAAGAGATATGTTATCGCTGAACCTCGAATCCCGAAATTGTGATATGATTATCTTAAGCCTTAACTTTTTTTGTTAGTGAATTAATTAATCATAATTTGAACTGACTCTCACTCTTTTAGGAAACCGGGGATTGGGATTTCGTGATTCAATATGTATTGAGAAATATGTTCTCAGCAAACCCCGAATCCCAAAAACTTTTTAATATTAATCTTAACTCCTTTAGGTTTAAATCTTATCATGATTACAATAAGTTTATAGAAAATCCGTTGGGATTCTTATAACATTTTAGGTTTTTGGCCTTTTATTATTTAAAGAATAAACTTTTTCGGGAAATCGGTACTGGGATTTTGGGAAAGATAACGAAGCTTATGCTTTATGAAAAGTCGAACCTTGAAAAAGGAAAGTTTAGGTCTTAGGTATAAAAATTTTAAAACTTGTTTCAACAAATGGTATGGAAATGAATCACATGGAATGGCAAGGGATGGAATGCAAAAGAATTGCATGGCATGGCATGGAAAGTGAATGCATGGTATGGCATGGCAAGGCATGGCAAGGCATGTGATGGAAAGGCATGGTATGAAAATACAAGGCATGGAAAGTGAATGAAAGGAAATGCATAGAAAGACATGGAATCCCATACCATACCATACCATAACATACCAAGGGAAGGTATATCATACCATACCATACCATAGCTTGGCAAGGCAAGGAAAGGCAAGGAATACAATACCATACCATAGCATACCATGGAAAGGCATACCATACTATACCACACCATACCATGGAAAATAAAGGAAAATCATGGCATGGTATGGCAAGGTATACCATGACATACCATACCATACCATGGCAAGGAAAGGAAAGGGATGTCATGGCAAGGTATACCATACCATAGCATAACATAACATACCATACCATGGAAAGGAAAGGAAAGGTATCGAATGAAAAGGATTACCTTACCATGGCAAGGAAAGGAAAGGAATGGCATGGAAAAGAAAAGTATGGAAATTCATGCATGTCATGGCATGGTAAAGCAAGGCATGTCATGACATGGCATGTCAAGGCAAAGCATGTAAATACATGGAAAGGAATGGCAAGGCATGGCATGGAAAGTCATGAAAAGGCAAGGCATGACATGACATGGAATGGAATTGAAAGGAAAGGAAAGGAAAGGAAATCAAAGGCATGGCATGGAAATACAAGGAAATGCAAGGAATGGCATGACATGACATGGCATGGCAAGGCAGGGTAAGGCAAGGCAAGGTGATGCAAGGCATGGCATGGTGTGGCAAGGTAATGTAATGCAATGCAAGGCAAGGAATTTCATGGAAAGGTATGGCATGGAACGACAAGCCAAGGAAAGGCAATACAAGGACAAATACAAGATCCCTTACAACATGTAATCATTAAATGAAAGGGGGCTAAAAATGCAATCTTAAACTAGGGTTTAGATAACAAATGCATGCTAAAATGAAAGATGACACATGAAAACCCTACAATATTCAAGACATGACACCCCTAAAGGGATGGAAATTATGACATAAATATAATAAAATGTGTTAAGGTGTATTCCAAGCATTTAATTGTGAGGCATGACAATGTCATTTCAATGTTTATTTATTTTTATTCTTGTTTCATTGCAATACACATTTTGATTTGAATTTTCCCTTGCATAATTTTATGGAACGTCATATTTATTGTTATATAGGTTAAAATTGGAAACTACATGACAATTCATGGGAAGCTACATGAAAATGAAATGGGAATGACATGGAATGGCATGGCATGGCATGGAAATGGCAATGGAATTCCATGGGATGGCTTGAGAAGGCATGTCAATGGCATGGCATGGAAAGGCATGTCGATGGCATGGCATGGAAAGGAATGGAAATGGCATGGAATTCCAATGGCATGGCATGACATGTCACGGCATGTCTTAGAAATGACATGGAATGGCAAGGCATGGAAATGGCATGGATATTGCAAGGACATGAATTCAACGTATCCATCCATGAATCCATGTAGTAATTTACAAAAGGAAACAAGGTCAAGCCCAATGCATAGGACCATCAACATTCCAATTATGAGCATACTCATTCGTCCTACACCACTTGGGGTTCTCCACACTATTAGAATAAGGTGCCCAAAGTTGACATGCATAAATTTGATGGATCCAACCTAGCAGGTGGGTCTTTCAAATGGAACAATAATTCTCCCTCCATAATATTTGGGATGATTAGACCAAACTCCATGTAGGGGTTTTGTACCTCGATCATGAATGATGGAAGTGGTGGCAGTGGCATAAGAAATGTTTTCTAGGAATACCCACTTGGAACATGCTCACTAAATAATTTTGTGGTCTTTTTGATAGGGAATCACATTTTTTGCATAGGATCACCAAGCTATGAAAAAACGGATCATTCACAGATTTCATCACGACATTTTAATAGTTGAATATCAGTACTAAGGGCTTATATAATGAATTTTATCTTGAATGTTTTATTAGTGGATTAAACGAAGCCATGCAGGATCACGTGAACATGCATCATCCTATTACCTAGTTGTAGGCATGTCAATTAGAAAAGGAGTCTGAGACTATCCTTCAGGCCCCACCCATGAAGGCTCCATTTCTCACACGTCCTTGCCCCGGGGCTCACCTAGATCAAACATTGAATGTACAATAGGTATCTCCAGCAAAAATGAAGGATCTTCACAATAAAGAACTTTTGTACTATTATGATGAAAAGTATTCTCCAGGGCATAAATGTAGAGAACAAAATTTATTCCAGATTTATGCATCAACTTCCTCTCCCTATGAAGACATCCCATCAGATGATGCTCCTAACCTAGAGGAGGATCAACCAAGTGATTACGTTGAAGTTCCAGTAGTAACCCCTATGGAACTAGACGACCTTGTCGTCTCTCTTAATGTAGTCTAAGGTATTTTGACCCCAGAAACATTGAATATCATGTGCTACATCAAGCATAGGTCGGTGGTGGTATTGATTGATAGTGGTAGCACTCATAATTTTATTCATCACATGATTACCGATGAGATCCATTTCTTTGTCTTCCCTATTTCTAATTTTAAAATCCTCATCGCTAATGGTGGTACTATCAAGTGTGGGGGCCTTTGTGAGAATGTAAAACTCCAAATGGGTGATTATCATATGAAAAACCACACATTCTCTATTTCCATGGGTGGTTTTCATATTTCATTAGGAGTGGAATGGCTTCACACTCTGGGGCCAATCACAATGGATTATAAATACTTATATATGAGCTTCACCCAAGATGCTCACCCTTATAACCTCTGAGGTCTCCAAGCGGGCTTTCCTGAAATCATCAGCTATAACAAGATGGAAAAATTGTTGAAGAAAGGACACCGTGGTTTGATTTATCAATTTAATGCCATCCAACTCACTGAACATGCCTATCAGGTCATTCCTCATAGCCTACAACTCATCTTTGACAAGTAACCGAAGGTGTTTTAGGTTCCCACAGCCTTACCTCCTTCTAGGGTTGAGCATGATCATAGCATCCCTCTCCTTCCAGGAACTCAACCCCCAATGTACATCCCTACAGATATCCATTTGCTAAAAAAGATGAAATAGAAAATATGGTATAGGAATTATTGGAGGCGGGGGTAATTTTCCCTAGTACCAACCTATATTCTTCACCCATGGTGATGGTCTTACAGAAAGAAGGTACTTAACGCATGTTCCTTGATTTTCATGTCCTAAATAAATTTAGCCTCAAAGACAAGTTTCCCATTCCTTCATTGATGATCTGTTGGATGAACTCCAAGGTTCCCGTGCATTCAAAAAATTATACCTTCGCTCCAGCTATCACCGGATCCAAATGAAGTAGGAAGATATTCCTAGGAATGATTTCATAAGTCATGAAGGACATTATGAATTATTTGTCATGCCTTTTGGCCTTTTCAATGCCCCATCCACCTTTAAAAGTCTCATGATTAAACTATTGAAAAATTTCCTTTAGAAGTTTGTCTTGGTTTTCTTTGATGACATCCTCATTTACAACCGCACTTGGGATGACCACCTTCTTCATGTGGAAAAATTCCTTCACTTTCTGTGGGAAATCCAATTGCTTGTCAAAAATACCAATTGTTTATTTGGATCCAACGAAGTGGAATACTTGGGACACATTGTCAGTCGTGAAGGGGTAAAAGTGGACTCCAAAAACCTACATGCTATGCAGTAGTGGCTGACACCCACGAACTTAAAATTCCTAAGGGGTTTTGTTTGTCTCACAGGATATTACAAGAATTTTGTCCACCATTATGGAAAAATTTATAAGCCCTTGAACGGCCTCCTTAAGAAGAATGCATTTCATTGGACACCTTCTATTGAGCAAGCCTTCACAGAGTTATAGAGGTCCATGTGCACTACTCATGTCCTAGGATCTCCCGACTTCAATAAAACCTTTGTGGTTGAATCAGATGCTTCTAGAATTGGTATAGGCATAGTAATGACACAATATGGTCGACCTTTGACATTTACTAGCCAAGAGTTAAGTGGCCGCAATCTGGCAAGATATAAGTATGAAAAATAAATGATGGTCCTTCTCCATGCGGTGCACATATGGTGGCCATGTCTCTTGGGACGTCATTTTTAGATCAAAACAGATCACCATAGTCTGAAATATTTTTTGGAGCAATGACTATCCTCCCTGGAACAAAATAACTGGCTCACCAAAATGTTGGGTTATGACTATTAAACCATATACAAAAAGGGAGAAGATAATATAGTATTTGATGCATTGTCAATACAAAATGAGGTGAAAAAATTCTTCTTTTCCTTATCCTTACCGGTACCTAATTGGATTGAATAAGTACACCAACTGTGGCTAACACACTCAAATATCTCCAAGATAATTCAGCACCTGTAGGAGGACCCTAATCCTCCCATCGACTACACTTGGTAGGACAATATTCTCAGATATAAGGATTTCTTGGTTCTATCACCCTATTCATCACTCCATCCAAGGATCTTAAATGGGTTGCACTCATAATCTATTGCGGGTCATTCAATGTTCCAAAAGACATGCTCGTGCCCACCGTTCTTTTTTCTAGGAAGGTGTTAACACTCTGTAAATTTGTCTAACTGATAGACAAACGACGTAGGTAACTATTTCAACCAACTTTAGAGATGGTCACTAGCTTGCTCATCTCAGAGAGGGCTCTCTCGTGTCACTTGTTGTTTCTTTGGCAATCGATGGCTAGATTTAGTTTGTTTTGGGGTTTTTTTATAAATTTGTTGGCGAGGAAGGGGAGGGACACTCAGGGCTATTGAGTCGAAATTCTGAAAATGAATGAACACACTGAATGGCCAGTAGAACTCTCCATAAGATAAAGGCTAAATGAGGCGATGGTTTTGAGTTATAAATTGTAGTTTGTAGGGCATAAGAAGAAAAATAAAACAAGTAACTGCATCATAGAATTAATGAAATGAATTCTGAATTAGTATGAAGAATTTCACACAGTTTAAATTGCTTAAGCCAAGAGCATCACAAGATGAATTTTGGGCCTTTAAACTATCCAATTTAAATAGAAGATAGTGTAAATGGAATTAAGGAACATAGGAAATACATACAATGAGAAAATACAAAAATGATATCACCACCATTAGACTATCTTCACAGAGACCTCAAAATCTTCTGCATATGTATTCAATTCAGCTTAAAAAAATTACGATAGAGTTCAAAACAATGAAGGAGGTGGAATTGCACTTCTGCCAACCTATAATACATTTGGAACCTCTAATACTTATACAATTTGAGTTCCTTCGGTGTGCAACCAATTACAATAACTGAAATGAAACATTTCATCTTCTAAAACTGAGTCCAATGATTACAGTTGGCAGTTTTGGTATGAGAACTGACTATAATGACTAACAGAAAAATGTTTCATTATCCAACTGTTGATTCCTCTGACACTTCATCTCCTTCCTCTTCCATATTCTCTTTGAAATGTCACTTGTACTCTTTCAAATCTAATTTCATTTATCCATATTCTCCTTAAATATTTGGGAATAATATATTTGAATAAAAATAATTCCCAATTTTTTTTTATCCTGTACAATTAATTTTTTGTATTTTAACTCATGCCCGCAGTTTTGAAAAACCATTTATTGCTTGCTTCCCGTGGTTTTGAAAACCATTTCTTGTTTTTCCCAATTTACTATTTCAGTGTGAAAACCATTTATTGTGTCTTGTTTTTTTTAATTTACCATTTCACAGTGAAAACCATTTACTGGTTTGTTTCCCATGGTTTTGAAAACCATGTCTTGGATATCATCTTTGGTAAAATACTTTTAATCTTCTTCTTTTACTTCTGCAAAAACTTTGGATACAAAATTATCCAAATCTTCCTTTTAGATGCATTTTCCCATTTAATTCATTTCCTTGGAAATAAACATTAATCTCTGTAATTTTTACGTCTATGAAAATTTTCCACCGCGAGGAAGAATTTCATTTATTGGAAATTCCCTGATTAATATTGAAACACACATAAATATGCCGCACTTAAACCATATAATAAATGGTTTCATTATTATTTCAGGATTTAGAGGAATGGTTTTAACCCACACCACTTTTATCCCCGAAATGCATCATGTAAGAACACATCTCCCACTTAAAACCAAGTGGTTTGGATTTCAGCCTGCCTTCAAATAATTAACCTTCATTTACTTTCAACTCCTGAAATGTATGTGCGCCCTCCATCCACCCTTTGACTTTTCCGGTTAGTTTGAAATTCGTGCCCATGACAGGTCATGAATTAAATATTGGGTTAAATATTAATATAAATATTTTAATATAAAATATTTATATTAATAATAATAAACCCATTTTCCATTTTCTAAGGAATTTGGGCATATGAGGCTTATCACATGACTTTGTGGATAGTATAAGGGTGCTTAAGCTTAATAAAAGGAATATTTTTAATTTTCAACAAGAATCTGATAATAAGGGTAAAAATGAATGAAGTGATGGAACCAAGGGATTTAGATAATCATTAAGGCTAGATATAGTTTGGGATATTTTTCAATTTTTTGAATCATGGAAGACATGACTATTTTGGATGATCAATCGAGTGAAGGATTTAGGTGATGGGAGCTTGACAGAGCTGGTAAAAATGTTTTAAAATCTGAGTGAAAAGATAACACAAGGACAAGATGAGTTGGAAAAATTAATGCAAATTATCATGTGATGACATTGGCTCGAATGGAGATGTTATATTCCCAGTGAGGTAGCAAAGAACTCATAGACCCGATGCCTGATCCATTGGGATGCTCCCAAAAAATGTGTGTACCCTTCTCTGACCTGTCAGCAGTATCCACTGAAAACCAAAGTATGAAAAATAAATTATGGTCATTCTCCATTCGGTGCACATATGTTGGCTATGTCTCTTGGGATGTCATTTTTAGATCAAAATAGATCACCATAGTCTAAAATATTTTTTGGAGCAATGACTATCCTCCCCAGAAAAAAAAAAGTGGTTGAACAAAATGTTTTGTTATTACTATTAAATCATATACAAAAAGGGAAAATATAATATAGTAGTCGATGCATTGTCAAGACAACATGAGGTGAACAACTCTCTCTTTTCCTTATCCTTACTGGTCCTTGATTGGATTGAATAAGTACACCAAGAGTGGCTAACACACCCGAATATCTCTAAGATAATTCAACACCTGCAGGAGGACCCTAATCCTCCCATCGACTACACTTGACAGGACAATATTCTTAGATATAAGGATTTCCTGGTTCTATCACCCTATTCATCACTCAAGCCAAGTCTCTTAAATGAGTTGCACTCGTCAGCTATTGCGGGTCACTCGGGATTCCAAAAGACATGCTTGTACCCACCGTTATTTTTTTTGGGAAGGTATGAAGAAGGAAATCCTTCACTTTGTCATAGAATATGAGGTGTGCTAACGTAATAAAGGTGAAACTATCAAGTCTCTGGGTACCTACAAACCCTTCCTATTCTAGCGTCTATGTGGAAATAAATCTCCGTGGATTTTATAGTGGGCCTTCCTAAATTTGGGAACAAGTTTATCATCATGGTGATGGTTGATCGCCTCTCCAAGTATGCTCACTTTTGTGCATTACCCCACCCTTTGACACCTTCACTAGTAGTAAAAGTTTTCCTTGATCATATTTTCAAGTTACATGGCATTCCCACCTCTATTGTATCTGATCGTGACCCAACTTTCACCAGCACATTTTGGAAAAAAATGTTTAAATTCTAAGGCACCCACTGAAAATGATCACATCATATCTCCCAAGTCTGACGACAAAATATAATTGGTCAAAAAATATTTGGAAACCTACTTGTGGTGTTTTTCTTCATACAAACAACATCGGTGGGTGTAATGGATCCCCTTGGCAGAATGGTGGTACAATACTTCCTATCATACAACCACTAAAATGACCCAATATGAAGCAGTGTCTGGCCAACGCCAACCTATACCCACTACCTAAATTCCAGGCACATCAAAGGTCCAAACTATTGATACAATGTTACAAGGTCGCACAACCACCCTAGCGGCTCTGAAGGATAACCTCCACATGGACCAAACTTGCATGAAGCAATAGGCGAACCAAAATCGTTTATAAAGGTTTTTTCAGGAAGGTGATCATTTGTTTCTCTATCTCTGAACTTAAAAGAAAAAATATCTCAAAGACCAGGGTCATCAAAAGTTGAACCCAAGTTTTATGGGCCCTACCATATCATCATGTGTAATTGTTCAGTGGCCTACAAATTGGCCCTTTTTGCTACTTCCAAAATCCATCTGGTGTTCCATTTTTCTTGTTTGAAGAAAGTGGTGGGACAAAATTGCAGGGTCCAAACCATCCTTCCAAAATTAGATAAAGAAGGATTCCTTTGGCTCCAATCAGAAGCATTCCTTAATCACCGTTAATGTTAGATGTGTGGAAGAACTATCAAGGAAGTGTTGATCCATTGGAAGTATACATGACCAAAGGATGTGACCTAGGAACCAACAACCATACTCCAATAGTTTATGCACCTCCAACCTTCAGGACAAGGCTTCTTTTGAAAGGGTAGGGCATGTTAGGATCTGATCCTAACCCCTCTCCATGGGTCATTAGTTAGTAGGATATGTTTTTTATGTAATAAAGTCTGACATTAGTTAATAAGGCCTAATAAATAGAGGAGAATAAATCAAGGTAATAAGACCTAATAGAAGTTTTCGCTTCTAGAAAGATCTTCCTCTAGAAGTTTCCTTAGAAGGTAGAATTATTATAAATAAGAGAAGGAGGAATTGTATATCTTGTCTTGGATATTATTGTAATAGAAGTCTTCTCTGCTGGAGGTTTCCCCCTCGAAGAGGCAAGTGAACATTTCTATCTTTAATAAAGGTGCTCTTTCTGGTGTTATTCTGGTATTTCTCTAGCTATAATCTTTTTGTTCCATTATTTCTTGCTAGATATTTATGTTCCACATATTACTATTCATATTGTATATTTCAATCTCTAAACGTATATTCATGTTGATGGAGAGCTCAAAAGTCGGTCCCACCATTTTTTTTCCAAGAACATACACTTGGTTCATAGATTCATCCCAATAGTCAAGTTTCTTTTTATTCCCTCGAGATTATTTAATGGATGACACCCAAACACCCTGACGCATTGCAGAGGTGACCTAGGGATTTTTCCTAACTTGAAGAAATTTATTTTCATTTCAATCATACTTATTAGAATAACATTTACGATAATAAAAAAACATTAAGCTCATTCCCTATGAGGATGAGATTTTATGAGTTGGCCTTGAGTTGTTTTCTGACTTTTGGAGTGACTGGGTCAAGACCATGACTCTATTTTGATATATGCATAGGGTGATTCCATGCATATGTTTTAAAACTACATATTATTATTGTTTATGTCTATGAACAAGAGCCGACTGATTTAGATTTATTTTCTTGATTGAAGGCCATGTTGTTTCTAACTATTTTGGTTTGGTCGAAACCCCAACTCTCTTTTTTTAATTGGTATGTTAATTATTTAATTACCATGGATTAAAAACAAATCGATATTATTTCTCTATTTGGTTTTCTTAGGAAGAAAGCCCCATTTTTTTTAATATGAATTAGAGAAAAGAAATCTATTTATGGAGATGGATAAAATTTCGGTACATAAATTTTTGCAGTTACAATACATAAATTCAGTAACAAGTGTTATTATCCATTTAAGTCATTTCACCATTCCTTATATATATATATATATATATATATATATATATATATATATATAGAGAGAGAGAGAGAGAGAGAGAGAGAGAGAGAGAGAGAGAGAGAGAGTTTAAATTAATTTTTGCTAACCTATTTTTGTAGAATAAACTTGTTTGAAATGCAAATATCACCTATTCAATGTAATGTATCACTACTTGTAGTATTAATGAAAATTTTGTTGTGTATATGTGAATAGAACCTATATAAATAAAATTTATGGGTTAATGTGTCCTTTACATTCTTCTTTTCTTCATTCAATCCAAAAAATAATTTTTTCAAAGAGTAAAAAATTTAAACAATTTCTTTTACTCATATTTAAAAAGTACTCATGAAATAACCCATAGATTATATTTATCTAGTTGCTTACATCCTCTCATATTTAGAGTATGAGTTCTACTATGTTTATTTTTCTTGCTGGAACTATTATTTTTGAACTACAAATTACTCAATTATCTTTCTACCATTATATTAACAAAATATACTTTAAAACTCTTTTATACTATAGTAGTTGACATTCTAAAGAACAAAGTAAGAAATACGCAAGAAAACATATATGAATCTTCTTCAAAACTAGGGACAAACTGAGGAGAGAATCCAATTCCTCCCAACCTTCGACCAGAGAAGCCAAGTTACTTTCTCTTGTCACCCTCGAGCCTAATTATTTATTCTATAGGAACTCAAAATTTCAATAACCTTCTCCAGGTAAACTCCAAAACTTGACTCTTTCTCGGAGCATCAAGTTCAATTCCTACATAAGTACTCAACAACATCCTTCATCTTTTGTACTTGTCTCCCATCTTGTGTTACCCAGAAGAATAACGATTTTCCTAGGTATTTTTTTTCATGTTAGCCTCATCCCTAACTCTATGGAGTCTTGGCCTAACTTTGTGCTAGCTTGTTCGCTTATCTCACACATGTTTGGGAGTAGGTTTACACTTGTCCTCATGGACAATATTTACCCTCGTGGTTTTTATCCCTTTTCACTCTCCCATAGAATAAAGAATTACTCTTTTATAACTTAATTCTCTCATCAATTTGTCTCAAGTAAAATAAAATAAATTTAAAATAACATTTACACAAATATTTCTCATCATCCCATGTTTATGATGATATAATGTGAGATTATATATTTTCTCAACATAATAACTCAAATTTAAAATTATTCAAATGTTTTAAATGGAGGGATATTACAATAACAAAAATAAAAGAATTAGGAGGTTAGGGTGTTACCTCTAACTATTTCTTGTTATTTTGCGTGCCCATCTTTGGTGACCTCGTTTACTTAATCATGGAGATTTTAGAAAAATAGAGTATAAGTATGTTGTATTCCTTTCACTATTTTTGGTATTTCTATTGGAGTGTGTGCATATCTTTGTCACAAAGATGTTGAATCCCAAACCTTCTCAAAATTACTGGTACTTGTTATAAGCAAAATCTGTCCGTAGGGACGGATCCGATCTATTCAGCTATGAAGCCAGTTACAACCCCTTTGGTAGCTCGGCACGAGGCAGAGACTACCCGCACCTTAGGTGGTCCTTCACCTGAGGCGGTAAAGAAGGGGGAAGAAGAAAGGTGAAAGACTTACAAGAAGTCGTTCTCAGGACCACCCACCCTGGGTGTTATCCTTCCTTAGCTTCCTGGATGGCCGAAATGGACTAGGGGGTGAAAATTATAGACAATGGGATGAAAGTCAGCTTGCTGATTTTTAGAACAACGAACTAAATAAAGTGGACAGAGAGCTGTTCACTTCCTTAAAGTGTTGGAAACTATCCCAGAATTGGTCATCGAGGTAAACCGGTATCCTGGGTAAATAACCAATGAATGATTTAAGTAAAAGGGTATGAAACAAGGGTGAAAAGGGGATTTAAAAGCTACAACCAAGTACTTTTAAATGGCTGTAAATTGTGGACAGCAAGCTGTTCGAAGCTTTCAAGGCAGGGAAACAAGCCTAGAATGGCTTGATACCCCCTGGGGTGACCTAGGAAGTGATCCCGGAAAATTGTTAAATCAAAAAAGGGTTGTAAAAGTGGATGAACAACTTTACAACAAGTTGTTACAACTATGATATAAGGGAAAGTATACACAACTTCAGTTTTGGTTCGTGAGTGAAAATGTGGACTGACAAAAGGTTGACTTTAAAAGTATTTTATTGGTCAATTTTTGTTTTTATCACATGCCTTAGACACCACACTATTTTAAAGGTTATCCCGATCATGCAAACACATCCGGGAACTATGCCAACCAGTATAAGAAGAGTATTCCTAGCAGTCCATGGTGGTTAGGTTGAAGAGTGCCCCACGCAGTTCATAGAAGTAGGGGTTAGCCACTTCTCGTCACTAGTTCTTTCGGGCTCTTAAAGCCGCTTGGATGAAGAAGGATACTTGTGAAAAGGAAAAGGCTCAGGGCCCCCCTAAAGAGGGTTTTTGCTGAGCTTACCCAAGCAGAGTAGTATTCTAACTGAGCTAAGCTAATCAATTCCTTTATCGTGTGGTACTGAGGAAACACCACTCGACTTATACTAACTAGACAACTTCTGAGGGGCTCCTGATGAAGACTCCCTGGCTTTGACTCTTAAATTCTATGAAATTGAAATTGCATAAAATGAAATACCAGATCATCCACATGGCGAGGTCACGCCTTGCTTTCACAAGTGTGCCTCTTAGTTACTGAAATTGACATCTATTTTGAAACTATATACATGAGACAAGTAAATAGATAAGTGACATATATGTCACGGCTAGATAATATGTGTATGTAAATATCTAAATAATATAAGTTTTTTGTTTTCTGTGTATGGGGCGGACCCCTGAATTGTTTTCAAGTCTTTTTTGAGGCGTTTTGCATACATTTAGCTTGTTGATTATGCATGCCCCCTTTTTGGGGCATCCACCTATAGATTAGTGAGAGAAAAGATGATACAATGAAAATGTAACAAGATTAGATAATTACAACATAACAATTACAACATTCAACCCAAAGGAATGGGTTAACACTTTTTGCGAGCGACAAAGCCGCCATATGCATGAAAGCCCCAACTAATTCCTTGTATGGGGATTGGAAATTTAGTGTTTGAAATACAAAAGATGTGATTGTTATCTACACAAGTATTAACCAGATTTTTAGCATGAATTCACAAGTGGATCATTCAAACTACTTACACAAATCGAACATATAAACATTGATATGTATATAAGAAATTTTTGGAGTGAGTGCAAGTGATAATTAAAGTGTGTATGAGAGTGATTGGATAGGATTTACCGATTGAAATGCGTGTTTTTTCTTCACTGCCCTACTGGCCCCTTTGCCTCAAACAGGTCTCTAGGTGGTCCCCAACCGCTTAAGAGAAGTAGAATGGGTGATCGGATGTATCATTGCAGGCAAACAACAAAATTTTAGTATTTATGTATGGAAAAAACTGAAATAAACATAACAAAAAATTACATATAAGAAGTATATAATAGCCAACTAAGATGGTTGTCCCGTGGGGGGAAATTGACCAAAATGATCAATTTTCCTGTTTGGGACAGCAAGGTTAATAGTAAGAAAACATAACAAAAATATACATGAAAGAAAAGATGAAGCAAACAAGTATGGACAGCCAGCTATGAGGTCTATTTAAGGGTTCTCCTAAGGGGCCCTAGGACTCCCAACCACTAGCTAAGGCTGAAAACGATTGAATACTTCAGAAAATCTGCACTAAAACACAATAAACAAATTAAACCAAGTTGATATAAAAAGAAAGTGAGCAAGTTAAACCCAAGGAAGCAACAACAAACACCTAGCTAACCAATCCCTCCTGGAGATAGCTAACATAACAAGCATTTACCCCTACCCCTCAACCCTTAACCAACAATTGACACATCCAACAACTAAAATTCAACAAGTACACACACACACAAAGAGTCTTATAAATTTCAGTAGAACATTGTTACTATATTCATCCTCCTCTTTTTACAATGCCAACCCTCTTATTTATAAAGGAGAGGTGAAGGCTTAGGGTTAGGTCACAAAACACTTGTCACTTTTGGAAAAGTGACAAGTGGACCAACCCTAAAGTATTTTTGTCCCTTTTTTACAAAAAGTAACCTTATCCAAAAAGGGAATCTTATCCAAAAAAGGGGATCAAATCAGATTTGACTTGACCCTTCAATTACATAATAATTACATGCCAAAAGTAAATCATACAAAAGTTTATATTACAAAAAGTCGTTTTTCATAAAATGACAAAGCTTGATATGCCACATCATCATTTGTATTGGGATTTGTGCCATCCCAAATGATCTTTGACTGCTGCCATGCTTTTCATCTATAGGTGATGTGTTTTAGGATAGTACTCGACCATCCATGGCTGCCAGATTCACCGGAATGAAGGCCCAAGCTGTGGAGAATTGATGAGTTTCTTTGGAGGGCAAGGGGACTTCAGGATTTGGTCATTGTAAGTAAGTAAATGCCCACTGTTTATGCACTTCTCAGACCTGATTATGCCCCCCCTTTGTTGCCTATAAGTTTCCCTACGAGCTGGCTAAAACATGGCTTTGATTTGGGCTTGTTTCGGTAAGAAGACCCCTTGGACCTGAACTTTGAAGGGATATTCCTTTGTAACAAACAGCCATAAATATGTATTTTACTGTGTCCATTCTATATCTCTATCCTCTACCTTTTCGTTTCCTTTCGTTTGGCCCAAATCTGACTCCGGATGAGTGAGATATGGCCCCGGGAAGGTATGCGGATGGAGCTGGCCAATAAACTGATCAGGGAAAGGATTTGAAATTGGAGTGAAATTTTGGGTTGGACACCAGAATTGATAGGCTGCTACAGGTCTGTATACCTATAGCTAAAATGGGTTTCCCTCACCGAGGTCAATTTGACCTCGAAAGCTCCCAATTAGGCCTCTTCTGGTGCATGCTTGTAGGGCCAAACTAAGTACCTGTCACTGAAAATCCGGGCTGAATTTGCTGAGGTGAATGGAACAGGTGTATTCTATACTTCACCCCGGTCGTTTTGACTATTTACGGGAAAAAATACGCCTCCGTACCGAGAAGTTATGCAATTAAAATGTCCAATGACCTTTATGGGGAAGGAAATTTAAGTTTACTATATGGTTCAAAACAATTTTAAATTTAATTTAAAATTTAATTTCTATTTTAATTAAACATTATAAAAAATATTTTTAATTACAAACATAAAAATATATTCATAACTAAATTTAAAATTTAAAAATATTATAATGTAAAATTAAAAATAAAACTAAAAAAATTAAATTAAATTAAATTTAAAATTTAAACAACCCAAAAAACACAAAAGCCCCTCCCGAGCCTTCGCCCCTGGTCGCATGGGAGACCAGGGCGTGGCCTTACCAAACCCATGGGTATGGAGGAGGTGCTGGCGCTGGTGATGGGGTAGGGAATGGGCGGTGGAAGAGAGGAGAGGGAAGGGGCTGAGGGTGTGGGAAGTGCACGCAGAGGGAAGGTGGTTGCGGAGTTGGAGGCCGCGTGGGATATGAGAGGTAGAGGGTGGAGGAGCTGCGTGGAGGTGGAGGTATGGAAGTGTGGGAGGGGGACGTGCGAAAGAGAATGAGGAGGTGGCTAGAAGAGCGAATGTGAGGGAGAGAGGTATGTGCGGTGGTGGTGGTTAAGCGCAACGCGGAAGGGATGTGGGGGAGGAGGTCGCGGAGGAGAGGCAATGCATGGAGGTGGAAGAAAGCAGGAGGTGGTTGTGGGAGAGGACCGAGAGGAAGGAGGATGGAGGTGAGGGCTTCTTGTGAATGGATAATACTGGTGTGTGTGAGAGAGTGGTTGTGGCGCCCAGGTGGTGGATGGGTGGCCAGCCAGTGTTTAAAAATTAAAATTGAAAACATTAGGCAAAGTGGGTTTTTTACCAGCAGGATGGATGGGAGGTTTTGGGTTCTAATCCACGGCCTTCCACTTGGATTTCTGGGAAATTTTTGAGGTTTCTGGGCTAATGAAAAGGGGAGGGTTGGGGTTCAAAGCCCAGGGCTTCCCAGTGACATGCCCAGGCTTGCAACCTGCAATAGATAGCTTTACAATTCAAAATTTAAAGGAGCCATGGAGGCTTGGGCAAGATGCGCAAGAGGGGTTCGAATACCCTCTCCTTTTCATCTTTCAGCACACATACACCCTTAATAAACTCAACCATTAATCCATCAGACTGAACCAACAAGCAGTCTCCTCTTTGAAATAGGCAAACAAAAACTAATTTCTTCTTGCAGAACCTCAAAACAACCAACAACATATCTCATTGGTTTTTTGGAAATGGTATTAATGGATTACCTGGCCAACTGTTGGAGATGGCAGCATGGAAGCTGGCTGTCAAATGCTGAGTTATTTTTTCTGTCCAAAACCTCCCTCTTCTACCATGGACTGTTGTCGCAGAGCTGTCCCCTTTTTGGCCAAACTGTCCAAATGGCTTGGGAGAGGGGAGAAGGGGATTTTATTTTATTTTTTATTTTTTCCAAAAAACCAATTTTCCCCCATTTTGCATGAGTCTATGTACCCATTCCGCAAATTTCCTGAAAATATTTAATCAAATATTTTATTAATTTTTTAATAATTTTGGAAAAATGTGCAAGTCAAAGTTTGAATTTGACTTTGACTTTGACCCTGCTACAGTTGACTCAGCCCAAAAAATGTTGACTGGCAAGACAGAGTCAGAATCGGATGCAAGTCACATCATTGGAAAGGTCTTGACGAGTATATCAGGAATATGTCATCACCAACTTGAGATAATGCCACCTCATTCCTCAAATTCAGCCCAGAATAGTGGCTACTTAAAACCCTTGACTTGTTAGTGGGCCCACATGACACCTAATCTTGCGCAAGGTGCCAAATCGCCATACGATATCCAATCGAGGAAAATGAGATACCATCGGAAAGGTATCGATGAGTAATTCGACAAGGTGAAAATATAATTTTGTGCCAGGGTCATTTATGACTATCTTAGCTGTTATGAAACCCTGTCATGCGAGCTGGTAGACCCCTTTTTGCCTAAAATTATTCGCCAACTTGTGACAACTCTAACCAGGCCATCTGAAGTCAGAATGAGGCAAATGAGACATCGTTGGAAATGTGTATGAGTATATTACAACATGGCATAGCTGAATATCTGATTTATAACTCTTTACCCACCAATTTTAAATCTTGAATCACTGCAACCAATTTGGTGTCCAAAAGTGGTCATAAACTTGCGAAGGCTTGTTCTTACCAACCCGGGGTCGAAACCAAGTACGGGATACACCGTTGGAAAGGTATCTCACTTCCCTACACCATGCATGGGTTTGATTTCCCATTTGATGCCATAATCTAAATAGAATCAGACCAGGAAGTCACAGCTATTGGTTTTGGCCATTCGAGTGACGTTGACTTCGTGCTCCTCGTATGGGGTCATACTGACTCGAAATAATGTTCATGATATCTCATTGAAAAGTTGTCCTGATCCCTATACTTGGAAGTGTTGTATTCCTCGAATCAAACAACATTAACATGATGAAGAAATGTCATGGGAAATCCCACAAATCCTTGAAAGCAACCAACTGATACTCTTTCAAGGGCAGAGGCTATAGTAACTATGACCCTTGCCACTGTCTTTGACTGGAACCATAGAATAAAGGGGAATTTATGGAGAAGTAACTATGTAAAACACCATGTTGATCCCAGAGCATATTTTTGGGTCAACATTCTTGGCGTCGGAGGGGAAATGCTTTCTAAAGCATGTCGAACAATGGGATCACCCGCGTGACAGGCGAGAATACTTGGTGGAAATCCATTCATTCAAAGTGACCAATTTGGGTGAGGGGTGAATTCAACTGTAGTATAAGGACCATTTTTCACATTAGGGATAACCAAAGAATGAAAGTGGTGCAATAAATTTATACAACATAATTTATACTGAGATTCACATAAGATGGAAGAATGGGAATAATGACCCGGGTTTTGTTGAGCAATGTGGCCAAGGTGACACAGGTCCCTCACCTGAATTATGGCTTAACTGTGAGAATCGAGGCTTAAGGTGAACCTTTCCCAACACAAAGTCTCATGCATACCTCCGATTCTCGACACACAGACAAGCAAACAAGAATCTTTTGAAATCAACGACTCACCGAAGGAAAACTAGCAAGCAAACCAGTCAAACAAGGGAATAAAGAAATATAAAAAAACTGTGGCGGTAGATGCTGAAATATCAAGTGCTCATAAGTTATGGAACTTTGTAGGAAAATGACCATTGCTTGGCGAGATCAGATTGTAAGTGGTCAAGTAAAGTGCAGTTGCAATCACATAGCTATGTAAGCCATCATGCCGTCATGGTTTTCAACTTCACTAGAGAATGATATGCTACCTCCTTAGACTTTCCCTGCTGACTTTGATGAACTAACAACCAGACTTACACCCATTTAAGATGACTTTAAGACAGATTTTTCCAAAATTTCAAGTATGGTAAAAGAGATTCTAGGAATCCAGTATTTCCACGCAACCACCCAATAATAAAGACAATATCCTTCGTATTGAACACTAGAAAAACCCAAAAGAAGGCAACCTACAACTTAAAATGGAAAAGAACAACCCATGGAAAAACAAAGAAGGGATTATATTCCAAAACTGGAACTAAGGGAAAAAGGGCTTAAGACTGAAACCATGGGAAATGTACAAACATGAAAAGGTAACAATAAATACATACAAGAAAGAGAATCAATAACATTGAATAGATGCAAACCAGAAAAGAACGAATGGGGACTTATGTACAAGATGACGAGGCCTCTCAGGAATAAAAGAACTTTAGGTGATGACCTTTCATGGGGAATTGAAGTGGTTCTCCATCCAAGGTTTTTAATCTGAAAGCATTTGTCCCTAAGACATCGTAGATTGTGTAAGGATCCAACCATAATGAATCAAACTTGCAATGCTTGGATGGGGCCTCATGTGCTTTGTCCCATAATAAAACATCATCTCCTACTTTGTAATTTACCATTGTGTCTCTTTTATCGAAGGAACATTTAACAATGTCTTGCTTCTTTTGGAGGTGTTGGAATGCATCCTTTCTTACCTCTTCTAATTCGAGGAGTGTGTCTAAACGATGTTGTAAAGGTTGGAAATCATCTTCTGCCTCAGCAATAGCCAACCTCAAGGCTGGAATTTGTAAGTGAACAGGTAGGACGACAGGAGCGCCATACACCAGAGTGTAAGGACTTTGACCCGTGGATGTTTTTGGAGTTATACGATCATCCCATAAAGCAAAGTTTAACTTTGTGTGCCAATCACGCTTGTTATCCTTGACTGTCCTCTTAAGGATCCGAATCGGATTTTTATTTGTTGATTCGGAAAAACCATTACCTTGGGGGTAATAAGTGGAAGATCGAAATAGTTGGATGCCATATGTAATACCAAGGTGTAACATGACATCAAACATGAAAGCTGATCCATTATTAGTTAATATCTCAATAGGGGTCCCAAAATGAGATAAAATATTACGTTCAACAAATTCTATGACCTGTTGACTCGTAGCGTTCCTAAGAGCAATTTCTTTAGCCCACTTTGTAAAGTAGTCTGTCACTGTTAAGATGAATACATGACCAGCACTGGATGGCGGTGAAATCGGTCCAATAAAGTCCATGCCCCATCTTGCGAAAGGGACTTGGAGTTCAATAGGTCTAAGAGGTAAGGAAACCAACTTTTGCTTCCCAGTGAAGCGTTGGCAAGCTTCACATTTTCCAACAAGTAAATGGGCATCTTTGTGGAGTGAAGGCCAAAAGTAACCTGCATGTAGAACTTTCGTTGCAGTGGTTTTGGCTGAAAAGTGACCTCCACAAACCCTAGAATGGCATTGTTGAAGTTCCATTTGGGCTTGATTAGGAGTTAAGAATCGTGACAAGACCCCATTAAGGTTTCTTAGATAAAGGATTTGACCTTGTAAAACATATCGGACAATTTGTAAATGAAGTGTTCGTTTGGCTTTAGTATCCATGTCTGGTGGGCAAACACCATTGATCAGGAAATATATGATAGGTCTGTACCATGGTTGTGAGGCTAACTCAATTTTGTTAACCAGTTCTTCGAAAGCAATCAAGTCATCCACTTGAGGTGGTTCAACTATGACTGAGGGATGGGATCGAGTTAGCAATCCAGCCAACCCTGTTCCCCTAATGGTTTTCGTTGGCTTAATTTCCAAGTCATACTCTTGCATACGCATGATCCATTTGGACCACTTACTATGCAATTCGGTCTGGTTCAAGGCAGTGACTAAGAGAGAGGTAGGCACAAAAACCTGAAATTTATGGCTTTGGATGTAATTTCGAACTTGTTCCAATGCTTTATACAAGGAATAACCATGTTTCTCCAGTGGAGAATAATTCAGTTGGTGGGGTTTCAAATTTTGGCTCACGGAGGCGATTGGCCTAAGATTTTTCTCATGGTCCTTTTGCAACAAGATTGCAAAAATTGTCTCCTCGGACGAATTAGTGTACATGAAAAAGTCTTTAGAGGGATCAGGACTGACTAAAAGAGGGGAAAAAGCAATGGCTTGCTTAATGGATTCAAAAGCCTGAAAGGTAGGGGGGTCCCATTTGAAGTGAATGCCTTTCTTCATAAGTTGATTTAGAGGTTTAACTACATGAGAAAAATCAGGAATGAAACGTCTCAAGAAATTTATCATTCCAAAGAAAGATTGCATTTCCTTTTTATTGGTAGGTAAGGGTAGCTTTTTGATTGCTACCACTCTCCCAGGATCAACTTTTACACCTTCTCGAGAGACGATGTGGCCCAAAAGTTTTTCCTCCGTAACACCAAAAATAGTCTTCTTAGGATTTAATGATATGCCAAACCTACAACATCTAAGGAGAACCTGCCTAAGATGATCAAAATGACTACTCCGTTCTTTGGAAAAGAAAGTGAGGTTATCGAAGTAAACAATGATGAACTTACCCAATAATCCTCTGAAAGCAATGGCCATGGCACGTTGAAATGTGTTCCCAGCATTAATCAATCCAAAAGGCATCTTGTTATATGCATATGTGCCCCAACGAGTGGTGAAGGTGGTTTTATGACTATCAAAAGGATTGAGGGCTATCTGATTGTAACCTGAGAAACCATCCAAAAGGGACATCATTTGAGACTCGAAGACTTGTTGGAGAATATCTTCCATAGGTGGGATGGGGTAGTTGTCTTTTAGGGACACTCTATTCAAATGTCGAAAGTCGACACACAAACGAATATCGCCAGTTTTCTTCCTAATGGGAACCAAATTAGATACCCATTGTGAATAACGGACATGGTAAATGACCCTGGATGCTTCCATCTTGTCCAATTCAGCTTTAATTGTTTGTTCCAAAGCAGGGTTATTTTTTCTCTGTCTCTGTCTGTAAGGTTTCGAATCAGGGATTATGGGTATGGCATGGACTATCTCTTGCATATCGAAAACCTTGAGGTCTTGATAGGACCAAGCGAAAACATCCTTGAACTCTGTCAAGAGTTCCGTGAATCGAGCGATCTCAGAAGGGGAACACTGTGCACCTATATAGACCAATTTTGGATCTTTCTCAGTTTCTAGGTTAATAGGTATAGCTTCTCGCACCTTCCTAATAGATTCACTATCAATACTAGGCGCATAAGTAGTGGTGTCATTGGAATCAAACATGGATTCCAATGCTGACAAACTAGGGGGAATCTTATTTGTATTTAATTGGATTATGTTCCCTATTTCCTCTTCCAACTCATGGTTGATATGTAAATCTTCAAACTCCTCCTTGTTTTGAAGGAATCTACAGATTTGTTCATTAGTATCAAAAACTTCCCAAGAGTCGACATTATCAGGTAACACAGGTCTATGTAAAATTTGGACTTGTATATCTTCAATAGACCTTACGAAATCCGAGGTGAAACAAGAACCAGCCAAGGCCAAAGTATCAGCTACATGGTTTGTGGCCCTAGGCACGGCTTGAATGTTGAAAGATAAGAACTTATCAATAAGTTCCTTAGCCCTCCGGTGGTATTGTTTAAGGCGTGGGTTGTGAACTTCATATTTACCTCTAATTTGATTCACAACCAATTCAGAATCCCCACTCACCAATAAATGGCGTATTCCTAAGCCTAAGGCCTTTTGGAGGCCTTGAACTAAGGCTTCATATTCAACCATATTATTAGTGTTAGGGAATTCTAACCGAAAAGAGAAAGGGATTGTGTTTCCCTTGGAATCACACAATAGGACACCATCCCCGGATCCATTCTTGGATTTAAAACCGTCAAAATCCATACTCCACACCATTTATTACAACTCAGAAGGAGGGACATGTACATCCTCCTTAGATAACACAACATAAGTACCCATACCTGTATCTTGAAAAGACACATGTTTTGTATTATAGGAAGCAGGTACAACCTGCTCTCGGTACTTTGGTTCCCTCTTAATAACTACTTCAACACCTTTATGAGGAAAGGTGAAGTGGGCCCCCTCCATGAAATAACAACCCTTATTTACTTTGGTGGACCACTCTCTCCCTAAAAGCATGCCATATGCTTCAGGTATATCTGCTACGATGATGTTTATGGGCATGCTCACCTCTGGGGCTTGGTCATAATCTATGGATAAGTCTTTAATGTAACCGATGGTTTCTACAGTCCTAGAATTCAAAGATAATAGGTATTTACATGGGAATGTGCATTCAAGACCCAGTCTTCTCATGACTCTCAAAGGCATGACATTGTGCCTCACTCCTGTGTCAACGACACAGTTATGGAGCACAAAATCAAAAATCAAAACTGAGATATAGAAAGGAGGAATGCCAGGGTCTAAATCAATAACATCATATTCTTCCCTAGGTTGAGAAGTGGACTCTTTGGAAAGAGAAAGTCTTTGTTTTGTTTGTGGAGTAAGGGGTGCTTGTAGAACACGTGAAAGGTTTACAAACTAAGCGGGCATTCTAAGAGAATCTAATAATGTCATGTGGGCAGGAACCTTTTCTAGATATTCAAGACGTTGTAAAGTATCGGTGTTGGGAAACAAGGTGGTGGATTATTAGGCAAGTTTACCTTGTTTGGGGTCCAGGGAACCCTGTTCCTTGTAGGGGAAGGTAATCTACCATTCGCGAGAAGTTTTCCCTTTTTATTGTCCTTAGGGTCGATTTTGGCTTCTTCCACCCCTTGCGGAGTGGCTTTAGGGGCCTGGCTCCTAGTCTCTACAACAAAGATTCCTAAAGCAAGAAGATCATCATCACAGGGGACAGAGTCTTCCATGTTAACTTGGTCATTTTGGGAGGTGGAAGCAAGTTTGTTTTTTACTGGAGGTAAAGGTGTTTTTCTGCTTTTAGACAATTCCACGTGACATGTATATGCATAACAATACTCAGGGTCATGGAAGTCTTGGAAAAAGTGACACCAATCCACTTCAGAAGCATGTTGCCTAGGAGTAGGAGTAGGAGAGAAAGGAGGTCTTGGCCTCGGAATGGCAGAAAACTGCATGCCATTCACCTTTCGATTAAGAGAAAGTATTTGGTTGTTCATGTTCATTAACAACTTGAGTGTTTCTGAACTTTCCCTTTATTCAATCCTTGAAGTTTGGGTAGGTGGTGGTTCATACCGAGGACCCTCATTTCGAGGTAGATCATTCCTAGGTCTCACGTTAAAACAGGGCTGCACTAAAGGTGAAGGAATCATACCGGATTCCTCCATGTTTCTTTCAATTTCCAGGGCACTAGTCTTGGCCGCATCTAAAGTTTGTGTTGATTTATCTTTTAATATGTACTTTACATTCGGATTCATGGCGGTCATGTAATAGTGGAACAAATTGTTCCCAGATGGTTGGGAAGCAGTTGGGATCCTATTCAAGGTCGAGGTAAAGCATTGATTAAAATTTCGTATTTGCTCACCCTCATGGATGTAGATGGTCGTGAAATCCCTGAGCAGGGAAGCCACATCATTTGCCCCTTGGAAATGATTCTTGAATTCTTGGATCATAGTGTCCCAATCTGGGATACTATCATTAGGAAGCAAGTGATACCATCTCGCTACTTCACCTTTGAAGGTTCTCACAAAAAGTCCAATGATGACATCGGGAATTGTTATGTCCATAAGCGCTAAGGCATCATAGAAGTTTTTTATATGTTCTTCATCACTCAAAGTACCAGTGCCACTAAACTTGGGAAGTCTATTTGGGGCATCTGCAGGTATGTCTTGAAGAGGTCTGGCCAACCTCAAAGGAGTGTCTGGTTTCCATGGCATTGCCATCGGGACAACTATGGGCTAAACAACAACAATTGTTGAAATGATGGGAGAAACAACTTGAGGATTAGTAACTGTTGTTGGATTAACTAAAGTTTTCTTTAGTAAGGGGCTTTGAATAGGAGAAGAGGAAGAGGGTGACTCAGTTCGCACTGCAAAGGTAACAATTTTCCCTGGTTTCCTAGGTGTATGTGTCTCACTACTTGTTTTCTTTCACAAACTTTGACTTCTTGTAACCCTGGGGGACACTGTTTCCCTAGTCTTAGGATACTTGCGCTCTACCATCTTGCAAGGGGAAAAGTAAATACTTTGAGTACTTAGGGGTGTATCACCGACAATCCTACTCTTTCTAACACAATGTAAATTAATCCAACTAAAACGAAGCTTTTTTTTTTGTTCTTCTTGAAGTGGAAGGTAAGGTATGATAGACTTATAACTTCTCACATGAGTTCGAACAAGTGAATTCGAAGACCGAAAAGGTAAAAGGAAAGGAAAAATCGATGGTATTTATAACTCCCAGGTGCAATGGAAATTGCAAGGAATCTGAACTATAACGAGTACCAAAGAAAATTCCAAAGGGTCACTGAAAGATCTTGTCAAAAGTTTGTCAATGAGTAGGAAAAGGACCACAAAGAATTTAGGTCCAATGTTTAGTACAAGTTTGAGATACAGGAAAATCTAAAGAGGTTTGCAAGATCACCAGTGGAGTTGCCAGAAAAGGGTGGGTGTTATAAGCAAAATTTGTCTGTAGGGACGGATCCGACCTATCTGGCTGTGAAGCCGGTTACAGCCCCTTTGGTAGCTTGGCACGAGGCAGAGGCTACCCGCACCTCAGGTGGTCCTTCACCTGAGGCGGTAAATAAGGGGGAAGAAGAAAGGTGAAATACTTACAAGAAGTCATTCTCAGGACCACCCACCCTGGGTGTTATCCTTCCTTAGCTTCTTGGATGGCCGAAATGGCCTGGGGGGTGAAAATTATAGACAACGGGATGAAAATGAGCTTGCTGAATTTTAGGACAGCGAACTAAATAAAGTGGACAGCGAGTTGTTCACTTCCTTAAAGTGTTGGAAACTGTCCCAGAATGGGTCACCGGGGTAAACTGGTATCCTAGGTAAATAAACAATGAATGCTTTAAGTAAAAGGGTATGAAACAACGGTGAAAAGGGGGTTTAAAAGCTACAACCAAGTACTTTTAAATGGTTGTAAATTGCGGACAACAAGTTGTTCGAAGCTTTCAAGGCAGGGAAACAAGCCTAGAATGGCTTGATACCCCCCTGGGTGACCCAGGAAGTGATCTCAGAAAATTGTTAAATCAAAAAAGGGTTGAAAAAGTGGATGAACAGATTTACAACAAGCTGTTACAACTATGATATAAGGGAAAGTATACACAACTTCATTTTTGGTTCGTGAGTGAAAAGGTGGACTGAAAAAAGGTTGACTTTAAAAGTATTTTATTGATCAATTTTTGTTTTTATCACATGCCTTGGACACCACACTATTTTAAAGGTTATCCCGATCAGGCAAACACATCCCGGAACTATGCCAACCAGTATAAGAAGAATAGTCCTAGCAGTCCATGGTGGTTAGGTTGAAGAGTGCCCCACGCAGTTTAGAGAAGTAGGGGTTAGCCACTTCTCGTCACTAGTGCTTTCAGGCTCTTAAAGCCGCTTGGATGGAAGAAGGATACCTGTGAAAAGGAAGAGGCTCAGGACCCCCCTAAAGAGGTTTTTTTCTAAGCTTACCCAAGCAGAGTAGTATTCCAACCGAGCTAAGCTAATCAAGTCCTTGACCGTGTGGTACTGAGGAAAGACCACTCGACTTATACTAACTAGACAACGTCCGAGGGGCTCTTGATGAAGACTCTGTGGCTTTGACTCTTAATATTCTATGAAATTGAAATTGCATAAAATGAAATACCAGACCATCCACGTGGCGAGGTCACGCCTTACTTTCATAAGTGTGCCTCCTGGTTACTAAAATTGAAATCTATTTTAAAACTATATACATGAGACAAGTAAATAGATAAGTGACATATATGTCATGGCTAGATAATATGTGTATGTAAATATCTAAATAATATATGTTTTTTGTTTTCTGTGTATGGGGCGGACCCCTGAATTGTTTTCAAGTCTTTTTTGAGGTGTTTTGCATATATTTAGCTTGATGATTATGCATGGCCCCTTTTTGGGGCAGACACCTATAGATTAGTGAGCGAAAAGATGATACAATGAAAATGTAACAAGATTAGATAATTACAACATAACAATTACAACATTCAACCCAAAGGAATGGGTTAAGACTTTTTGCGAGTGGCAAAGCCGCCATATGCATGAAATACCCAACTAATTCCTTGTATGGGGATTGAAAATTTAGTGTTTGAAATACAAAAGATGTGATTGTTATCTACACAAGTATTAACCATATTTTTAGCATGAATTCACAAGTGGATCATTCAAACTACTTACACAAATCGAACATATAAACATTGATATGTATATCAGAAATTTTTGGAGTGAGTGCAAGTGATAATTAAAGTGTGTATGAGAGTGATTGGATAGGATTTACTGATTGAAATGTGTACTTTTTCTTTGCTTCCCTGTTGTCCCCTTTGCCTCAAACAGGTCTCTAGGTGGTCCCCAACCGCTTAAAAGCAGAATGGGTGACCAGATGTATCCTTGTAGGCAAACAACGAAATTTTAGTATTTATGTGTGGAAAAAACTAAAATAAACATAACATAAATTTACATATAAGAAGTATATAACAACCAACTAAGATGGTTGTCCCATGGGGGAAAATTGACCAAAATGATCAATTTTCTTGTTTGGGACAACAAGGTTAATAGTAAGAAAACATAACAGAAACATACATGAATGAAAAGATGAAGCAAAAAAGTATGGACAACCAGATATGAGGTCTATTTAAGGGTTCTCCTAAGGGGCCCTAGGACTCCCAACCACTAGCTAAGGCTAAAAACGATTGAATACTTCAGAAAATCTGCACTAAAACACATTAAACAAATTAAACCAAGTTGTTAGAAAAAGAAAGTGAGCAAGTTAAACCCAAGGAAGCAACAACAAACACATAGCTAACCAATCCCTCCTGGAGATAGCTAACATAACAAGCATTTACCCCTACCCCTCAACCCTTAACCAACAATTGACACATCCAACAACTAAAATTCAACAAGTACACACACACAAAGAGTCTTATAAATTTCAGAAGAGCTTTGTTACTATATTCATCCTCCCCTTTTTACAATGCCAACCCTCTTATTTATAAACGAGATGTGAAGGCTTAGGGTTAGGTCACAAAACACTTGTCAATTTTGGAAAAGTGACAAGTGGACCAACCCTAAAGTATTTTTGTCTTTTTTTACAAAAAGTAACCTTATCCAAAAAGGGAATCTTATCCAAAAAAGGGGATCAAATCAGATTTGACTTGACCCTTCAATTACATAATAATTACATGCCAAAAGTAAATCATACGGAAGTTTATACTACAAAAAGTCATTTTTCATAAAATGACAAAGATTTATATGCCACATCATCAATTGTCTTGGGATTTGTGCCATCCCAAATTCTCTTTGACTGCTGCCATGTTTTGTATCTATAGGTGATGTGTTTTAGGATAGTACCCGACCATCCATGGCTGCCAGATTCACCAGAATCAAGGCCCAAGGTGTGGAGAATTGCTTAGTTGCTTTGGAGGGAAAGGGGAATTTGGGATTTGGTCATTGTAAGTAAGTAAATGCCCACTTTTCAGGCACTTTTCAGACCTGATTATGCGCCCCCTTTGCTGCCTATAAGTTTCCCTGTGAGATGGCTAAAACATGGCTTTGATTTGGGCTTGTTTCGGTAAGAAGACCCCTTGGACCTGAACTTTGAAGGGCTCTTACTCTATAACAAACAGACATAAATATGTATTTTACTATGGCCATGCTATAGCTATGTCTGCTACCTTTCTGCTACCTTTCGTTTGGCCCAAATCCGACTCCGGATGAGTGAGATATGGCCTCGGGAAGGTATGCGGATGGAGCTGGCCAATAGACTGATCAGGGAAAGGATTTGAAATTGGGGTGAAATTATGGGTTGGAAACCAGAATTGACAGGATTCTATAGGCCTGTATATCTATAGCTAAAATGGGTTTCCCCCACCAGGGCCAATTTGACCTCGGAGGCCCCCAGTTAGGCCTCTTCCGGTGCATGCTTGTAGGGCCAAACTAAGTACCTGTCACTCTGGGACATGTCACTGAAAATCCGGGCTGAATTTGCTAAGGTGAATGGCATGGGTGTATTCTAGACTTATCCTCGGTCATTTCAACTATTTACGGGCGAAAATCCGCCTTTGTACTGGGAAGTTATGCAATTAAAAATTCCAGTGACCTTTAGGGGGGAGGAAATTTAATTTTACTATATGGTTCAAAACAATTTTAAATTTAATTTCTATTTTAATTAAACATTAGAAAAAAAAAATTAAAAATATTTTTAATTACAAACATAAAAATATATTCATAACTAAATTAAAAATTTAAAAATATTATAATGTAAAATTAAAAATAAAACTAAAAAAATTAAATTAAATTAAATTTAAAATTTAAACAACCCAAAAAACACGAAAGCCCCTCCCGAGCCTTCACCCCTGATCGCATGGGAGACCAGGGCGTGGCCTTACCAAGCCCACAGGTATGGAGGAGGTGATGGTGCTGGTGCTGGGGTAGGGAATGGGCGGTGAAAGAGAGGAGAGGGAAGGGGTTGAGGATGTGGGCAACGCGCGCAGAGGGAAGGTGGCTGTGGAGTTGGAGGTCGCATGGGAGATGACAGGTAGAGGGTGGAGGAGCTACATGGAGGTGGAGGTATGGAAGTGTGGGATGGGGACACGTGGAAAGGAAGGAGGAGGTGGCTAGAGGAGTGAATGTGAGGGAGAGAGGTATGTGAAGTGGTGGTGGTGAAGCGCAACGCAGAAGGGATGTGGGCAAGGAGGTCATGAAGGAGAGGCAACGCGTGGAGGTGGAAGAAAGCAGGAGGTGGTTGTGGGAGAGGGCCGAGAGGAAGGAGGATGGAGGTGAGGGATACATGTGAAGGGAAAAGACTGGTGCGCACGTGGGAGTGGTGGTGGTGCCCATGTGGTGGATGGGTGGCCAACCACTGTTTAAAAATTAAAATTGAAAACATTAGGCAAAGTGGGTTTTTTACCAGCAGGATGGACGTGAGGTTTTGGGTTCTAATCCCCTGCCTTCCACTTGGATTTCTGGGCAATTTTTTGAGGTTTCTGGGCAAATGAAAAGGGGAGGGATGGGGTTCAAAGCCTAGGGCTTCCCAGTGACATGCCCAGGCCTGCAACCTGCAATAGATAACTTTACAATTCAAAATTTAAAGGAGCCATGGAGGCTTGGGCAAGATGCCTAAGAGGGGTTCGAATCCCCTCTCCTTTGCATCTTTCAGCACACATACACCTTTAATAAACTCAACCATTAATCCATCAGACTAAACTAGGAAGAAAAATCATCTTTGAAACAGACAAACAAAAACTAATTTCTTCTTCCAGAACCTCAAAACAAACAGTAACATATCTTATTGGTTTTTTGGAAATGGTATTAATGGATTACTTGGCCAACTGTTGGAGATGGCAACATGGAAGATGGCTATCCATTGCTGATTTATTGCTGCTATCCAAAACCTCCCTCTGCTTCCATGAATTGTTGTTGCAGATCTCTCCCCTTTCTGTCCAAACTATCCAAATGGCTTGGGAGAGGGGAGAAGGGGATTTATTTTTTTCAAAAAAACCAATGTTCCCCCATTTTGCATGAGGTTACGTGCCCATTCCCCAAATTTCCTGAAAATATTTAATCAAATATTTTATTAATTTTTTAATAATTTTGGAAAAATGTGCAAGTCAAAGTTTGAATTTGAATTTGACTTTGACTTTGACCCTATTGCAGTTGACTCAACCCAAAAAATGTTGACTGGTGAGACGGAGTCGGAATCGGATGCAAGTCACATCGTTGGAAAGGTCTTGATGATTAAATCAGGAATATGTCATCAATAAATTGATATAATTCCACCTCAGTCCTCAAACTTGTCCCATAACAGTGGCCACTTAAAACCCTTGACTTGCTAGTGGGCCCACATGACACTTAATCTTGCGAAAGGTGCCAAATCGCCATACAATATCCAATCGAGGCAAATGAGATACCGTCGGAAATGTATCGACGAGTAATTCAACAAGGTGACAATATAATTATGTGCCAGGGTCATTTATGACTGTCCTAGCTGTTATGAAACCCTGTGATGCGAGCTAGTAGACCCCTTTTTGCCTAAAATTATTGGCTAACTTGTGACAGCTCTAACCAGGCCATCTGAAGTCAGAATGAGGAAAATGAGACGTCATTGGAAAGGTGTATGAGTCTATTACAGTGTGGAATATATGAGTATCTGATTTATAACTCTTTACCCACCAATTTTAAATCATGAATCACTGCAACAAATTTGGTGTCCAAAAGTGGTCATAAACTTGCGAAGGCTCGTTCTTACCAACCGGGGGTTGAAACCAAGCATAGGATACACCATTGGAAATTTATCGCACTTCCCTACACCTTGTATGGGTTTGATTTCCCCTTTGATACCATAATCTAAACATAATCAGACCAGGAAGTCACAGCTATTTGTTTTGGCCGTTCGGGTGACGTTGACTTCGCGTGCCTCGTATGTGGTCATACTGAATCGGAATCAAGTTCATAATATCTCATTGAAAAGATTGTCACGATCCCTACCACTTGGAAGTGTTGTATTCCTTGAATCAAACAGCCTTGACATGATGAAGATATGTCATGGGAAGGCCCACAAATCCTTGAAAGAAACCAACTGATACTCTTTCAAGGGCAGAGACCATAGTAACTATGACCCCTGCCACTGTCTTTGACTGGAACCATAGCATCAAGGGGTGTTTATGGAGAAGTAACTGTGTAAAACACCATGTTGAGCCCAGAGAATATTTTTGGGTCAACAGTACTTTATTTAATTTTTTTCTATTATTCACATGTTCGATGATGGTGGTTACTACATTTTAGAATCAACTGTTGGGTGGTGGTTAGGACCCAAGGAGAATGCTAGGGTTTGAACCCTTTAAATATATCATATAGTCAAATCCTCTGTAAATATGTTTAATGAAGACAATATAGATGGGTATGAGGCCTATGTAAATATGTTTAATGAAGACAATATAGATGGGTATGAGGAAATTTCTGGTAAGTTGGAAAAGTTATATAATATGATCAAATCTCAAATATGTCATGATCTAACCAAGTCATGTCAAATTGAGAGAGGTAGAGAAGAAAACAATAGATAAAACAAACATGTGAGAAAATTATGTGATTTACATGTGAGATAAAAAGGAATTCGAAAAGGAAAAAAGATCGCAACATATCTCTACCTACTCTGGAGAAAGAAGTAACTTAATTGAAGAACGAACTGAAGTATAAATCTACTTAACCAGACATGCTCGCAGAAAAGAAGACATGGATATTAATTCTAACTCTCCCCCTTAATATTAGTTGTTACATTCATCAACACTTACTATGCCCAAATGTTGTCTTTGAAATTAAAAAAAAATATTCCCAAGTGTTTAGTAGAGATGTTTTTAAGTTGATCTCTTGATCGGCGAAATTGAAGAGAAATATCAACATTATTGACAAGATCTCGAATGAAGTGAAAGTGAGTGTCTATGTGCTTTCTTTTCCTTTGAAATACACGATTCTTTGACAATGTGATGATTTTGTTTTCACAAAAAATAGTTGTTGGATCCTTTTCCATATGACTTGTTATATCATTCAAGAGTATTCTCAGCCATACTACTTGAAAATATGTTGAGTTTGCAGCTACATATTCTGCCTCTACTGAAGATATTGCAACTATGTGCTATTTGTTGGATTCCCATGAAATCAGATTTGTTCCCAAATGAAAATCATAACCAGATCTGCATTTACTATCATCCAAGTCTCCTGCAAAATCACTCTTTGTGTACCATGTAAGTGAATGATCTTCAAAAGTTTTATATCACAAGCCATAGTTGATTGTCCCTACAACATACCTTAGGATTCATTTTCCAAATTCCTAGTGAGAATCCTTGGGGGATTCCATAAACATGGAAACAAAACTTGATGCATACATGATATAAGGTCTAGTTGCAATGAGGTACATGAGAATACCTATGAGCCTGTTATATAATGTTGAATCAATTATTGTACCTTCATATTGTTTAATCAATTGTGTGCCTAGTGCAATAGGAGTTTCTCCTAGCTTGCATTTATCCATTTTAAACTTTTCAGTATGTGTATTGCATACTTTAATTGGCAGACAAAATTACCATGGACAGATTGATTAACTTCAATTCCAAAAAAATATTCCATTAGACTAAGATTAGTCATCTCAAATTATGGTTTTATGGAAACTTCAAATTCTTTTAAGATAAGATGACCTATGTAGATTATATCATGAACATAAAGACAAACAATTATGATTTTACCTTATTGATTTGATTTTGTATAAAGAGTGGGCTCATTACATATCCTACTCAATGAAATATTGATCAGGTAAGAGTCAATTCGATTGTACAAAGATCTTGGAGATTGCTTCAATCTATACAAGGATTTATTTAGCTTGTACACTTTATCCTCTTCTCGTTTGACCTCAAAACCAAGTGGTTGTTAAACATATACCTTTTCTTTCAATATGCAATTTAAAAAGGTTGAATTTACATCCAATTGGAATACTTGCAAATTTTTTTTAGCTACAGTGGAGGCTTCACCACAGTCTATGTTGAGTTGTCGAGAGAAAGATTTGGATACTAGTCTTCCCTTATTCTTCTTAATATTTTCTTTTTCATTTAGTTTTCTTATATACATCCACTTACACCTATGTTGGTTTTGCTTGTTGGTTGATGAAGAAGATCCCGAGTTTTTTTTTCCTTTCTATGGATTCAATTTCCTCATTCATGGCTTGTACCCAATGATCTTATTTTATTTGTTGACAGTCTTGGTGGATGTCCTTGTTATTCTAAATTTTTAGTTTTATCATAAATTTGGTGCATTCTATTTTGACTATCCAATGTTACATTTTATTTCTCACTCCATGATTTATTCTATAATAATTTTACATCCGTACTCACAATAATTTTTTGGTGATTGGATTATATAATATGTAGGCTTTTTATTGCTCATTGTGTCCTATAAAGATGCATTTTTCACTCTTGTTGTCAAGTTTCTTTCTTAGCTCTTAAAGGATATGTGCAAAAGAAATACAACCTAAACTTTTGAAGTGAGAAACATTTAACTTTGTGCCACTCCATGCCTCTTGAGGTACTTTATGTTTGATGCTTGTTGTTGGAGATCTATTAGGATGTAAACTAAATATGAAACAACTTCAACCCATTAGTCATTGGAAAATTTCTTTTCTCTAAGCATGCTTCTCGCCATGTTTGTGATGGTTTGATTTTTCCTTTTAGCCAATCCATTTTACTATGGAGTATATTTTTTTGTTGTTTGAATTATAATTCCATTTTGTTTACAAAATTATATAAAATCCTTTGATTTATATTCTCCTCCTCAATCTGACCTCATCACTTTAAAAAAATTTCCACTCTATTTTTCTGCTTTAGCTTTGAATTATTTGAACCTTGAAAAGGTTTTAGACTTATTTTTAAGAAAGTAAATCCAAATATTCCTACTCAAATCATCAATAAAGGTCCAAAAATAAAGACTTCCACCAATTGATTGGTTTGCATGTGAACCAATTCTAAATGTTCTTTTGATCTATGAGTGGATGTTGGAAAGATCTTTCTTTTATTCTTTCCAAGTATACAAATTTCACAAGGATTGTCTTGTTTCTTGAAAATAGGGAGACCTTTGACCATTGAGTGGTTTTGGATATTACTAAAACTCCTAAAAGGGAGTCTACCAAACCTAGCATGCCATAATAATAGTCTCATTTGTTTGAGACATTTTGAGCAGGACAAATTGAAAACTCTTAAATTTAATGGAAACATCATATTATTTGTCATATGCATTTTTGAAATGAGTTTTCTACTATGTGGTTTATCCATAATTAAGCATGTTGAGCCTTTAAATATGACATCATACCCATGCTCCATAAATTTTCCTACACTTATGATATTGTGTTTGAGGTTTGGAACATAATACACATCATGTATGTTTTTTTCTCATCTTTTTTAGTTAGAATAAGAACAATACCTTTTCCTAGAGCTTTTACTTGAGAATCATCACCTAGAGTAATTTAATATTTGATAGAAGTATCAATGTTAGAAATCAATTATTTGTTACCTACCATATGATTGATGTAGCCATTGTCCAAAAACCAAATGTCCTTGTTGTGACCCTCTTCATAGGTATGACAAAAAAGGAACATTGCTTCATAAGTTCCTCCATTGTTGGAGACATTTGCTCTACCTTTGTTTTGATTTGACTCCTTATTTCTGCATTCACTCTCATAGTGACTATAATTTTTGCAATAGTAGCTGTTATCACTGAAATTTCGTCCGCACAGGGCGACAAGAACTCCGCATCGTCAGCACAGAAAAAGAGTCATTCATGGCACAAGGATTAATTCCACAGCACAGCAAAAGGGTCAAAACTATACAAAATGGCCAAAAAATTACAAGGCGCGTTGCACCCACTGGGCGCGCGCGCGCGCACGCAACATCTTCGTATCTGGAGTGCATATGCGCGACTGTGGGGTGAAAAACCTGCGCGCCTGCCAAACGGCGCATTTATGAAACTGGTCGGCCTCCCAACCACTAATGGATCGGCTCCCAAGTCGATTTGACACCAAATCCGAGCTCAATCTGCGTGGGGAGGCTGGTCAAAGACCTA
>ML782137.1:596911-618536 GCA_009831015.1 Picea engelmannii | reverse complement strand
CATTGTGTATCTTTGGATTTCATCAATTAGACCAGCTTATATATTGGTGATATTGGTCCATTTTCATTTGTTTTTATTTTTGTTCCTATGCTCATAGTTTCATTTAGTTTTTGTTTAATTCTTGTTAATAGCTTTGTTGTTTTTTTTCTAACCTTTTACCATACAGCTTTCATGACTAGCAGAGCCCAACTAGGCATGTAAGCACTCACTTTTTGCTCATCAAACGACGAAAAGAGTGCAAACAGTAGCATTGAATTCTCGATTTGTCTGCCAATTTTTCCTCTCTTCCTCTTTGATTATGTGGGTTTTTAGACTGTTGTGACTGTCCCTAGTGTTCTTGTGTGGGTGTTTCTTCTATATGATGATTACCTATGCCTCTTTTGCTTCTACGTCGATTTCCTTTGCCTCCGCCTCTAGTGAAAGAAATTTGAGTCTTGAAAGCATGTTCCAGATACCCTTCTTCTCGGTGGAGTCTAGTTTCATGTGACATAACCGATCCTATCAGTTCTTCAACAATCCTCTGATCTTCAATCTATTCACTAGTAAGCCTAATTACGTTGAAAGGCGTACACCTATTGATAATGGGAACACTTAATAGGTTTCTAGTGCTTAATAAGTTTTGTATGGACAAGATTAAATATTGATGGAATATTCTTAGTCATCCCAATAAATAAATGGTTGTGTTTTCAACCACTAACTTCCTCACTATTACAAAGACATTAGTTTACATGTTTATTTTTTACTTTTACTTGATCATATTTAAAATTTACTATGGTGGCTATCCAATTGCCACATCTAAGTGATTAACAAAGATTAAGTAGATTTAGGTTTTTTTTACTGCTTATAAATTTCTTACTGAGGTTGGAAGCGCTTCACCTTATTTAACCCTAGGGGCTTGGTGGCACGTTACAATCTTAAGCCAACATTTACTGGGTGTCTGGCCTTACACCCTCCAACCTCGATTTCTTTCCTGGCTTACTGGTGCACTTCACCTTAAACTCTCTTAATCAAGCATTTACTAGGTGCGTGGAGCACCCACGCCACCTTACCATTTATTCCGACCTCTTGATACCTTTGCCGGTTTCTTTATTGGCTTACTATGCTTGCTATTGATGGCCTCAGATGGTTATTTTTGCCTAGCACGCCATGAATTACTTTTTCTCCATGTATCCAATATTATTACCACTTCCAAGTCGTTTCCTTTTCAATTTGTGGGAGGTGTGATAGTTTCTTCCATGTCTGCAACCTCAAGTTTATGTAAATAAGAAAACATCCACAACTTCAGGTTTATGTAAATAAGAAAACATTTTCCATTTCTGTAGTTGCAGATCTAGATTGCAGTTTGAGAAAGGTAGTATAAAGGAAAATTCTTAAACAAGGGCATAGAGGAGAGGAGGAACAATCTTAAAGGCACATCATCAACATCAACATCAACAAAGAGGTCAAGAACAAATGTTCTGTGCATTTTCTTTGGTTTTCTGGTTAAGCTTTTATATTCAAATAAATAGATGGATTTTAAATGGCATGTGTGCCCGTGTTCAATTTCGCCCTTTTTTGTTTGTCGATTTAAATTGCATGTTTGTCATTGATTTCAATTTCGCCTGTTTGTTTGTCGATTTCATAACGTTTTAAAATGAATTTTTCCTCAACTTTCTCCTACTTAAGATAAATTTAGCCTCTACAAAATCATGCATGAACCTATGTTCTTCTTAATTCGCTTTCTACATAGCTCTTTGTTTTAAACACAATCTTAAAAACAAAAACAAATATTATGGGATTGTATTGCAAATAAGTTCATATAGCTTTCATTTTTTTACTACACTATTAATAATCAATAAAATAACATTAATGTAAATCTCTTTCGATGGCAGACAATAATCATATTTGTTTCTAATAAGCAAGTTTTCAGATGAAATTCGTAGGTTCATTCATGTTACTGACCCTATGGTACTGGTAATAGATAGTCATCACCACCCAATAACCACTGAAACAATGAAAAATAGTTGGGAAAACTAATATTTTCCATAAATATAAAGCTAAAAGAAAACCAAAGATCTTTTTGATGTAGACACAAGCTTCAAAATAAGGAGAGAGCTTCATTTTGTTTACAAATGCAAGCGGGTATTACAAATATTGTCTCACTTAGTAAAACTATGGGTGTTGCGCCATTTGTTGATCTCACCAGTGGTCACTCAATTTGTATTAGGTTTAGTAAATTAAATGTTATAACAGATTTTATTTAAAAACAGTAATTAAAATTTATGTTAAAATTAGATTTAGTAAATTAAATATACCTTTCTGCTTTCAACAGCCACAATTATGTGTCTGTGCTAGTCTAGTTTACAATGCCCATCACTCTAGTCGTGAACTAATAACATTCTCTCAATCATATTCAAGGTTTCAAATCGAGTTCCTAACTGATGCAGCTTTACTATCTTCAACTTATAATTACCCTTGTAAGTTAATTTGAGAATATTCCTAGATTGTTTTCTGTTTTGTAGTGGAAGCACTAGTTATCTTTGAAAAAATAGAGTCATCTACTGATTTTTGAATCCAACACTTGGCTTTCTTTTCTCTATGCATTTGTTATGGCAGTCATTTCTCATTTCTACAAGAGTATTTCTTGATATATCTGTCATGGCAGTCACTTATGTAGTTCTATGAAGCCAATTTTCACTCGTTCCCATCATTCTTGAGCTTGGAGGAATGATTTCATGCTCAAGGACCAGAACTCATACATATTGACAAGAGGAAGCCATTTAAAACAAATAGCAGAACTATATATAATAAAATAAAATAAAATAATACCTTTTCCATCTCCTCGATCATCTACGTGGTTTACTACTTTGGTCATGCCTCCTTTGCTCCCAATAGAACGCTTTCTCAGTCTCCACGGACGCCAATTTCCCCCACCTCGAATCACCCTTTGAGCCAGAAAAACAAGTGGCTTCGAGGACGAAGATAAGTTTCATCCTTTGCAACTACATCTGATCATTATTGAGTTCATTCTTTGGCCCATTCCCTCACGTGTTCTCTTCCTATTCCTCGATAATCTACTGCCCTTGCTTTCGGTTTGGAAGAAACATCATTTTCCAATGCGATTTCCTACTCCACTTGTTATTTAATACCCTCGTCTTCTGCTTTGGGTTCTTGATTTGGAATATTTAGGGTTGATAGGGGTGGGAGTTGGGTGAACTCGTCAATGGAGGTCTTGGCTTTCTTGAACATCCCATCCATGGCTTGACTTGGATGATCAAAGTCGATCCTCACTTGGAAATCATAAAATTGAACGGTGGTGAATGCCAATCCACCAGGGAGAAATGCAAACTTTCTTGCGAGTTTGAATAGGAAAATCCACAAGGGAGAAATGAAAACTCTTGCGATTTTGAATAGCCGCATGAGGTCACAACACCACCGAGTCGGTACTTTATAGTACCCAATTCTCTCTCTCTCTTCGTGTTTAATCACCATCAGGTCAACGAGCTATTACTCCACTGGATCGAAGTGGCCGTTGGTCCTTCTTGTTCGACGTTCCTTTGCCGGTCTAGTTACACTTATCATCAGGGAACGGGTTTGCTTCTTCAACTGAAGGGAAAGTATACTCCTTTCTTCACTCCAAACTGTCAACTTAACCGAACGTGCAGGAATACAAGAAAATATGGACATTAATTCTAAAATGTCATGCGCACTAGTAAGAGAAGGCCAATTATAAAAGAATTAAGGTTTAATGCTTACCCTATCCAATTCTAAATTCGATGTTGTGGTAAATATTTTACTAGAATGTGTGAAAGAGTTAAGGCTTGTTATTTTCTTTTTTAATTATGCTAAATTAGATTGAATAATAATTATTATGAAACATATTAAGTTATATAATGTTTTTCACAAAATGTGATTTAGAATGTATTATGTAAATGTGATTTAGGTTGGTAAATCCATAAAGTTGAAAATGGGTTGAAGTGTCTAGGAAATGTAATACTTTGAATATATATATATAAAATACATCGCTTGTTGTAGAACATACAAGGACAAAAGAGATAGGGGGCTATGACTCCACGAGAGAGGGGGATAAAGAAGAACATACAAGGACAAAAGAGATAGGGGGCTATGACTCTACGAGAGAGGGGGATAAAGAAACTAAGTCTTTTATTATATTTTAATTCAACACTTGCAGTAGCAGTCCTCAAAACACTAGTGGAAGAGGTCAAAACCCAAGTACGAGTTAGTCAAGTTGTCACGGAACTTGACAAGTAGTCAAAGATTCAATACCATTACTGTAAAAAGTATGGACATTATGCATATGAGTGTGGGAAGAGATAGTATAATCAAAACAAGAAAGGTCAAGATTAGTTAAACAACGCAAATAACCAAACTCACCCTATGTTTATGGCGAACGTTGAGGCAATGCATATAGTCTCACTAGTTGAATGCAATGTTGCTCAAGCAAGTCAATGTGACATATGGTATTTAGATTCAGGTTGCAATAATCACATGACAGGAACCATAAAATTGTTTTCTAGTTTGGATGAGTCATTCCAAACCAAGGTTACACTTGGAATAGATATCCAAGTCATTGTCTTAGGGAAAGGAAGTATAAACATTTTAACTAAGCAAGGAGAATAAAAAGTTATGCTTGATGTATATTATGTTTGTAGTCTGAATCATAATATGATGAGAACATAACAACTGCTACAAAAATGATATATAATCTACATGGAAGATAATCATTGTGTGATTATGGATAAATGTCCAAGCAATCAACTTATTGAAATAGTTTTTGGTAAAGGAAACACTACATTTACATCCGAAAATGTGCGCAGTATCAAGAAAGGAGAAAATGGAAAAGAGATGAAGGCAACATTCCAATCTGAAATACAAGATGATTTTTGGCTATGACATTTCAGATTTGGACATTTGAACTTTGGAGGTCTGAAGCTACTACACACAAAGGAAATGGCAAAAGGTTTACCATTGATTGAAAAACCAGAAAGGAAATGTGAAGGCTGCATATTTGGCAACACAAAGAATCATTTCCAGTTGGCAAGTCTTACATAGCAAAAGATCCACTGGAAATTGTACATTCAGACATTTGTGGACCAATGCAAACTCTGTTTATACGAGACAATACTTATTTTCTAACATTCATTGATGATTTCTCAATAAAGACATGGACTTATTTTCTAAAGCATAAATTTGATGCGTTGGGTTGTTTTCAGCATTTTAAATCACTTGTCCAGAAACATAGTGGTTATTACATCAAGTGTCTAAGAACTGGCATAGGAGGAGAATCCATTTCAAGAGAATTTAAGAAAATTTGCAAAGTTCATGGCATCTAAAAACAATTTACCGTGTGATATACACCACAATAGAATGGTGTCGCAGAGAGAAAAAACAAAACCATCATGGAAATGGCGCGCAGTATGTTGTCAGCCAAACATTTGGCGCGCAGTATGGAAATAGCGCGCAATATGGAAATGTGAAGGCTGCCTATTTGGCAAGCAACACAAAGAATCATTTCCAGTTGCTAGTCTTACATAGCAAAAGTTCCACTGGAAATTGTACATTCAGGCATTTGTGGACAAATGTAAACTCCGTCTATAGGAGACAATACTTATTTTCTAACATTCATTGATGATTTCTCAAGAAAGACATGGATTTATTTTCTAAAGCATAAATCTGACGCGTTGGGTTGTTTTTCAGCATTTTAAATCACTTGTCGAGAAACAGAGTGGTTATTACATCAAGTGTCTATGAACTGGTAGAGGAGGAGAATCCATTTCAAGAGAATTTCAGAACATTTGTAAAGTTCATGGCATCTAAAAGCAATTTACCACGTGATATACACCACAACAGAATGGTGTCACAGAGAGAGAAAAACAACATCATGGAAATGCTGCGTAGTATGTTGTCAGCCAAACATTTGTCAAATGAGTATTGGGTTGAGGTAGTAGAAACTACAGTATACATATTGAATAGATGTCGGACAAAGAGTGTGAAGAACATAGTTCCTCAAGAAGCTTGGACAAGATCAAAGCACAATGTGGCGCACTTAAAAGTTTTTGGTTGTGTCGCATACGCACATGTTTTAGATGAGATGAGAAAGAAGTTGGACAACAAAGGAAATACATGTATATTTGTTGGGTATTCTGAAGAAACAAAAGGATACAATATGTATGACTCTGTTGCAAGAAAATTCATAATCAATCGCGATGTTCAGTTCGTGGAGAATGAAGTATGGGATAAGAGTGTAGAAAAGACAGTTAAGATCATTAATTCCATTGCACATGATGATATAGAAGAAGAAATGGTTCAAACACCATGTATAAGTCAGTGTACAATCCCTTCTACATCTATCACTACAACGCAAAACATAGTTCATCATACTCCAGTAAGAACAACAGGTGCGTAGTCTACATCCAGAGCACAACAAACACCAACAAACAGTCTGAGTAGTTCTAAATCTCGAGATCCAACTTTAGCAATTTTTTTACCAAGTAGGACAAGAAGCATGCACGACATCTATAATGAAGACGCAACAAATTCATTTTCAATATTTGCTTTGTTTTCACAAATAGATGATCCATTAACCTTTGAAGAAGTTGTCAAAGATGATGTATGGGCACAAGCCATGGATGAAGAAAGAAGATGCATAGAGAATAATAAGACATGGAAATTAGTAGATGTACCCGAAGACAAATATGTGATAAGTGTTAAGTGGATTTATAAATCCAAGAAAAATGCAGAAGGAATAGTGTAGAAGCACAATGGAAGGTTAGTTGCAAGAGGCTTTACACAACAACCTGGAATTGATTTCAATGAATCATGTGCACCAATTGCGTGCATGGACACAGTGAGATCTATGTTAGCCATTTCCATGTAGTACAAATGACCAATTTATCAGAAGGATGTAAAGTCAACATTTTTGAATGTACACTTAGAAGAAGAAGTGTATGTTGAACAACCACAAGATTATGAGGTTCCAGGAGAAGAAAACAAGGTGTATAGATTGAAGAAATCAATGTATGGATTAAAGCAAGCTCCAGTAGCTTGGTACAGTCGCATAGATTCCTATCTCAAACATAATGATTCCAGAGAAGTGAAAATGAGCCAACATTGCACATCAAATCAAATCAACAAGGTAATATGCTAATTGTTTTCTTATATGTAGATGATTTCATATTTACAGGTAATTTTGGCATAAAATAATTCAAGTCAATCATGAAGGATGAATTTGAAATGATTGATTTGAGTCTTATGAGATATTTTTTGGGAATAGAAGTGCACCAGTCCAAAATTGACATATTTATCTCACAGTCTAAGTATGTGCATGAAATTCTAAAAAGATTCAATATGATGAATTCAAAAGCAACACCAACACTTGTCATAACATGATTGAAGTTAAGTAAGGAAGATAAAGGGTCCAAGGTGGATCCCACACTGTTTAAAAGATTGGTAGGAATTCTTATGTATCTAACAGTAACAAGACCTAATATTATGTATGGGGTGAGTCTAATTTCAAGGTTCATGAAAACTCCAAAAGAATCACATTGGAAAGAAGGAAAGAGGATATTGAGATATGTGAATGGAACAAAAGAATTTGGTATAAAGTACTCCACTTCAGAAAATTTCAGACTCATTGGATACACTGATAGTGATTGTGGAGGTAGCATAGATGACACGAAAATTACCTCTAGGTGCACATTTTATTTTGGAATATGTATGGTATCATGGGCATCAAGGAAGCAACCCATAATGACTCTTTCTTCAACAGAGGCAGAGTACATTGCAGCTACAAGCACAACTTGTCAAGTAGTATGGATGAGAAGGATGTTAAAATATTTTACTACAGGAACAACAAGAACCAACAACAATATTATGTAACAACAATTCAACCATCATGTTATCAAAGAATCATGTGTTTCACTAGAAAACCAAACAGATTGATACATGGTATCAACTTATCAGAGAATTGGTGAATAAAAAAGAGATGTGTTTAGAGTTTTGCAGGTCAAAAGAACAAGTCAGAGACATTTTTCTAAAGACTTTAGCAAAAGATGCATTTTAGCATTTGCGCAGTAGTGTGGGACTCTGCACAGTAAGAAATGAGTGACAGTAAATTTGTAAACTATTTTTTTTATGTAATTTGTTTTTGTAATCGCACCTACTTATAATTAAGAGAGAGTGTTGGAAATAGTAATCTCAAGTCGTTAAAATCTTTATGTCTCTCTCGATTTGTTTGTTAGTCAATCTGTCAGTAGATAAATTGTCAATGAGTCAGTGTGACAGTTTGCAAGTGCAAAGTCCCAGGTTTAATCAAATTCAGTTGGCGAGAAGTGAAGTTATAAATATAGTCGATCTTTGTCTTCTCAAATTCAATTAAGTGTTTGAATATTCAGTCGTATTAATGGTAGTGTTTAATGTTAAGTCAGTCTTAGCTTTTGTAGGAATTCTTAGTCGGAGTCCATATAAGTCTGAGTAGTTTAGCGAGTCGATGATGCAGAGAAGAAAAGAGAGGTAGAGAGAATAATCAAGAGTAGCAGCAGCTGAGTTGAAGAAGTCTGAGCACAATCTCTGTGTCTGTAAATTGAGGAGAAGTCATTGGAGCCAAAGCTCATCTTTGTTATTGTATTTTGTAACCGCGCGCAGTGCATTGGAGTTTATTAATATCAAGTAATTTGTATTTCTGAGTTTATGTGCTAAGCATAGAAGTTTGTCATTCCACATGTATAAATCGTTCTTGAAAGAGTTTTATATTACAGCGCGCAACATTTCGTGTAGTCTGTGAACTACCTGACAAGTCCTAAGAGTTCAGAGACGAAGCTTGTGGTGTGCAATATTTTGTCACTGCGCTGAGCATAGTTTAAGATTTGATTGGATCCAATATCTACTGCCAATGGCTCAGTCGAAACAATGAGACTAACTGTGGGGTAAAATCATGAAGCTGGGTAACACTTTTTTTAGAATCAGGTCTCCAAAATTCCTCGCGGCATTTTTTCGGCCGAACTCTTTTTTCTTTTGGCCGAAAGAAAGGATTTTTCGTCCGAAACATTGTTTGGCCGAAAGTTTGCACGTCAAATCGAACGGTGCCCTGACGATGCCCTCAATAGTCGTGTACAAGATTTTTCGGATGATTGTTTTTCCTGCGGTAAGAATATTCCGGCTGAAAGACTTTTCTGCCGAAAGGTTTATTTTTAACGGAATCCGTTAAAAATAAATCTTTTGGTCGAACAAAAATACTTTTCGGCCAAAATATTATTTCGGCCGAAAACTAAAAATTGAGACTATATTTAGAAACCAGAGAATTCCCCCAAGCTTACATGAACTTTGGAGGTTGCGGACTCTTGCAAATACTCAGAATTTGATTTTGAAAATGACACCAACATTTCCAAAATTGAATCTACTTTCAATTCCTATAATTTGTTTTCATTTTCTTTATTTTTATCTAATTTTATTTAACATTTTAAAAAAATCACTGCATTAGGATTTTAATATTTTCAGCAAACATTATGATTTGGTGAAATGAAATATCGGTATCTCTAAAAATATACAGTGAAAAAATTATAAAAAAATATATTCATAATCCTTAAAGTGTTCTTTTCAAAAAAGTATATTTAGATTTTAGTTTTAAGTAAAAATTAAGATAGATACAAGGTGTAAAAAAACATGTGTTTAAAATTTGCAATGTTTTCAGCTTGGTCAACTTCAAAAAATTCTAGAAATTATAATATTCATTCGTTAGATTCAAAATTATAGTCATAATAAAATAGAGTCTCTGTAGATTGTTGCAGTATATTTTGTTTCTTAAAAGCATAAGTTTAATTATAGATATATTGTTGTAGAAAAAAATTACTCATTATCATTCCTTTCATGTTTAAGGAACATACTATTAAACAATTGTCAAATTGACATATCAAATCGTGATAGAAAAAAAATGAAAAATAGTCATTGGAAAGCTAACAAAATTCTTCACAAGTTTTGTTTTTACTGTAAAGTGAAATTCTAACAAAAAAAAATACTTTTGTATGCCGGAAGTTGAACAAATTGTGAAAACACAGTTTTTTTTCTTATAAAACAAGCAAAAATGTAACCCATCTTCAAAGTGATATAAAATTTTATCAAAGCAAAAACAACCAAGTAAAATTTGCAACTGATAGAGATTGATCTACACTGATTGTCACGGAGAGAGACGGAGAGACATTTGCCAAACATAAGGAAGGTAATTTAACTTTATTTCTATCTATGTAAGATTAAGTTATCCGGCAGGACTTTTGTAAATCTGAGAAATGAAGGGGTCTAGAAAGACATGCACTCGAGGAAAGACTTAAATAACGATGGGTTTACAAGTTATATGGATGATTTACAGAAGAGAGACAGAAATAAAAACTTTCGATAGTGCAACGCTGTGTGTTTTTCAACAATTAAAATTAGGGTCGTTTTAGGAAAGAGTAAAGGATGAGAATAATCTGAATATGATTTGCAATGTGAACATAGTATTAAAAACTAGTTTTTATCTGAAACTTATTCGATATTTGGACAGAGGACCATAAGGTGTGTGTTCACATAGTACTTATTTTCTATTCGAGAGATTGGTCATTTTTAAACCAAGGCAGGGAAAATGAATATGTAACAAATAAAAGTAGGAAAACCAATAGACAAAATAACTTGCACATTTTCCAGCCATCATTGGATTTTTATTAAAAACCACTTTGAATCCATGAGTAGAAAAAATAATGGAAAACTGCAACTGAGAAGACTGTCCAGATCAAACATAAAACGTTTGCAAATCTACAAATGTTTGTCACTGGGTTATTGGAATGATCCATTTACAAATGGAAGTTCTTAATGATTTGGAAATCCGAGCGGTAAACTTTGATAATACGAGTGATTTTGAACCACGCAAAGCTTCTAGAACATTATTTTACTATGTATAAATTTAGAATCATAATAAAATTTTGTTCATATATTTTAAATTTCTGACAGTAAAACTTTTTGTAACTCATTTGTTAATTATTAAAAAGTAGGGAGGATATTGATTACTCTTGTCAATGAATATGGATCGATTTGATTGATCATACTGACTCATCACAGCTTTTCTTAAATCACAGTTAAAGGGATAAACATATAATCTTAGATCTTATTGAACAAGTTTTTCTAATAACAAAATCATAGAGACGGTGGAAAATAGCCATGAAGAATCAGCAAAAACTATATCATATAGCGAAAGTTGTGCTGAAACTCAAGTTATCATTTTTAAACAATGTGAAGCTCATCATTCACGGCTATGCATTGAAGTCCCTTCGGCATCAATCCAATTGTCAACTTCTAACATTAATTATTTATCAGTGTTAAAACTTGAAGTTAATTTTTTTTAAAGTCATGAACAATGTAATAAACATACCTTCATATGAGACAAAATAAAATGATAAAGTATTTGATTAGTTTATATAAAACTTTTTTAAATGAAAATTATAAAAAATTAAAGCATTTCAGAATGAGAAGAAAAAAGATTTAATGTGAGTAGTTAATTATTAAAAACTAATATATATGTTTTTTAAAACAGAAGTCAGTTACTGTAGACACGGAATGAATATATATATATATATCCTTTACACAATTGATATATTACACATCACACCTAGTATTTAACACGAAAGAGTTCGCTCTACTTCCTTAGTTGATTTTTGGGTCATGTGCGTTGAGTACTACGAAGCAATATTAGATTGATTTTTTCTTAAAACGTATTTCATCAGTCACTCTCAAAAATATCTTTTTGGCTTATCAAATTTCAAGTTTCTTTAAGTTTCTTCTTTCTTAAAACGTTTTCCATCATTGACTTTCTAATTCAGTATGAATAATGTGAAATCTGAATATATTTTTTTGGTTTATCATTTTAAGTTTCTTCAAGTTTATGTCCTAGTAATGAAAAAGAAAAGGAATATATGTCTCGTGTACCATATGTTAATATAGCGGGAAGTTTAATGTATACAATGGTGAGTACTAGACCAAACATTTCACATACACTTGATGTTGTCAGTAGATACATGGGAAATCCAGGAAAAGGGTATTGGGAAGCAGTGAAATGGGTGTGTGAAATGGGTGTTTCTATATCTTAGAGGAACAAACAGTTATTCTATCACCTATGATGGTTCCAGAGATTCAATTTGCGGTTATGTAGATTCAGATTTTGCAGGTGACTTGGACAAAAGGAGATCCACTTCAGGATATGTCTTTACTCTTGCAGGAGGACATGTTAGCTCGATGTCAAAACTTCAAAACGTAGTCTCTTTGTCCAATACAAAGGCAGAGTATATGGCTGCTTCATATGCATGACAAGGTGAAAGTATTTTGCGATAGCCAAAGTGCTATTCATTTGGCTAAAAATCCGGATTATCACAGTAAGACGAAGCATATTTCTGTTAAGTACATTTTGTAAGACAGGTTGTTGATGGAGGTGGAGTGTTTTTGGAAAAGGTCCATACAAAAGTGAATTTTGCAGACATGTTTACGAAACCAGTTTTGTTAGAGAAGCTACTATGGTGTTTGGCTTCTCTTGGCTTGCAAAAAAGGTAATGAATTAATTAAGGGCATGCTATATCAGGTAAATTGTTGTCAAGGTGGAGATTATTGGAAACATGCCAACTAATTTCAAAGAGATGGAGTACAATGTGAGTGCAAAGGTGTGCAAGGAGTAGAGAGCAGAGTGTGTGACGAGAGGATGATTGTATGCCTATGAAGGCTATTGTAATTCTCCCTTGAATAATAAGAACACTCATAATCTTGCTTATTTTATGCTTTGTTTTTGCTTCTGCTACCTAACAGGTTTACAAATTATATCGAACATAATAGTGCAAAGCTATGTGTTTTTAAAAAAAAATAAAAAATAAGGGTTACCTTTTAGACCATTGCGTTCTACTAAAAAGTGAAGGCTGAGAATAATCTGAATATGATTCAGTGTGAACATAGTATTAAAAGTAGTTTTTCCCTGAAACTTATTTGATATTTGGACAGAGGGTTATAAGGTGTGTGTTCACATAGCACTTATTTTCTACTGGAGAGATTGTTCATTTTTAAACCAAAGCCGGGAAATTCAATGTGTAACAAAATAAAAGTAGAAAAAACCAACACATAAAACAACTTACATTTTACAGCCACCAATAAATTTTAAATAAAAACCACTTTCAATCAGTGCGTAGAAAGATACAAATCGTTCATTGATTAACTGAACAATGGAAAGCTGCAACTGAGAAAACTGTCCAGATCAAACATAAAACGTTTGTAAATCTAGTCATTTTTCCTCGCAATGGCCTCTCTCTTTTCATTTCGTTTGAAGAGGAGGACAGAGTTACAGGAACAATTACGAGCAAAAAAACGGACTTTAAATCATTGGTAATGATGATCTCCCTCATGCTTCGTTTAGAATGTTGGAGATCTACAGAGAGGACAAGTGTACCTCTGATAATCGATCCACTTGTCCAAACATTCCATATGAAAAACATGCCCACATTTAGCAAGCCGGCGAATTCGATCCGTTGCCCGGAAATCAGTGAGACAAACAGCACATGTAATATCTTCCTGGCGATCTTCTCCTAAACTGCGGTATTCAACGACGGCCGGCAGTTTCTCACGGATGGTCTGTGGAGGATTGTCAACGAGGGACGAAGAAGAAAAGATGAGGCGGGAATTATAAGTAACAGAGGAATTGTGAGTACTATTCGAGTTAAAAGGGGTGATGGACCAAAGCGTGAGGGGATCATGTGAAGGATATGGATGGGAAGCTAGTTCCAGAATTCCAAAAGTACGAAGAGGGACCAGAAACCAATTGGCGAAACGCCTTCCCAATGCCAATACAAAAACGACGATGAGAAGGAGCCTAGAGACGCCGGGGGCGGAGGAGCTGCCTACACTGTCCCAGAAACGGAGAGAGACTGAATGCATGGTATCGCTGGGTTGAATGAGCCGCTGAATTTGCTAGAACGAACTCTGATATTTGGATGTCGAGCCACCTTATATAAATGAATCAAGTGGACTCACTGTCTTCCCAGGCACAGTCACGTGAATGGTTAGGTGATTGTAGTAAGTATAATCACATTATAAAATATGTATAACCAAGTGGTTGGTTGGAGGGGGGTGATTTGTAGAATTTGGTTAAGTGATTGTAGAATATGTGTTTTTTCCTAAGAGGTCATAAGTTCAAATTCAGAGGGGTAGGGTATGTATATTTTCGTAGATTTTATTAATCAAATTTCTGGACGGAGGGATTCCTTTGTCCCACAAACAAGGGAGTTTCATACACCAATTTGGCCTGTAACTTAGCAGTGACCTTAAAAATAGATTATTATTATTATTATTATTAAGTATAATTATTTGTTACTGATTATTGGAATGCTGGAATGTTGTGATAAATATTTTCGGTGATGTTGAGCATTAGCAAGCAAAATGGAGTGGGCTAACTCTGGAGTAATCCTCCCTCCCAGTTACTTTTTTGGCAGGTTTTTAGGTTTGTTTTTAAATTTTCGGCCAGTCCAGAACTCTGATGAATTTTCTGAGTATGTGGATTGGTTTAAAATGGGACATAACCCATAGGGAAAGGTTTTGAAATGTATGAAACATTGATCCATGCTAAACTCAAACTACCCCTGAAAATTTGGCCAAATTCAGACCCATTTTTTTATCTGAAAAGCCAAACTCAAAAAAAAAGATTACTCCAAAATTAACTTACTCCCAAGCCATTATTTTATCTGAAAAACCAAACTCAATAAAGAAGATTACTCCAAAATTAACTTACTCCCAAGCAAAATTAGATTGATTTTTTCATAATACGTTTCTGTCAGTCACTCTTTAAAATGCATATTTTTCTCGACATCAAACATTTTTAAAGACACGCAATTCTTTTAAAACATGAATCATTTTTTCAGTCATAAGCAAATTTGTGGAACATCAAAGCATCTTAAAAGTCATGCAATTTTTTAAAAATATTAATCATTTTTTATATGCTCAATTTGACACTCTTCTGACTGAGCAACTCACATTTATCCTTTACCTGGTTATGAGCATTATATCAGATATTTCATGCATGCTGTAAATGCAAATAAAGAGATTGGAAATCTTAAAAGTTATGAAAGAAAATAAAGAAATTCGACGGTGGCCCGCTTTTTTATGCTATGACAACCTGAAAATTATAGTTTGATGGAATATGTTTATTTATAAGTGATAACAACAAAGAGGTATATTTATTTAGATTTTAGATGTATTTGTTTAGTGAGATGACAGGCATCATGTTTCATTCAAAATATATTTATGACATTCAACATCTAACGTTTACACGCAATGCGTGGACTGCAATTATATATATAATTATAAATTTAATATAATTTATATGTTTTGGGAAAAAAAGTAATATGATTAGATTTGTTGTTAATGTGGCACAAGTATTTTTTTTATATATCATAAAAGTATAATTTTGAATTTATAACTGTCATCAAGGTGTAAACATTTTTTTTTTTGAAAACTTTGAATTTTTAGGGATTTGGTCGGTCTCATAGATAATATGTATTTAGGTTGAAACCAATTTAGATACTTCTATTATGTACATGTTTTACATAAATTTTATATTTTAAAATTATTTGGTTCTTTAACCATTGTCCTGAGAAAGAAAGAACGACTTCTTATGTTAAGTGAATACCATTGACTTCAGATAGTATTGGAGAAGATGTTAATACAAAGCAAGAGGAAATGGAGAAGATGTTAATACAAAGCAAGAGGAAATGGATGTTGATGCCGACATGGATGAATGAAAAATGTTATCTCACTTTATTCCTCATAATTGTATTAAAATGTAAACCAACTTAGATACTTATTATTATGTACATGTTTTACATAAATTTTATATTTCAATTTTTTTTGGTTTTTTAGTCATTGTTTTAAGAAAGAACCTTGGATACATTTTCTCTAATATTTACCACACCTCCATCCTCACCTTACATTTTCTCTAATATTTTCGCCACCCCCACACCCACCCTCACCCTCACCCTCACCCTCATACCCCACCCCATCCTCACCCTACATTTTCTCTAATATTTGCTTGACCCCACCCTCACACTCATACACCTCCACCCTCATATGAGGGTGGGGCTGGGGAAAATATTAGAGAGAACCTTGGAACCTCGACTTGGCATGTTGAGTGAATACCATTGACATCATATAGTATTGAAGAAGATGCTAATACAAAGAAAGAGGAAATCGATGTAGATGCTGACATGAATGAATGAAAAATTTCATCTCACTTTATTCCTCCTAATTGTATTCAAGTGTCTAGCATTGACGCTTTGTCTAAGAGAGTTTGACTTGAATCATATGATAATACAGGTTTAGATCTAGACATAGAAGACCCAACTAATTTCATCCAAAATGCACATTCACTTTATTTTGAAATTATTATTCAACATTTCAGTCAAACAAACATTGAACAAGCATGGGAAAGTGATGCATTGCATGTTGAATTTTAGAATAATTTATGACCAAGAATATTCATGTAAATCCATTCACATTTGAGTTAATCATTTCCCAAAAAAAAATTCCATTCGGTGGAAGATGAACCAATGTATATAAAAACATGATTGTTAAGGATTTTTAGAAAGAGTTCAACGACGAGTGCATGTTGATGATGGTCTCTCATGACGCGTTAGCGGAATTGCAAACCTGGAAAAAAAACAATATGTTAACTTGGATGTATTATTCAAGGTACTTTTACAATGAATTTGAATATGGTGTAAGAAGATGAAACGTAGTAAATTGAATTAGCTTTCAGAATATACAACTTTTATTCATAGAAATTGTGAATAACTATGTCAAATTTGATTTTTTCCAACAAAATATAAGGTATATGTTTTTTTTCGTGAAAGTGTTGAGTACCTTAATGATGGAATTTCGTTCCAAAAACTTATATACTATAGAGAACCTATTTTTCTAGTGCGATGTACTTTTCGGAAATTTTTAATATTAATTTTATATTTTTTTTAAATTATCAAAGTCAATAAATCCTTGAAATTACAACGCCTTTTGTTCATGAATGTTGGGTATGTGTTATATTCTTTGCATGTGTGTGTGTTGGCATGTCTGATTCGACAACTGCGTCTGACGATCCCTCTAGTAGTGCCCTTTGTGTTTTGTGCGTCGAGCACTTTCCTAGGGGGTTCCCAAGGGGGGCAGTTATGCCCCTCCTAGTTACACGCAACGTTCAACACCAAGAGGTAGGCCGGGGCAGTGCCCAAATTTTTTTTGGGCATTTTCTTGCTATTTTTAGCGGATTTTGCTATTTTTAGCGGTTTACTAAATTCGTCCTGGATTAAGGGATTAGGGTTTTGGTATCTATGAAATACCTAAAAGCACTATATATATTGTATGGTGAATGGTGAATTTCGATGATATGAATATAAGAAAGGGATTTTCGGTTGAGGGTTTCTGATATAAAATCTTTGTGTACTCAGTGTATGAGCCATTGATTAAATTTTGTTTTTCTTAAGAATCTATATGCATTGCTTTACTTCAGAGGTTTAAAACTTACATGTGGTATCAGAGCTCATTTTTGGCTTCAGAGGGATGCCTTTGTTGTTGAGGGTTTGGCTCGGTCTTGATAGATCAAGTTTATCTTGGGTTTGTGATAAACTTGGGTTTAGTGGGAGATTTTGCAGTGGTTATTTGAGTGTAGAAAGAGGAATGGTGAGCTCTTCTAGAATTGAGATAGAAAAGTTCAACGGTAAAAAATTTGAGCTATGGAAGCTCAAGATGGAGGAACTTCTTGTAGAGAAAGACCAATGAATCGTTGTGGATTCTGGTGCACAACCACTGGTACACCATCTACTAGCACACAGGCTACTGGTACACAACCTACTAGTACACAAACTACTAGTACACGACCTCCTGGTATGTCGAAGGAAGATTGAGAGAAGTTGGACATAAGAGCAAGGAGTACTATTCGACTGTGCCTGGCAGATTCGATGTTGTTGAATGTCTTGGGAGAATCTACAACGAATGAACTATAGGATAAGTTGGGGAATTTGTATCAATCAAAGTCCCTAGTAAACAAATTGTTTATTCGAAAGAAGCTGTATCATCTTAGGATGGAAGATGGAGATTTTATGACAGGACATTTAAATGCCTTTAATACTCTGGTAAGTCAACTTGTCTCTATTAATATTACGATTGCAAAAGAAGATAAGTGTATTACTTTGTTATGTTCTTTGCCAGAATCTTGGGATAATCTGGTTGTAGAAATTGGTAGTACCACTCAATCTACATTGAAGTATGAGGATGTAGTTTCATCCTTGTTATCTGAAGAGGTGAGGCAGAAAAGCATGGATATTCATAGCACAGATGCTTTATTTCTAAGAGGTCATACCCAAGACAGGAATCCGGGTAAGCCTTCGGGGGGGGAGACCTAAATCTATAGGTAGATCTAAGCCTCCAGAAAAATATTTGAGGAAATGCTGGAAGTGTGGTAAAACAGGGCATTATAAGAAATATTGCAAGTCTAAGAACGTTGAAAAACCAAAGGGATCTGATAATACCTCTTCCACAGAAGAAAAAACCTCCACTTAAGAAGGAGGTGATGTTTACCTGGCATATATAGGTACACATGCAGACCATGATGTATGGTTGATCGAATCAGATGCATCATACCATATGACTCCTCACAAGGAGTGGTTCTTTGAATATGAAAAATATGATGGTGGTGATGTATTCCTAGGAGATGACTCGACAACCAAAATCATGGGATGTGGAAGGGTTAAGTTGTTGCTAAAATATGGTAGGATTAGAACTCTCCCCGGGGTGCTGCGCATTCCAAAACTTTCCAGGACCATAATATATGTAAGAAAGTTGGATGATGTAGGGGTGGATACTATATTTGGAAAGAACACTTGCAAGATGGTACGAGGAGAAATGGTGTTGATGAGGGGAGTTCCATGTGGAACTCTGTACAAGTTGTTGGGAAGCACTTATACTAATGGGTGTAACAATTCTGTTGTCCCTGAGCGAAGAAATGAAGGAGACAAGACCAATACTATCCCAGAAAAGAAGACCATGTTGTGGCATCAAAGACTGGGGCATATTGGAGAAAAGGGCCTTCAAACACTACACGTTAAAGGTATGCTTGAAGGTATGTCGAATTGCACTTTGGATTTTGATTTATGTGAACATTGCATATATGGTAAACAAAATCGAGTAAGATTCTCATCTGGTGCTACAAGAGCAAAGGGGATCTTAGAGTTGATACACAGTGATGTGTTTGGACTTGTTCATGTTCCATCCCTAGGTAAATTTGTGTATTATGTTTCATTCATAGATGATTTTTCAAGGAACACATGGATTTATTTTCTTAGAAAGAAATCTGAGGTATTTGATAAATTTAAAGAGTTTAAGGCTCTGGTATAAAATGACACAGAGAAGAAAATAAAGGTATTGAGAATAGATAATGGTGGAGAATTTTGCGGAAATTAATTCGAAGAATTATGTAAGAAGTGTGGTATAACAAGGCAGAAGACTACTCCATACACTCCTCAAAAGAATGGAGTTGCAGAAAGGATGAACATGACACTGATGGAAAAATCAAGGAGCATGCTCAACGATGCCAGATTAGGACAAGAATTCTAGGCAGAGGTAGTGGGTGCAACATGTTACCTGGTCAATCGATCACCTTCATCAACATTGGATGATAAAACTCCACATGAGGTATGGTCTGGAAAGAAACTCTATCTTCAACATCTTAGAGTGTTTGGTTGTGATTCTTATGCACATGTTCCAAAGGAAAATAGGAGTAAGCTGAATAAAAAGGTTGAAAGTGTATCTTTATTGGTTATAAAGATGGTGTGAAAGGTTATAAGCTTTGGAACCTAGAAACCAAGAAGACTGTTTACAATCGAGATGTTGTTTTCAGAGAGGTAAAAGATGTGTCCAAACAGGAATTCCTACAAATGCAAGACGAACCTGAGAAAATAGAGCTTGAGTTGGATGATGCAAAATCTGAATCATCTGAAGAAGAGGAAGTAGAAGAAGAAGAAGAAGAACCTCATACCCCAGTATTGAGGAGATCAGTGAGAGATAAAAGGCAACTAGAAAGGTATAGTCCACCTGATTTCCGTTCCAATTTTGCTTTATCTATTACTGATGATGATCCCATAACAGTCAGGGAAGCAGTGAATTCAGAGGATAGTAAACTCTGGAAGAAGACCATGGTTGAAGAAATGGATGCCCTGGATAAGAATGAGGCATGGGATATAGTTGAGTTGCTAGCTGGAAGAAAATCTATTGGTAGCAAATGGTTGTTTAAGAAGAAGTTTAATGCACAAGGTAAAGTGGAAAAAAAAAAATCTCGGTTAGTAGTAAAATGTTATTCCCAGGTAGAGGGAATTGACTTTGGTGAGATTTTTTCTTCTGTTGCTAAGTTCAATTCTATTAGATATATTTTATCTATTGTTGTTGCTTTTGATCTTGAAGTGGAACAGATGGATGTGAAGACAACATTCCTACATGGGGATTTGGAAGAATAAATATACATGAAACAACCAAAAGGATTTGTAGTGAAGGGAAAGAAAGAGTTGGTATGTAATCTGAATAAGTCACTATATGGTCTGAAGCAATCACCTAGGATGTGGTACCAAAAGTTTGACACATACATCCTTGGATTCGGATTTGTAAGAAGAAGGGTTGATCACTGTGTATATTCCAAGCATGTTGGTAATCACTTCATTTATGTAGTGTTTTATGTTGATGACATGTTGTTTGTAGGAAATAACATGGATGCTATCAAGGAGGTGAAATCACAGCTATCCTCCAAATTTGACATGAAGGATCTCGATGCTGCGAACTTCATTCTGGGAATGGAGATTAAAAGAGATCCTGCAAACATGAAACTCTGGTTGAATCAGAGAAAATATGTTGAGACGATATTGCAGAGGTTTAATATGCATGGAAGTAAAACGGTCAAGGTTCATATTCCTATAGGTGTAAAGTTATCTGTACATCAGTGTCCCAAGACACAAGAAGTGTTGATTAAGGTTGGTTGTCATTGATGTCTACCCTTGAAGAAAGACCCGTAGCACAAAGGTTTGGGTTATGGACCCAATAGTTTTTGATGTAAATATGACTCATTATTGTTTTGTCATGGTTGATAAGAAGTAAATATGGATGAACTCCAAAGTGGTCCCCTTATGGTGAAAACCCTCACGGGAAGACACTTTGTGGAGTAAGAGAACCCATGCTTAATTGTAGAATAATGAGATGAAGGAAAGTGAATTTGTCAGGGAAAATATCCTAGATGGATAGTTCTTGTCATTTCATTTCTGGTGGAATGTCACATAATTCCTCACGGTTAGAGAGTTATGGTCATGAGAAGTTGGAGACCCCATGTTTCGGTAATGGACCCAAGTTTGTTTGATGGGTAACGATATGAATTATGATATATTTTCCGATAATAATATTCTATATGGATAGTACATATCATGCCATTTCTGGTGGTATGTAGAACATCACATAACTCCTCACGGTTTGAGAGTTATGGCCTTACGAAGTTGGAGGACCCTCATATGTCATCTAGAAGCCCCAAAAGGTCAAAGTAATCAAAGTGGTCTAA
>ML782137.1:536753-586751 GCA_009831015.1 Picea engelmannii | reverse complement strand
TCTCTCTCTCTACACCCCCTCTCTTTCTCCCTCTCCGTTTCTCTAACAAACTCTCTTTGTCTTTCCCTCTCCGTCTCTTTCTTCCTCTCTCTCCACCCCCTCTCTCTACATCAAAAAGAAATAAATGGCCTTGACCTAGACATATCAATACCTAGACATGATAAGACCTATACCATGACCTAGATATATATGATGACCATGACCTACAACATGACCTAGACCTATATGATTACCATGACATAGACCATGATATAGACCTAGAGCTATACCTATACCACGAGCTATTCCATGACATAGAGCTAGATTTAGGCTTAGACCATGACCTAGAACTATACCATGACTTATAACTATACCATGACCATGACCTAGAGCTTGACCTAGAACATGACCTAGACCCCATATCTCCATCTAAATCTAGGAACAACATATAATTGACCCTTAACCCCCTCCACACTCGATCCCTAAGTTCACTATGCATATACCTCTTTTTAAATTCCCCACAACCCCTGCATCCACATCTTGGTACTCTAATCATTTCTCTATGCTTCAAAACACTTACAATGCTAAGCCCTTAGTTCCTAGTTGTCCCTAAACCCCTATACATATTTATTCATAAAGATGTTTGGTATATAATAAAATTTTTATATGTTGTAGTAAGAGCGCACAAACACTCTTTTGAATTCAAATCCTTGTGGTTGTGCATTCATCCATTCCCTCTAGGAACTTGTGCACATTCCTAGAATTCAAAAGAGCTTTGGTGCACACATGTTCCTAGAACACGCATGTTCTTTAGTGTGCATGCGTTTTAAGAATGCGCGTGCGTTCCTACTGGAATTTTTTTATGTTCCCAGAACACTCCTCTACCTCATCTATCTCAAAAAATATAACAGGCCCAACATTTTCACACAAAAATAGCAGGAGCAGACACATTTTTTTTCTTTTTGTCTTGTTGTTTAAATCATATAAAAATTTGTTCTATTGCAAGACAATTGTGGGAAGAATTGGAAGACAAATTTGTCCAAGAGGAATTGGAATTGCTGGTTGTTTCGTCTTGGAATTGAAAGACAAATTGTACAATTGGAATTGTTAGTTATGTACTCTTGTGTAATACCAAGACAAATGTTTCCAATTGGAATTGTTAGTTGTGTCTTCTTGTGTAATACCAAGACAAATTTGCCCAATTGGAATTGTTAGTTGTGAAATATGAAGACAAATTTATCCAATTGAAATTGGAATTGTTAGTTGTGTCTTCTTTTTTAGTTACAAGAAAAATTTGTCCAATTGGAATTGGAATTGTTAGTTGTGTCTTCTTTTGTAATACGAAGAAAAAATTGTTTTCTTGGAATTGGAATTGTTAGTTGTTCCTTCTTTTGTAATACCAAGAAACATTTACGGTGGGGTTCTTGGAAGACAATTTTTCTCTTTAAATATGGGGAACCTATGGAATCAGGAACTTAATTCCTCGAGGAAAGAGAAACCCCCCGAAAAGGTAGAAGAAGAAAGAGAAAATTAAAATTTATGTATGTCAAAGCATTGGATTTCAGAAGAGGGAAATCCAATTTCTAGCGGAATAGATGTCGATGTTTTTTCTCATCCATCATCATAAGAAAAGTGTAGGAGTTCGGTAGAGACCAATACAATCAGTATCTCTTTAAGAAAACTTGTTGTGGATGACCAGATGATGGGGAATTTGATTGAAGATGATCATACAATGGTTAAAATTAGAGAGTCAAATGGTGTACAACTTTGTGGTCAAGAAGTTCATGTGGTGCAACCTATTGTTGGATAGTCATAAATTCCAGAAACTAGTCAATCCCATGTCCACTCTCATCCTAGAATTGATCCTCTAGTTATTGAAGGGGAAATAACTACAACATTGTTAACTCCACAGTGAGGAGGTCAAGAGTGCCATAAGAGAGGTTCATCGTCCCTACCTATGTTGAGCAGTGTACGATGAATAAATCCGAAATTCATTCAGGGGGATGAAAGTTGTCTAGCATAACTTGAAGGTAAGTTAGATAACCATACTATTCATTATCATTATTATAAAATGATTAGATAATATTTTGAACCAAAATCCGATGCTGCTAAATGTCAATTATTTTTGTCTTTGTTAAAATATAGAAGTTTAACTATTGTTAGGGGAATTTTAGGCACTAAAATAGTCAAAATTTTAAAAACAAGTCATCGTTTTGTTAGAAACCTTGTGGGTGTTTTTCAAATATTTGGTAATAAATCTCATTCTAAAGACCATAATGTAGCTCGATGTGTCTTGTCACAATCAATTGTTAGAAAGATCACAAGAAAACATCACTTTCTACAACAAACCTCTCATCTAATGAAATTCAATATCAAAACCCTTAGAAAGTATTCTCATAGACGCGATAACCTCAACACAGGTGGACCAAAAGATTTGTGGGCCTTCATTGGTAGGATACCTCATTATGACATGAAGTTAATTGGATAAATTAAGGAACTAGTACAATATTTATCGAATGAGAACACTAGGCCTTCTTCCAACCAAAACGATGTACTCAAATTGAGAAGGGGATCTAGGGACCGTGAACCCCATATTCAATGTCTTCTTGACATTACACAGATATAATTGTATGAGAGATTTAGAACAATATATAGTGCACTTAACTTGGGCCAAAGATATTTCCATAAATTCAAGACTTTGAATGTTCAAATAAATACAATTCATAACAAATGTTGTTGTAGATATCACATTGAGTGTGGTTATTATTATGACACACACACACATACATATTGGGTATTGCATAGCACCCTTTTGAAAGAATGATCAGTTATATTGTCGTTGTGATCATATAGAGACTTTATTCACAACATCTTGTGTACAAGGTCATAGGGTTGTAAATTTTATCAAAAATGTTTCTTAGATGGGACATTCCCCTGGTGTGGTGGAATAGATTTATTAAGAAAATGCATCCATGCAAGCAATGAGTATGAATTGGGGAGGAAGGAGGTTTCCTTGCAAAGCTTTAAATATGTTGCATATGATATTGATGGAGAGCATAATTGGTGAATTCCAAAGTACAAGTAAGTGAACTCATGAAGGACTTCGTTGAAAATACATGACAATATGTTCAACATGTCCATGTGGCTTTATGGAATGAAAAACATATCAGAATATCCAGAGATGCATTTTGCATTGGTACTCTCTTATTGATGGTTGATTTTGTTGAGAACTACAACCTTCAACTGCAAAATGAGATTCAAATCCAATATTATCACTCAAAGAAAGTCAACATAATGGTTCATATTACATACATGCATGGTCGAGATAGTAATGAAGAAGTTAGAGTTATATTGAAGAATTATCACTTCTACATAAGCGATGATCAATTCCATGAATTATCCTACGTACAACATTGTTTTCAGTTGTTTTACAATCACCTTAAGGAGACGAAAATGCATATGGATCAATATTTCATTTGTTCAGATGGTTGTTCATGTGAGTTAAAAATGCACGTGTATTTCAATGGTTGTGTATGTTGAACAAAAAGCTCAACGTACCACACATTTGGAACTATTTTGATTATGTGCATAGGAAAGGGGAGCATGATGGAGCAGGATCATGCATAAAAAGAGATTTACACATGAAATAAATGAATTTCACAACTACTTCCCTCATTCTAGATCCAAAATCCATTGTTGAATGGTGTTCTTTAGTAATGGGAGAGGGAACAAGAACCTGTGAAGACAAATCATGCAAGAAATGAGATGCACATAGATATTTTTTGGAGGTGGTCATTGTAGATCAATCAAAATGGTATGAATGAAAAAAAAATCCATGGCACTCATTGATTTCATTCAGTTTGAACATCAAACAATGCAATAGTTGAAATATGGATGAGAAAACTCTCTTTCTATTGTGGTCCATGTAGTAGTAATGAATGGGATGATTGTGAATCCACAGACTAGGTTGATAGATTGGATCGTGTATCACTCCTTATTGGTCAACATATAATTATGGAATTATCCTAGTTGGAAGAGGACCAATCAAATATTTCAGCAAATTATGATCATGTCTCTGATCTTGTACTACCAGGTTCAGTGAAACCTTCGATTAAATTTTGAATAACTATCATCAATGTTTTATGGTTTGGTAATTTAGTGGACTCACATGTTGGCACTCCATTTTTTGTAGGGAACATATACACAGTGGTTGAAGCAAGAGGTAATGAATGGGGAATTGATTATTCATTGGCATGTTTCTTAGAGGGAAAGCAAACCCTCATGCAATCAGTAACAAACTTCGAAAGCACTGAATTTTTGATTGGGTCGATGGTTATTAAAGGAGAATATATGACACAAGATGAAAAAACACAGAAGAAAGGTGCATATTTATTTCAAGATTATAGACGAGGTGAAACTCTATACCACTTTACAATCTTGGTTGTTGGTACAAACCTCTAACTACAAACAATGTCAAGTAACAACTCATCAAAGGTACAATACTTATTGACTTACTCTAAGCATGAGAATTTAATGGACACCATTAGTATTAGAAGTGATATCGATGGTCTAATTGAATGACCATATGTATGTAAAAGTAATAATTGAACAAATATTTCAAATTTAAGAATGATTCAAATTTTGACTTCATGCTATGGTTGTTATGGTATTCTTGTATGTTTTGGTTCTTTCTGTTGTTAGGGAACTATGTTTATTCCTCCCTTTCCTTTCCTTGACATGCCTTTCCTTTCCATGCCATTCCATGCCATGCCTTTTCATTCCTTTCCTTTCCATGCCATGCCTTACCTTTCCATGTCATGTCTTGCATTAACTTTCCTTTCCATGTCATGCCATGCAATTCCATACCTTGCCTTGCCTTTCATTTCCATGCCATGTCATTCCTTTCCATGCTACACCTTTCCATCTCATGCCTTCTATTGTATTCCCATGCCATTCCTTGCATTTCCTTTCCATGCCATGCCTTTCCTTTCCTTTCCTTTCCATGTCATGCCATGTCATTCCATGCCTTGTCATGCCATGCCTTGCCATGCCATACCATTTCTTGCCTCGCCTTTCCTTTCCAAGCCATGCTTTTCCTTGTTGTGCCATGCCATGCTAGTACTTTCCATACCATACCTTTCCATCTCATGCCATGCCATACATTTCCATCCCATGTCATGCCATGCATTGCCTTTCCATGCCATGGCTTGCATTGCCTTACCTTTCCATGCCATGCCGTTCCTTTCCTTTCCATGCCATGCCATGTCGTGCCTTTCATTTCCTTTCCTTTCTATTCCATGCCATGACTTTCCATGTCATTCCATGCCATGCCTTGCATTTTCTTACCTTGTCATTCCATGCAATGCATTGGCATCCATGCCTTTCCATCCCATGTCGTGCCTTTCATTGCCTTTCCTTTCTATTCCATGCCATGACTTTCCATGTCATTCCATGCCATGCCTTGCATTTTCTTACCTTGTCATTCCATGCAATGCATTGGCATCCATGCCTTTCCATCCCATGTGATTCCATTCCTTGTCTTTCCATGCCATGCCTTTCCATTCCATTCCATAGCATGTCTTTGCATTCCATGCCTTTCCATTCCATGATGTTCCTTGCCATGCCATGCCTAGTCATGCCACACCATGCCATGTCTTGCATTCCAAGAAAAATAATACAAAGTAAAGGAGGAAAGGATGGGAGACATGATTCATGAGAATTTTAAAAGTGGAGGGGGAATTACATAGGCCAAAGGGAATGATAAATAAATCATAGTGACCCTCATGAGTTCTAAATGTAGTCTTGGGAATTCATTCCTCTTTCATAGATATCTGGTGGTAGCCAGAACAAAGATCAAATTTTTCAAAGTACTAAGCACCACTCAATTCCTCCAAAAGGTCATCAATGACAAGAATGGGGAATTTGTCTTTGATTTTGAGTTTGTTGAAAGAATAAAAAATAGGACACATGCCCCAAGTTCATTCTTTCTTCAGTACCATGACTATAGGAGAAGAATAGAGGTCAATACTAGGATGGATAACACCCACTTCTGGAAAATATTGAACAATTTTCTCAATTTCATTTTTTTGGGTAAAGGGATGATGATCAGAGAAAATATTGGGAGGGAGACTGCTCGGTACTAGACGAAAAAATTTATCATGGATGTTGTAGGAAGGGGGAAGTCCATGGGGAGTGTTCAAAACAACATGGTGTTGGGAGATGATAGATTGGAGGTCATAATGCACATAGGGTGTCTGAATTGATTGAATTGAATGGAGTTGGGAAATAATTCCAGAGTGACTTTTTTTGGGTAGCTTTTCCATGCTATAGGAACGAATGATATCAGGGGAGATTGCGGTGATGGATTTGAAATTATGATGATGTCCATCCTATTGGAATTGCATCTAGTTAAGTACTTAAAATCCATGGTGATGGAGATGAGAGTTCGTAACCATTCATCACAAAGAAAAATTTCACAACCACCCATGTCAATAAAAAACATATGATATTTCATGTGGTACTCACCAATTTGTAGGTACAAATTTTCACAATTCTCCCCACATTTCAGGGAACTACCATTGGCAATCATGATTTGAAAATTGTTGACTACATGGATATAACAATTGATTTCTTGGGAAATGCGACAATGAATAAAATTATGGGTGTTGTAACTTTCAATTAGGATGATGAATTTCCTATGATTAATGTAGCCAATTAACTTGAGGGATTAGGTAGTAGAGAATCCAATGATGGAATTCAATGAAATCAACAATTCAATTTCTAGTGGATGAGAGGGTGGACTAATATCATCTACTTGGGGTAGCTCTTCCATAGCGGAAAAATCGACATCTACATCAGAAACATCCTCAGAAAGGGAAAAAAAAAATCTTCTCCTTACACCTGTGCACCGGAAAATATTTATGGTTGCAATTATAGAAAATACCCTTGAGTTTGCGTTCAACCATTAATTCCTAAGTTAATTTATATATCTGGAGAGGATTCGTAGGAGGGGTGGGATTTGTGGGTCTAGGTTGAGGAATAAAGGGGGGGTTTCTATTTTGGGAGGAGAAAACCTATTGTAATTCCTTGGCTCATTTAGTAGCTTCCAACCAAGTACCTAGTATTATATTTCATCCTTCAATCCATTGATAAATCATTCCCTGGAGAAGGCATATGGCATGCCCTAAGTTCTGAAATCCAAGTGCTCAAAGTCGACTATAAAGTATTCCATTGTGCTAGACTATTTAAACTTGGTAACATAACACAAATGGTGGGTGTCGGTGTCAAAGTGTTCATAAAGATGGGAAACCGAAATTTTCCAAGAAACATACCCTGTGCATGATTTTTTATGTTAATTCCAATGTCGAGGATCCAGATAAAGGACATCATAATGGATTTTGGCTAAATCATCAGCAATTTCATGTAGGGAGAAATAATTTTTGATTTGAGTGACCCAACCTGTGGGATTCTAGCTATCAAATTTGTTCACCTTAACTCTAGGAATACTTAGTTCAGGATGAAGGTGATTGGAATGAAGGGAGTGGAAATGGGAATAGTTGGTGTTTTCATTGTAGGAAGGTTGTTTAGAGAAGGTATGGTTCATGGATCGACTCATCAATTTGTCGATTTTTTCTTCGATGGTGGCATATTAGTCCTTGAGGGTGGAATATTGGTCTTTGAGGGTCTGAATGGAGGAGTTGAGGCAACCAAGATTGGAAATGGTTTTCATGATATCCTGCTTGTTCTAGGTGTTTTTTGTGATCATGGTAGTGATTTTTTGGTTGCAGGTGAGATTCGTTTGTGAAGAGGCAAAAATCACCAAGTGGGTCTGCACAGAAAAACATGGTTACGGGTGAGGGGTACCACAATGGGTGAGGTATAGAGAGGAGTCCAATTGGATAGGTTTCAAATGAGGTTGTTGGGAAGGGTGGGTGGGTCCATGGAAGAAAAAGGATTACAAGTGATATGCACTGAAACACCCATGGTTTTGATCCCTACAAACTAGAATGTATTATGTAAATGTGACTTAGGTTTGTGAGATGGTATGTTGTAAGGGTTGGAGTTCCTAGAAATGTAATACTCCTATATATATTAATAAAATACATTGTTGGACGCAAGACAGAGAAGGGAAATAGATAGGGGAAAATTATTCCACGAAAGAGGGGGCTAAAGGGGATAAGTATTTTATTATTATTTTATTCACCCATCTTGGTTTTATTTGAGGAAGTGGTTACATGAGCTTCTCAAGGAAGGCCATGTGGTTCTTGGTTCTTGTAATTACATAAACCATGTATGTGGGATGTTTGAGGGTGTTCTTTGTTGATCATTTATTTTGGGGGTTAATATTCAATCACTCATCTTCCTCATTCTTTCTAACTCGGGTGCTCTTGGTATGAGCATGGAAACAAATGGCAAGAGGAGGAGAGCCATTGTGAGATGGATGTGAGGAATTATTGATTATTATAGGAGGGAATGGATGCCTTTTTGCATGAGATTAATGGTAGTTCTAGAATAATTGTCCAAAAATGAGAATCCTTAGAGTTTCCATCATTAATATTCCATGGCCAGTAGCACTAGATCCCTGGAGAGAAACATAACAACATAAGGGAATGCACATAATAGAAAGGAGTTCATTTCTTTGGGTTGTGGAAGATGAAGAGGAAGAGAGATGGAAATCAACATTACTATGTGGTTGGGAATCACTGAGAGCATGTTAGCTAACTAGTCCATTTTAAATTTGGACTAGAACCCATTATTGTGGATTCATAGTCATCGATTGGGGGTGGCATTTCTGTTGCGATTGAATGAACAATAATATCTATGATTGAAAGGAATTTCCTTGGTCTGCAGCCAGTTGGTGAATGTTTACTTGAAAATATAACTTCTCTTTGTGTTTCCAGTATAACGTATATTTTGTTATGTATTTAATTATCTCTAAGATGTATTTCTATGGGAATGCATGCTACTTATTGCTGTGCATGGTTGTTGTTCATTTCTTGGATGGTTTAGCATGAATCTTGTTAATTTCATGCCCTAGTTTTATGTTCTAAATTTATTAAAGAATCAACCATATTTGAATCAGTCCAAGAGGGTGAATTTGGAAGTACACAATCAATGCTTACATTTCATATCAATATCCGGGAAAATCATTTTAGGTTTTTTGTACGAGGTATTTCATAAAGTGGTAATCAAAGTGTTCTTAGAGGGAATTTTGAGGTAGTGTGTTATAGGTACCATAGTGATCAGGGAGAAGAGAGGAATCCAATGGGTTAGGTCTTGGATAAGGGTGTTGGAGAGACCACTATACTCATTTTTTCTGACTCCTATGAAGTTATACTCTATCCTGAAGAATATTTTTTACTTGAAGAATTTTGTAGTGACAGAATGCCCAAATTGTTAACAGGGAAAATTGTGTAGGAATTTTTCAACCTAGATACAATAGGTAGAGTTGCATGGAAAAATTCCCTCTCTATTGTTGTTTTTTTATGTTCCTTTCCCAAGGGTTAGGTTTTTTAGGGTTCCTACAAAGAAGGGTTTACCCTGTGCTATAACTCTTTGATATATGTGTGGGGTTGAACAATAGTACTCGACCAAATATATTAGTGAACCAACTAAGGAGGCTCGATCGTACCCTTAGTCGTACTTCCTTATTACCCAAGTATAGAGAGAAATCTTCCTGAGTGTTGTTCTTGGTTTCAATATAGAAATCAGGCAATCAATAGGTTAATCTAAAGTTATTTTCAGGATACCTAGTGGACTCCTTATATACGCAAATCTACATGGGAGTGATGGTCGTGTACAAGTGTTGTCTGATGTGGTACTACTCTAAGGGGTACCAATAGGGGCTATGGAGGTTTCCAACAAGGTGAAATTTTTTTTTCGAGTAACCTACAAAACTGTCTATATTTCCTATGTGTGGTATTTTGCAGCCGCAATTTTACCCATCGAACAATAGATTTGTGTGCTTTAAAGAGACCGGAACTACACGTCTCTACCCAACATTTTTTTTTCCCAAAATTTGTGCAAAGAAAAGTGTTATGATACCACTTGTAAGGTACCTGATGTATTATATAAAGTAGAAACATAGATATTACGACACATATTGAAGGAATAACAAAATATAGAGAATAGTAACACCAACAATGATACCTTTATTGATAGAAATAAAAGTTCACTTGCCTCTTCGAAGGAAAAACCTACAATAGAGGACAACTCTATTACCATCAAGACAAGAATTTCCCACGCCTTCTAGTCCTATTTATACTAATTCTATCTTCTAATGAAAATTCTAGAGAAATATCTTTCTAGAAGCGGAAGCATCTATCAAGTCTTCTTACATTAGACTTGTTCACATTATTATATAGGTCTTGTTTACTAATGTAGGTATTTATTACATAGAAACATTATTACACTAAATACATGAGGGTTCAGGGAGGTTAGGTCCCTAAAATATGAAAATGTTCAATAGTGGATAGAGGACAATTAGTTTAGTTGGTAAGCATTGTTTCAGGGGCATTCCTTGTCGATGAGATTGATTAGACAAATTAACATCAATTTAATCGATGCACAATATTTGGTAAGTACCATATATATAAGGGTTTGAATTAGTATTTTGATGATAAGGAGGGGCATTTGGGGTGGATACAAATAATTGTGTTGAGAAATGGTTTCGAAAAATAGCTAGTGGAAATGAAAAGGAAGGGTTAGGTTGATTGGTAGGTTTATTGGAAATAACACAAGCTTTCTCGACCACCTCATTCAATCACAGTATCCAGGGTAAAATCACACCATCATGGGTATAATTTCCATAGACACTAAAAATAATGCAACGATGATTTTCATTAAGATGAGGATTCTTCACCTATTTGGGTTGGTGATTGTTAACTTTCCCTTTATCGTCATCATTTTTGTTTCCCCTAACCTTATTATTTTTTTGTTGGTTTTGGTTCTCTTGATTCCCTTGGTTTTGGCATTGTTCATTCTTTTTTCGTTCCCATTATTATTCTTTTTGTTATTATTATTATTTTGATTGCGAGGGTTGCATACATTCTATTGAACATACACCTATCCTTAAAGAGGACATGCATGTTGACCAATATTAATGGGGGTTTTGGGTATTGTCACTTGAGGAACTGAGGCTACTAGAAGAGGGATATAAAATGGATAGTAATGATTCATGGCTACTCCACCATAGGAGGGAATAGTATAATCCTAAACATGCACATGTTGTTGTGTAGGAGGACTTGAGGATGAGGTGATACTTCCTACTTGATATGAAGGATGAGAATAATTTTATGTGGGGTTAGGAAAAATATAAGGCATCGAAGGACACCCTATAAGCGCTTGATGGTAAGACGTAATAAACCCATCATATGAGGTACCATACCCACTAGGTCTAATGGTATTGGAATATGGATGATTCTAATACAAAGACCCTATAACACCATCGATTGCATGGTATTCCCTTGGTATAGACAAGTCACTTGAGAAAGACAAAGGGGAATTAGGAGGAATAGTGTACAAATTCACTGGTTGAGCATAAATAAGGTCATAGCACTATGCATTTTTAATGTCTTCCTTCTTATACTTTGACATGCTCATGGCCACATCCTTGGTGATGGGAGCAAGTAATGACTTAAAAAAATAGTCCATGAGGATGTTTTCATTAATATTGAATTTATACAAGCCACACCATCTACACCATTCGTTGCTACATCATGGTGAACTAGAAATTTAAATAAGGTTAAGAACACGTTGGAAATGGAATCAAAGATGTAATATGAACATGTTGGTTGATCAATGTACCATTTGACAATGATATCCATGAGAGTACATAAAAAAATCTTAATCAAATTGATACCTCTGTGATGCTATTAGAAGAACACTAAAGGTGTTAAGACATGATGTGATTAGAACGATCCTCTCCATCATGAACCTCAAATTTATGGATACCTAAGGGTATATTAGTTGGCATAGCATACCAAGTGGCATCATGCTATATGGGATCATTAATGAGATTGGTCAAATTAGAGATATTCAAACCTTCCATATCAAGAAAAGAGAGTTGGTTAGGATTATTTCCTGCCATGGTAGAGATTAGTGTGGTACTTATATTAGATGAAGCTAAGACAATCAAAGTGGGATTAATTTCAAGAATTCTTGAACTAGAATATCTTGAGGGGGTGAGGATTCTAAATCCAAATAAGACACTAGTAAATTTGGTTCATTTTGCGATGGCTCTTTCGATGCTCTTGCGATGTTATGTCGTGTATATTGCGATGAATATTGGGTCTCCCAAACATCACTTCACATGTTGTGGCAAGTGTGACAGACTTGAGAAAACATCATAAGAGTGACGACCCAAGGAAGTTGTCGCAATCTCAATGACCAACATTGGGCATTGCAATAAAGACGACCAATAATTGTTGTTTCATGAGCGACAAAGAAGGGATATCGTCGCAAGAGCGACAAAGAAGGGATATCGTCGCAAGAGAGACAAAGAAGGGATATTGTCACAAGAGAGACAAGGAAAGGATATAATCACAAGAGTGATGAATGTAAATATTCTTGTGATAGATTAGCTATATTATCGATGAAAAGGATATCGTCGCATGAGAACCGACATATATTTATTCTTGCGATGAATTATCTATCCTATCAACGAAAACATTTCATCGATAATATAGCTAATTCCTCACAAGAATCTTTACATTCGTCGCAATAGTGACAACATATATTTATTTAAAAGAAAATAAAAATTGATGTCCTTGAAATCAAGAATTTGTGATCAAAATTAGTTGAGAGATTTACATGCATTGATATCAGTTCAAGTGTGTAACATTAGACTACTATTTGAGATCATAATAGTCTGAACTTTGAGATGCCTGTCACATGTTTAAATATTAGTTCCGTTGATCTTGAGTTCAAGACCAAGCATCTTGCTAAGGGGCCATATAGAGACTTGTTGCAGACTGACTTTAAGTATATCAAAGATGTTCTTTGTAAGGCTCCAGGTGTTGTTGAAGGTTGTCATGAGGAACATGGTAATTACCAGATTGTTCACGGAGAACATTTCTCAACATAGTCCAAATGATCAAATATCTCAGTGAATTGTCAGCGAGCTTTTAAAGATGAAATTGTCAAGGTATAAAATCTCTTGGTCCTATCATAAATCTATGTTCTAAATCCATGTTGATTTCCAATATAAAGAGGCTAAAAGCAAGAAATTTTTTTACCTTGTAAGAATAGGAAGTGAATCTCATTAAAGTAAAGTTTGTAAAAGAATTGACTCGAGAACTGCCAAATAAGTCTTCTTTAAGAGGTTGGATGTTTTCTCTCATTCCAAATCTGGTTGTTATGCATACATTTATATTTTCCGTGTAATATTAGTATTAGGTACTATTGAAATTTTATATTTAGTTGTTTTGATTGCACGCGTTCTCTATGTTGAAAAAGAAATATATCCAAAATGAAATGACCTAATTAGTCGTAGTTAGTTGCAGTTTGTAGATAATTTTAAAACTCAACTTTGTTTGGATTTTGATTATTAATAACTTCAGTTGTCCTAATGGTTAAGAACATATGTTTCCTCCAATGGTTCATTTTCTACTTAAGTTCTGTATTGATTCACATTATTCTCCACTAAATAAGAAAAATTCACTTCCAAACAATTTCAGGGGATGCATTAATGTCAATAATGAAAAAGTTGAAACTCATTTCTTGTGTCATTAAGGATTGTTGTTTTGGGACAAAATTATTATGCTTAAATATTTAACTTTAATCACAAGAATCATTAGTTGATGAAAATATTTTCAATGGATATGGCTAGGAACATTCCAGCAAAGAAAGTCTAGGCATGGATTTTATTTGATTAAGAGAGGGGTATGTGCAGATACAATTACTATAATAAAAAATATGTGATTTTACTGTTACAATGTTGATGTGATAATGTTAGATTTTAATTCCCAAATCAGGCAAGAATATAAATCTCCTTTACAAATTAAGAATTGTCCATAAGCATATGAAGTAAACAAATACAAAGAGACTGCATATTTACAACCTCTACATGTTGCCTTGCAGTCCTTATAGCTAGCCATGATTTTGTCAATATGAAGTCTTTGAGTGTATGCATTTTAATTATATGCAGGTTCAGTTTAGCAGGATCCAAAGAATGGTTTTGTAATAGTTCAAGCTTAATGGACAAATGTTTGGAAAATTCGTTGAGTGTTATGGAGGAATCACTAAGATTTCAAATGTATGAGTAGAATGATTAGTGTTTCATAGTAATAGAGGGAATAATTAATACCACTTTCAAACAATGTAAAATGTCAACTTTAAGAAATAAATCCATAAATCAAGAATTTGTGATCATAGTTTCAAATCATAATGTTACCAATGTGGCTTGGGGTTTTCAAATATTTTCTCACTCTCAAGTTTCCAGTATTGCATTGATGATTTCTACCAGAGGGATAATTAGTTGGATTCTTTGCTCAAAGTTTGGTGGATAAATCACATTTGTCTCCTTGGGATTAGGAAAGGAATCAACTTCAAGACAACTAGTATTGAGGGATCTAATAACCAAATAGAAAATAAATAAATTGGGTAGAGATACTAAGGTTTTTGGAATCATAGGAAATCCAATAGGTCACAACAAAGGACCAATTTTGCAGAATCATGCATTAAGAGATATAGGAATAATTTTTCCCCATCTGTCTATTACAAACTAATGATATCATGAAATGGAACTTCATGTTTTCTCTTACTTGGAAAGTACAAAGTAACTAACAGAAGAAAATTAATTTTCTCCTAGAAACGCCAAGATCTTTTCTTTTAAATACCTTTTTAAGCCTCTATTGGCACAAAGGGGATAGATTTTATCTCTTACATTGTAAGAGCTATTAATGACACTTGTAATCCATCTACTATATAAATTTCTCCCAAATTGTCATCCATGTTTATGTTAATGTCTCTATGTTGTCTCTCACATGAAAGAAAGGGTTAATATATGGGAGTACCCACTATATTATTTTTGGGTTACTTGCTCATCTATTTTCTTAAGAACTTAACAATTGGTATTGAGTAAAAAGTGGGAGTATGCTACATGGGTCCATAAGGAAAAAACACAATGGTGATCCAAATACAACAATTCTAATCATGATATGGAAAGATAAATCTTCTATGTTAAATTTCTACTATGTATGCAGTGAAATCCATGATGCTAATATTATATTCATTTCATGTTTTTCTCGAAGGAATGGCCTATCATTTGAAGTGCAAATGACACATTCAAGTTATGGTCATTTTTATGTGCAACCAATGGTTATAATCTAGTTAGAAATTATACTTGATATGGAGGCATGTCATATATTATGTGGTCCTTTTAGGACTACACTAAACATTTTTACATTAGAAAAAAATCCACTAGCCTTCAAACAAACATTAGTGCTTGATTATTTTTCATTTCTATATATATCCATTGTTCGATTTTTCAAAGATGTGATACAACGGTTTGAACAAATGGTAGGAAAAGCTTTGTGTCACTTGTGGAATTGTTGTTCCACTTATTTGTCTTGCAGTTTCCACTTAGAGTTTCACTTTCTAATACACCATATGGGTGTTGAATGAGATGACTATGAAGATTTGACATTCTTATTAAAGATCATGCTAAGGTGATGTAGTTAACAATAATAACTCTCTAAAATTAAATCTAAGTGAGAAATTAGATTCCTCATGAACAATATATATTATATGTAAATAATCACCATGAACATCGACAAATTATGAAGGTATTCACCTTGATTTACTAAACTAGACTTCTTTTCAAGTCCCAAGTTATAAAAAAAATAAAAATGGAGGTATCTCTCTCCTTCAAGTTATGAAAATCATGTGATACTAGAATGAATTAATCTTTGTAGAGAGGGTGCATATTCAAGAAGAGGGGATTTTGTTTATGTATTAAATTGTGCCAATGTTATATAATACCATTGTTTTTCTATCAAAATGAATTTTTAGCTCCTTGGATCAATGGTTATTGTTGACATTTGGGTTTATATAGACAACCTAATATTAGGTAGAATCTTAAAAGAGATGGGTGTTGTAAATCATTTGGTTCACCTGAAATTGGAGGAAGAAAAATTGAAGTAGTGAAGAAGGTAGGTGGGAGGAAGCTTATAATGTTTTGGACGAGAGGGATACAATCCTAATTTCACAACATTTACTAGATTAATGGATGGTCTTTGCAAGAATTAATAAACATTGAGGAGGCCAGTAGGGTTATTGATAAGGTGGTTAAGCATGAATGTTCTTTGGACTTTGTCACTTAACAAAATTATTATTCATGCTCTTCATAATGAAAGGAAGTTACTTTAAGAATTTCCACTTTTGATGAGTTATCAAAGAGAATTTGTACTCCTGATATGACCCAATAGACATATATTTATTTTAAAAATAATAATAATTGAGATATCTTGTGCCTCTTCTAAAGGAGATAGATTAAGGGGTTGATCATTCAATAGAAGGTTATCTCTCTTACTCTAATCTCATATTTGATGTCTTATGTGGGTGCAATAATTGTATGGATGTGTTGTTGTGTCTTTGCTGAGCATTTCATATGCTTGTTACATATATATCATATATGTTTCCTAGACTCCATAGCCCAAAAACAAGGTACCAGGTCTTGCTTGGATTCTCACGTTATATCTTAAAATACAAAGAGTACCATTCTGCAGATCTGGTTCCTACAAAACAAGAACTAGCACCCCAAGAGAATTATTGAGCCCACGTATCAAGTTTGACTAGGTCAACCTTAATCACACCTTTTAATACAACAAAAGTATAAAGAATATGAATCTATCCATAGTTACAATTAGTAATAATGAATACACGAGCCATGGCCACATGTAGAGATAATAGTGTAATAAATCCAATAGTGTTAGACTACCCCACTATTAGGGAATTCATGAGCTAGGAATAATCATTTGATGGGTGACCATCCGAATATGAAGGGATTTTACTTAACATATTGAAAACAACCTTAGACTACAACATCCTTCTCAACCATGACTACATAGATGCTATTGATGTCATCATCTCTATCATTTTTTGGTGATGCATTCCCCTATGAGGTGCACATCATCACTATTGACCAACTCGCATTAGGTAAACACTACCCAGGTTCCCCTTCATATTATTATTCTAATTAAACATATTCACCTCTAAACAAGTTAATAGGTGAATTGTATGTCAAAAACATCTACACTAAGAAAATTCTATCACTAGCCTTTCCTTCACCAACACCTTCCCTAGTGATAAATGATCTAAATTGGATCCATGAAAAATATTGGTTATCAGTTTAGATGTTGTCAGGCTCAATACATGAATAATTATAGTGGTAGAAACAACGACCATGACTATTGACAATGTAGGAGATGAGGTTGATGGCATGAAGGGCCCCATGCTATGTCAGCTGGTGTCATACAAGTTTGGAACTCTTGAAACCCATAAACATACATGCATGTAAAATTTAAATCCAAACTTGAAAAATTCAATCTCTTAAATTTCACGTTTACCAATGCCCTCAAATCACTAGGATGATATCCATGGAGCCACAAATTGATGAAAAAATTGTATGTTGAGGCCAATAGAACCAATAGAACCAAGGAGTATTGAATCAATATATACCAAGACTAACAAAATCTAAAATTATCATTAAGTGTATAATAAAATTACATGCATAGATATATACAAGCCATAGAAATAGCCTTGTATATATTATCAGATGAAGAAGTACCCATAATGTCAATGTGTTATATGCATCATTACATGTTCAGCTATATAGTTTACATCTAACTGTCTTATAAAATTCTTACACATCATCAATTTCTTTTAGTCTTCTTTTGTATTTTCCAGTTCTTAAGTAATTCATCCAGCTCCATGTCTTTGTTTACTGGGTGCTCTTCAACAACTGATGTTTCTTCAGTCCTTTCAAGTTGAGAACATCTAGTCTCATACCCATGACGTGGAGGTTCCTGTGAGGGACCATCACCTAAAACAACAACAAATATTAAATTTATATGGCCAATTTTTAAATATCATTGAAGTAGTTCATTAATATTAAAAAAAACTCTACAATGTAATTATTTACCTGGTCCACTAGTCGGCATCGTTGGAATGGATTCCCTGTTCACCTGATCTTCAGGTTGAGGAGGCTCAACTATGAAATTCTATGCCATTGAAATGAAAAAACTTATAAGTACAAAACTATAAAGTATGCGATTAATATACAACCATTTTACCATCGTGGGCCTCAGTCACAGGAACATCTTGGGGCTGCACCCCATTGGGACAGGGCTGCACCCCACTGGGATGGGGTTGCTAGGGAGCATCATGATCTTCTGGCCGTGTTGTACTATCAACACTTTTTTTTTTAGTACTAATGGTTTCGTTGATAGTGTTTCTCCCCTGATTAAAACAAAGTAAGACATTAAATTATGGAGGATATCAAACATTTATGTATTTTATAAGTAACTAAAGGTAAATGTGGACTGATTTTTATTTACCTTATCCAACAAACTGGATCTTGGGGTCTACCCCATGCTTTTCCTACGATCAACCACAACTTTATATTTGTACTTGTAACCAAGTTAGAGGTCTTCCTCCATTTTTTCAGTTCTGAAGTCATCTCCCTGCATTGCATAAGAGTATGGTTTTTTAATGTTTTTGGTTTCAATTACCTGAAAGTTGTAAGGCGATACAAATAATATTCTTAAGATGTTTGGGTACTTACAATTCGTGACTGTAACCTCGAGTAGCCTCCCTAGCCTAGCTTGTGTTGGCCATGTTTGGAAATTCTTTCTTTGATTTCCTTCGAAGTGTGAGGCAACCTATCATCAAAATTTTCAAGTATGTTATCTATAACCACACTTTTACTTATATATAAAGAAAATTAAAGCTGGTATTGAAATCAAAATATTGTAATTTACCTTGGGGTACCGGTTATTTTTTCTCTTGATTTTTTCAATATCTTTTATTTTGCATCATCAATGATTGCCTTCCACTGCCCCTCTGGAATTGAGGGAGGATGCTCATACCTAGGATTTCCTTCCAAGATTCGTCTATAAACATCTCGCATATATTTTAAATATTTTCCCGTTGCAGAGGTGATCTCTTTTTATTGAACGTGTCTACTCCAAAGAGACCTTCGAGATAGTCCATGAGTTCTTTTTTTAGGTTGGAATTATGCAAATTCCACCTCATGCGTAAGGTTTCCCCAAAAAATAAACAAGGCCATGCTCTCTAGGTGCCTATAAAAATGATCTTTTCCTACACACAAAAAGATATGATAATTAATTTAAAAATAATAATCTAGATGATTTGTGTATGAGATGAACAACATGAAACAATTAAAAAATGAAAAACTACCTGAGAGTTTTATTTGTTTTAATGGAAGTTCATTATCATCGACCCAAAATGTGCATGAAAGGGTCCCCATGCTTGTCACATGTCTATATCCAGGAAAGGAAACCATGTCATCCACATCATCAACCTTATCTCTGTCACCATCTCTAGAGTCTGACCGATGTGTGGATGTCTTGCAGTGTGTGGCATGGCTCCTATCTAAATTAGGTGTGGAAGATGCAGAAGTAAATACTACTCTAGTAGTTGTATGAGTGCTTGCATTAGGACTCTGTGGCGTCTTTATAGCGCCACTACTACCAACACCGAGTTGAACAAGCTCCAAAAATATCTTTATAAAAAAAAATAAAAAAATTCGTGAGATAATGTAAACGTTAAAGAATTTTTTTTCATAATTGAACATATGAGTATATTAGAAAAAAACACTTTAAATTATGGTTATTACCATATATGTGTTAAGTTGTGACATAAGGAGATTGATCCTTTCTAGGATGTCGGGAGTTTGATATGGACGATCTAATAAGCTATCAAGTTCCTTGTTCTCTTTAATGATCTTTTTTTTTATTAATACAATTGGATCAGGGGATGAATACAAACCCTCCTCATCGGTGGAATCATGATCAACATGACCTGCTGACTACATATAATTTCAACAAAAACAATTTTATTTTAGTAAAATTATATAAGAAAATAATAAAATTCACATAAAATGAAAGTCAAATTTGATAATCATTTACATGCTCTGTGGCTGGCCCTTTTCCACGATCATCCTCCCACGTTATAATATAATTAGAACCCCCAAATATTTAAAAAAATGTTAATGATAACAAAATAAATGATTGCCACCCAAATAAAATCAACCTCAATGATCAACCTCCCACATTCTTATAAAATTGGGACCATGAAATATTTAAAACAATGTTAAAGATAAAAAAAAATATAATCCAATAAGTAGAGGTTTCTTAAAGAGGTGTTTCATAAGTACCGACACACTATTAGTCGATGTTTCTATTCGATTGAAATGGTAATCCACTAATGCCTATTCCCTGAGGGATATCTTTTTTATTGCACACAGGACTACCCAATTCTATTCGCGTCCCTCATATATGCAATTTGGTTTCTTGTTTGTTGTCCCGGGTCATGTGATGTTTATAAAACCTGTGATATTTTTGAAAGGTTTAGGCCTTCCATCAATATAGATAGTCAATCCCTTATTTTTATCCTTGTTTATCATGTGTATATAATTTGTGGCGAGGGCATATCTCTCCATACTTCACAAGTACCGAACCTACCGCATCCAATTGTCATAACTGTAACATGGTCCAACACAGTCCATAGATTTAGTTATTGTATTGTATTTTACAATTATTCCATCCATGGAAAATATCCCCAGGCCATGCAGGGAGGATGGTGCAATGTGATATGTCCTATTGTTGACAATGAAGTCATAATCTATAGGAGGTAGTTCCTTAGGTACCCATTGTTTCACCAGATGCTTATATATGAGTGTAACCTCTATGTCTCCTATACTCTCATCATCATAAGAGTATGATCCTCCTTCGACAAGAAAAATTTCCATGTGTCTAGATAATTTTCTTCTAACTTTTTCATCTCTGGTCCTTGTTTGTGTATCATATCTACTAGATCTAGTCGCATTTCCCTCTATTTGTCCTAAGCTTTCCTCACTCGATGAATAAATATCTGGCATGTAACTATTTGGTTGTACCTTTAGTTGCATGTGCACGTGTTGTTAGTGAGTAGTCCATGTTCATCCTAGTTCCAATTTTTGAACCTTTTTTTCTATATTCAAATTTCTAAATATTTTTTTTTATATCTTTAGTTTTGGATGCACAATTAGAGGGTGCAATTACCAATATTAGTAGGGTCACTCATGCATGCAGTGGATTCCGAACTTAGTGAAGGGTATGAATCTCTAGGTGGGTGCACCTTAATTCGACTCACTTATCCATGCAAGCAATATGCACTATGTTTAGATTTCACACTACATAATAGTGGTCAACCACCTAATGTAATGTGATATCCCTCTTGATTTTGGACATATTAAGGAGATATTAATGTTATATCCCTAAATTCTACTAATTCTTTCATTCATGGAAAAATAAGAGCTCACTTGAAGGCGCGAAGGATAAATATCATTGCATCTAACTAAGGCCGACCTAGGAGGATGTTGTACTCTAGGTCTCCTAGAAGTACTAAAATATGGGTGTCTACAATCTCAGGACCAAAAATATAGGGATCACAATAGCATTGTGGAGTCTAGTATCATATGTTTTGAAACCTTAAAGGCTCCAACAGGTGGGTGAAAATAAAATTAACACTAAGGACATGATAGATAGGAGTTCTTATGATGTTAAGGGAAAATCTAGGATAAACAATTTCTCATTTGATGGTGAAATCATTGTGATGGATCTAAATGAAGAATGAGTTTACCATATTGGCTTACCATTCCTCTCTCAAAGGAACGTGGGAAATATCTAAGGAGAGAGGAGGGGACAAATATTTTGTAATCCTAGGGGAGAAATCGTAAAAGGGACTCAATTATATGGGTCGTCTAGTCAGTACATGCTTAGAGAACATTCATGTAGGACATATCAAAGACATGAGAGAATGACCTTTGAATTAAGGAAGAATAATAGGAGGGAATAAATCAACTAGCTTGGGGGGAGGGGGAAGGAACGATAATAGAACATTCATGAGGATATTTCCATTTGGTTTGAGAGATAGCTCTAATCTAGTGAGAAGGTAGGGGACCCCGAGTGTCAATAAGGATAACGATTAGTTTTTTAGGAGGTTGATCTAAATAAATACCTACCTAATGCATCGAGAGGAAAATATCCAAGTCAGTGACGTTAGGTAAAGAATCAGGTGAAGGGTGGTGCCTTTTGAGGTTAGAGTCAAACACTAGTGCCTGGGCACCTCTACCGATATGGATCCTTTATATAACTTTGAGTGTAGACTAACTAGAAGAAGGGTTAGCATGAGAATTCTCCTTCTTTGTAGGAGAGTTTTTTAAGAATTAGAGTTGTCTTCAAGAGAATCCATCTTATTCTTGTTCTTCTTGGAAGACTTTAGAATATCATGATCAGGCATCATATTCTTGTAGTTGTTGAGTTTGGAATTTTCTCATGTGACAAAAATATTAAGCTTACGAGCTCTATTATTTTGGCCTTTGTTTGCATCATCTATTTAAGTTTTCAACAATTGTTTGTATTATGAGAGTAATGCTTGTGTTATTTACACCACATGCCAATTTTTTAGGTTGACACATGATGTTTCTCCTTTTCTATAATTTAAAAGATAGTTCTAATTTCAATTTTGGGTAAGGTCATTTCTGTCACCATGTATCACATTGCATTTCTATTGGAGACTAACGGATTTGGTGTTTTAACTATGTTATCTCCCACAATAGACTTAAGTTAGGAATTTTCTATTTGATGGAGGTTGTCGATGGAATCTTCAGTTGAAGGGGGATCTCTAATATAATTTGTGATCATGTTGTCTCGGTTCGAGGAATTGATAAAGAAGTGATAAAAGGTGGCTTCTAGTAATTTTTCCATATAGTCATGCAAAACCTTACACCATCAATGAATGAAAGTTTAATTAGATTCCTCATCTTCTTGTTTGAGGTTAACAAGGTTAAGGATACAAGATTCATTTGGTTGAGGGATGTTAAATTATTGGATGAACTAATTAGCTAACATGTAAGGGTTATAAATTGACTCTTTAGGGAGATGATGGAACCATTGAATGGCATCACCTATCAAGCATTGCGAAAAAACATGTATAGTGACATTGTCATTATAATAAAGAAACTTGGCATGTGTAATCATGAAATATTCTAAGTGACACTCAAGGTATTCCTTTGGTGCACCATTGAATTTAGGTAATTCAAGTAGTTTTGGGGGAATCCACATCACTACAATTTGAGAGGAAAGGATTGTTTAAAAGTATTTATGTAGGAAGGTCTATATGATGGAAGAAGGTCTTTATCCCTACTTCCTCCATTTTAACTAGGAAAGGAGAGTCATCGTTTCTCCGTTACTTAGTAGTTTCTCACATTCTCAATGCCAACTCATCATCACATGATTGAAATGCATACACATTGATGGTTCATGTGTCCTATTTCTACTTGATCAATACCATTGAACGTTGTTGATCCTGTGATCGTATATTGATCCTATGTGTCCCATGATCCTATATGTTATACCTCCATTCAATATTCCCCCAAGGATATTTCCATTAGTGCCCCACCCATGGTCAGAACTTCCATTTACCATAATTCATTCCACTCATCTAGGATCAAACCACTTGGTTTCACTTGTTCATGGAACCTGTCTCTTTTCTTGTAATGTATCCATGTTCATCCATTATTTTCTTGCACCTATCTTCAACCATTGTAATCCCAATTTTTCTTTTATGGTCTTCAATCCTATTTACACTCGAAGTTATAATCAAAAGTCCATTTATTATTGTTGACCATATCTCTTGGTGTTTCATAGTCACTACCCAAGTCATCCTTGTTTGTTATGAGTTTCCCAAGGAAATATTTGAGTCTATTTCTAGGTGATCACCTCATCATCCATTATTTTCCCTCTTAGTTAGCTACATTTGATTCATGATATGTTTCACTGCATGTTAGTTTCTATAGGGTCTATCATTTCATGTCTCTAATGGACCTCTACCTATGGACTTCAACAAATTTATTCTAAGGGATTGGTTTAGAGGTCTTATGTATGCCATACCCATTTATATCATTGGCAGGTAACCTTGAACTAGGAAAGGAGATTCATCATTTATCCTTGACTTGGTAGTTTCTCACATGCTACATGCGAACTCTTCATCACATGATTAAAATTCGTACACATTGATGGTTCATGTGTCCTAGTTCTACTTGAATACCATAGAACTTTGTTGATCATATGATCCTATGTGTCCCATGATCTTATACTGAACTTTGTTGAGATGTCTTCATGAGAATGGGTATTCTCACCTCATTGACACCCGACATTTTGTTTTTTAATTGTTTTGCAAGTGTTATCCATTACTAGTTTTTAGACAATCCTTTCTACTCGAATGATTTTCTCACTCTCAAAAATATTTTGTTTTCACAACATTTGGGTGAGAAAAACATGATATATTTAGACTGTATGTGTTAGCACATGTAAATTTTTGTAAAAAAATACAATTTTGGCCAAGTTGGATTTTGCAGGGTGATGGTGTTATGTTTTGGATTGAGTGCATTGTTTTTCAAGGTTAAAACCTTCAGGTTCATTTGGGAAAAGTATTTATTAATTTGGAAAAAAACAAAAAAGGGGGGTTAATTTTATAGGATTATTATGATCTTGTGCCTTTAATAGAGCTTAATTATGTTTTATTAAATTATTGGTCCCGAAGGCCCAATCTCCAAGTCAAGCATTCAAGCCAAATGTCAAGCCAGTCACCTAACACAACACACAACTCAACACTAAATCCAATGCTCAATTCAAGCGCAAGTCACAAGGGAGGATCCCACAAGGGGAATTATTTTCTCAACACATCGAACAAGAAATGAAAGGCCGATGCATATAAACACCATGAATCTCATTTGCACCAAAAATGTTGGATAAATGCACACAGGGAAATAAAAAGGTGCTAAATCTTAAACACAAATAAAGTGCTCAAACCTCAACATGAAAGTGTCAATATCAATGTACATATGTTAGAGGAGATCACTTAGTTTTCAAAGGGGATTTGTATTCAAATGTTGTGCACCGAACAATAAAAACAAACCAACAAAGTTGAGTATTTAATCATCAAACTGCAAAGTTTTTTATGGATGCGTCTTGGTGTCGGATCTTGAAGGAAACAAGGATTCCTTGCAAATTAGTTATAGAGGAATTGGAAAATATTGATAAATAACATTTACCATCTTGGAATAAAGGAGAATTATGTAGAATCCTTTGAAGCAACTTAGTTTTTACTTGGAAAGATTGGTGGAGCCAAGCATGGAGCATGTTGTGTTGATGATTACTCGGCTACAACTCTTGGCGATGATTTTATCATTCACTCTGGTCATAGTTATTTAGGAAATGCAGTGGGTATGTGTGGACTTGTTTAGACCTCGGTATTCATAAATTCCAATGACTTAGTCTTCCATATTGCACACTAAGTTTATGAAATCTCATTAGGACATATGGATACCCGTTAGGCCCTAAAGATATAATCAATCATTGTAACTCCAAAAATAGGCCATGTAGATCCACAATTAGGCCCTAAATATATGGATTAAGGGAACACTCAATGGTTTATAGCCTTAAACTAGGGCTTGGGACATAAGGGCCATCATTTTTACACCTACTCCTGAAAATTTGAATTGTATTCCTGCACCCTCAGGAAACAATGTCCTTTCTATAAAGCATGTCTTATAGTTTAGGGCCTTGTATATGGATTCTTAGCCCAAAAAACATTGATAATAAGAAAAATCAATATTTTTTGGCCCAAACCATGTTACATGCAAAAATTTCACATGTATGTAAATTCCAATTGCATTCATTTTACCACCAGTGGATTACATAACATAAAAAGAAACATGTATTAATATTGAATAATGTTTTTTGGAAATTTAACCTCCAACTCGCTACAAACAAGCGATTTTCTTCCTGGCCATAGGCATTTATTGTAGATTCCACCACCAAGCCAAGTTTGTGAGAGCAAAAGGGAAAAAATATACATATTGTTTCTAGTTCGTACACATAGCCCATCCAACAGTGCTTATAAAATAACTATACTAGACATCTACCTCAATTTCTCACAATGGAATCTCTTATAGAGTTCACAATGAACCTTTCACCAACAAGAACTCTTCCCTCCCATCCTTCGCAACACCAAAAAAGGAATTCCCTTTCTCTGCAACATAGTCCCCCAGGAAAAAAACATCCTATTGTGTGCAAAGTTTTAGCGAAAAGGAAGGAACATTCATTATTTATCATTCATCTTATCTAAACAAACAAGATCACAAAAAAAATTAATTCTTCTATATTTGGATAAGAGATCGTGCTTCACAAGAATTAATTACTCACTATCAAGATGGACAACAAACTAGCATTAAGGAGGGATGGAACTCTCAATTTTGTGTAATTTAAAGTAGACCCTAGAAGGATAACTCATATCTATGGAGGCTTCAAAATGTTATTTTCCTGAACTTGCAATGCAAGTCGGTCAAACCAATTGACTCGCTTACAATTGATCAAGTTTCCTACAAACTAAATTGAGAATCTTCATCAAGAAATGGAACATCTAAATTAAATTTTTATGAAGTGAGGAAAATAGGAAAACAATGGTGGACCATTGATCCATTTTGGAAAATTCTCTTAGAAGAAAATAGGTAAACTATGGTGGGCCATCAATCTTGTGTTTTAGAAGGGTTTCCAAACTCGACATTAATGAACCCTTTTTTATAATTAGTTTATTTGATAATTTCAATTTCACCACCACCAAACTTATAATGAGGCCCAACTCTCCCTTTTTTCATGTCATTAACCAAAGGGATGTTTGCAAAAGAATTGAATGGTGTAGGAATTAGTATCCCTAAGAAACAAAACAAAAAAAAAAGATTCTGATCATTTAATGAAATAGTCTTCATGGCCTCTTAATCATTTAATGAAATTATTTGTGGTCTCTTGACCATTTAATGAAAATATTGATGGTCTTGTTTTAGGTATATTAGTAAAAAAAGGAGTTTATGCCATCGATATTTCATTTCTCCCTTGCTCGGTGGAATTATTCCACCTACATGGGCTTCCCCAAGTTAGCACCCTACTGCATGTTGGAATCCATGCCATTGTTTCCCCATTGGGATTAGGAATCCATATAGTCTACATCCCAAATAGATCCTTATGATTCCTTCTCATTTTGTTGGTTTTTTCTAAGGACTCACCAGAGAGGAGTTTATATTAGTCATGTCATTAACCAAAGAGATGTTTGAAAAATAATTGAATGGTGTAGGAAATAGTATCCCTAAGAAACGAAGAAAAAAATAGAGTTTTTATCATTTAATGAAATAGTCTTCCTCTTAATCATTTAATGAATGTCTTGATGGTCTCTTGACCATTTAATAACAATATAGGTGGTCTGTTTTTAGGTATATTACTCAAACACTTGGTGTGTGAATATTTAAATAATCATATTTAAATATCCATGATAAATGATTATATGGTAGTCCTTGTGAATGTTTTCTTATTTAGTAATTAATACTTAATACAATATATAGCTTGGTTCAATACATTGTCCAATTGATCTCCTTGAATAATATTAGTGTTCCACATTGTCAAGTCTTTAGGAACTAAAAAATTGATGGGAATACATAATATGGAATTAATGGAGGAGGTTGATAAATCAATTGTTGACATTATGATAGCCAATGGAATATTAGTTATTGTTTCTTGTTCTCCTTCTTACAAATAAAATCGTAAATGATATACCTAGATATATTCCCTCTTGTTACATTAAATTAAGAATAACAATGCTAGAAGCGGGTATCAAAGATGCAAGAGTTGATGGAATGGATTAAATGAACTAGTAAGTACAAGATGTTTAATTGTAATGAATAGTTGGACACATGTCAAGAAGAGACCCCCGATAAATATTATTGTGGGTAATGGATTGTAGTGCAAGGATGGAGGACTCATTTTTCCAATATGAGGTATAGTAGGATGCAATCAAGGAGGTTAATCCTAGTACTGCAAGGGAACATTTTTATGGTGTTGATTAAACAATGAACAAAAAAGAGGGATTTTTCATCACAACTATGACAAAAATACATTGTATATACAATGTAGAACCTCAAAGAAAAATGAAGAAAGGCTGATGCAAATTACTTATAACTTGTGTCAACCAATTTGTGTACTTTGAAAGAAAAATAGGGTTTATGCTTTACATGATGAATTTATGATGGAACAAGTGGGTGTGTGAGTCAAATGTGAGTCTAGAAACCCTCCCATATCATTAAGCCATGCGAATAGTCTATCTATGCCAAATTTTAGTGCATACAGAAAAAGATGGATTTTTCATCACAACAAAAAGTTCAAATGAAACGAGGCCAAGATCATATATATATTACAGTGGGTGTGTGCGTCATATTTGATTTTGGAAATGAACATTTTTCTTTCCACATAACTAGTCATGGGCCAAAGTCCCATGTTTTCAAACAATTTCAACAAAAATTCTATATAAATGACAAACACGTTCATCGAAACTTCATTGATGCAATACTATGACAACAATATTGATGACATCTATGATCACGATGGTATAAAAATGAATGAGCTTCTCTTGGTTTCAAGAATAATTTTTTCTCTACTGAACAAGGCCAACCACATGAAGGTGGAAGCTCATATGGTGCCTCCCCTCCCCCTCACATCACTCTCAATTGATCCCCAATACCCAATCTATAAAATCGAAAATAATCGAAAGAAACGTCCTAGTAAGATTCATGCATAGAAACTACAAAAACAAAAATTAATGAAGGTAAATGAAATTATGTGTTTATAAATGATATTTTTAGTTTACTACGTACTTTAGTATAATGGCGACTATTTTAATGTTTCACATAATAATTAAACAACATGTAACATAGGATACAAAAACATTGCATAAAACATAAAAACATGTAATTAACCCATGACATTATAAGTAAATTATTTTAAGAGAACATTTCATACAAATTAAAATATTATATAGTCACGTACCTGATCCAACTCAACATCTGTATAATCATCCTTATTTTGTATCTTTATATTCTTCATCGAACTCGACATCTGTATCATCATCCTGTTCAGAAACTGTGTTGAAAGGATTGACAATATCATCATTGTCATCAATGCCATTTTCAAGCATATTTTCATCGACATCATCATCAAGAATTGCAATATTGTCTCCTACACCTGGATCATGATATTTTTCATCTTCTTCATTTGTCGACCCTCCATGATCATCTGAATCTGTCTAATCTGGTGAATCATCTTCTTCCTGTAAATTTGTATACTTAACTGGCCTTCCTCTTGGATCATATCTAACAAAAAATGACCAATCCCTCTCACCTGGAACATTTGAGTAAAGGAATTGTTCACATTGGCTTGGAAAAGCATAGCGATCATGTCCTCTTTCAAACACCATTTTTTTAATCATCAAAAATCCATTGGCATGTTGAATAACATTTCTTTTCTCATCGCATTCATGCATTCGTAACCTATACCATTTGACGTTGAACAATACTAATTTAAAGGAATTAAAGTCACACTCAAGTATATCATTTAAATACCCATAGTATGTATTTTCAGATTCTTGGCAATGTCTGTCACTCCTAGAGGAAACATTAGTGACTTTGAATATTGCAGTTATCCCACTATCAGAAGATTTCTTGGTTTCATCCAATTGTTTGATGCGAAATTTATGGCCATTGCACCACATAGACTTGTGGTGTTTCAACTACAATATGCCAGATATGTAAAAGATGCATTGTCAATTAATAAATTAACTTCATATATATTTATATAACTTGGAAAGTATCTGAAAAATATAGTACACATATAGTCACATTAATATAATAAAATAATTGAATAAAATGGGTGAATTTTCTTTCTTGTCCATCTTTCAAACCATATGCTAAATCAATTTCCCTTTGTGTAACATTGGCATCTCTGTTGCGACAAGATTTTCTAACCAATTCAAACAATGGTTTCCATGATAACCTACCTCCATGATGTTGTTTAGATATTTCAATCCATACATTCATCTTGTCAATATTGTTTGCAATGTATAAATGTAGTGCATCCCACTCTTGAGCAACTAAACCAAAAAATCATAATTCACCAATATAAAATATTAGTTATAACGTCCATGCTTATAAATATTAATAATTAATGAAATAAAAAATATTAATATATTAATGAGTATGATCATATACAAAAAAAACAAAAAAATGTATGTATTATTAATATAAATCTCCACAATTATTAATACATTACCTCTCATTTTTTTATTCTACCTTTCGCCAACATGTGCTCCTGATCTTCAAATTTTTTGATGGAGTTCACATCCCAAATGCGATCCACTACATGCATAGTTGGCACTGCTAATTTAGGAAGATATTTACTAATATACACCATGGATTGATATAACATATATCCCTCCACCACAGAACTCTCATGACATGCTCTTTGTCTAACCAACGCCTTCAATGATTTCAAGTGCCTCTCCACCATCCACATTGACCTTGTGGGAACAGGTCCACAAATTTCAATCTCCTCAACTTGGTGTATGAGGTAGTGTGCTTGTGCATTGAAAAATGTTGAAGGTATATACTTTTACATTTCACACAATAGACGAGGAATTTCTCTCTTCCAATACTTTATATCATCTTCATGGATTTGTTTCAATGATAACCATCTACATGAGATCATGAAACAAGAAAATAACATGTTTCAATATAACATAATATAATATATTTTATTACAAGTAAAACATATGTCATTAAGTACAACGACAAATTGAAAGAACATTTTGCATATAAATCACAACTACTTACCTCATGTATTTTTCAAGATCATATATAACTTGTTTGACGTTGTTGTCAAAGTCGTTTGGGAGAGATAGCGGTATAACATGCTGTAACAAAAAAAATGAATCGTTATTTTTTGCGACCAAAGTAGACCAAAAGAAAAAAAAAAAACTTAAAAGATGTATAAGGCCAATATATATAAATATGCATATCAAAATTATTACCTTAATGAAGGTATGTCAATCATGTGTTTTTACCCCACCAAATTCACCTTTCTTCGTTAAAATATTATTTATGTTTGAAGCAAAACCCGTGGGAAATTTAATTCTTTGAATCACCTCCTTTACATCATTGCTTTGTTTCTTTGTTAATAACCATGAAAGGTTATTTAATTCTATTCCATATCTATTTGATCATATCACACTTTGCATTGCATGATTGGCTTCCTGAATGTCAGTACAAATTTTGACATTTTTTTCTTTATTCCTCCTACCATCTATGATTCACCACAACGTTTCTATCACATTCTTCCCGATATGCATTGTATCAAACAAATGAGCTACTTTTATCTCCTCATAGAAGGGAAACCTCATGAATTGAGTGGGATAACATTTCATTCCTTGTGGAAGCCCATTATTAATACCTTCATGAAGCATAAAAGAAATCACAAAAAATATTTATCAAATATGGTAAAATATATTGAATGATTAAAATAAACATTCAAAACACTACATGATATATGATACATAAATAAATTGTGTACCTTGACGATTTTTATTATATTCCAACCTTCATAAGTGAGGTGTCATTATTCGTGGTTTTAAACCAGTCTCTTCTTTCCCATTGAATAGATGTTTTTCAGTAGTACGATACCTATGGTTTTTCGGGCGGAGGTTCCTATACTCATCAAACATCACCTTTCCTAAAAATTTTGAAAGGCGATACTTCATCTTAGGACCACAAATTGGACATGAAAATTTATCCTTTGTTTGAAGACCTGCAACATATGGATTAATGTCAATTATACAATGTGATTATTTAAACATTAAACATGCAACATGATATCTTTAAAAAATTATATAGTATTAAAGAGAAATATAATGATACATACAACAAAAATGTGTTAGTCCCGGGGAATCTTGAATTGTCCATAAAAGTATTCCATGGAATTTAAATTTATTCTCCTCGATTGGTTTAGAGATGTCATACATAGTGATGTCAGGCCGTAAATTTAGTATCTCGTCGATAAGAGGCTCGATGTATACAATCATATATTTAACATGGCACTTACCTATTTGTTTGAAATTACACATAATTACTATAACCATGATATGTATATATAATTAAATAAATAAACAAAAGATATTATGAAAAAAATGAAACAAATGAAAATGTTAAATTCAAAAAATTAATGTAAAAAAATACCTGGAACAATCATTGCCAACATTATGTGCTCCCTCTTTATTGACATCCAAGGAGGAATGTTATTTTTGATAACAAAAATAGGCCACACTGAGTAAATAGACATAATCTCTTTGAATGGATTAACACTGTCAGTTGCCAATGAAAGCCTAACATTACAAGGTTCATCTTTGAAATCTTCCCATTTTCCTCAATTTCCCTAAATGCATAACCATCAACAGGAATTCGAATAACACCATATTCACTTCTATTGCGTGCATGGTAATTTAAAAATTGTGCTATTATTTCACACCTGAACAATCACTGCAAACATGGAATTATGGGAATATGGCAAAGAACCTTTCGAGTCACCCTTTTTGTTACTTGATCGGTTCAATATCTACTGATAATACATTGTGTGCATTATGTTTTCGAAGCATATTGTCCATAATATATAATATGATCATTAGGATGTGCATCTATAGTTTGATAATCCATTCCAATGTCTTTCATAATGGCATGCAAATCTAGATATGTGCAAGGTAAAATATTTGACGATGGTAACACAAATTCACCTAACAATATACAACATAACAAATAACTAGTTAATGTAAAGAATATTAATCGTTAAAATTGCATTCTTATTTTACACATTAATTAACACTAAAAAAAAATAGAAAAACGTCAACATTTATGTATAATATGAGATGAAAAATATTGCATACCTTAGGATCTGTGTCATACAAGTGTTCGCCAAATTATTCATAACCTTTAAGTTCACTAGCAGAAATGTAGCAGAGAGAAGATTTGCTCTTGAGCCTTCATAAATTGGTTTATTTTCCTATTCTAATAGAGGTTCATCATAAATACCATCACTATCCCCTTCCTCATCCGACTGAGCAAAAAAGTCTTGGATCATTTGATTTGTCCCATCATCTTCTTTCGTGGGCTCATTAACTTGATTTGTCCCATAATATTATTCCATGAGATCCTCATTTGCTTGATCATGTTCCTCAGCTTGTACACCATCATTTCTACTACTACTTGGTGCAATATTCTGCAAAAAGTTAGAGGGAAACTCTAACTTTATAATTACAAACAATCATGCAAAATTAATGTGTATAACAAATATTCAAACAATATATATACACACATATAATTATATATATATATATATATATATATATATATATATAATTGACAATATAAAAATAGATAATGAATATATAGATAATAATTACCACAAGATGATATTCATTCGATCCCCCATCAATGTGCCCATATTTCCTACAATGCGTTTTAGTTATTTCTATTAAAATTATTATGGGACGTGTAGTGCAACATATTTTGAAAGGGAAATAACATCTACCATCACCCTTTTCAATCTCTTTCCTTTTTTTCCCACCTCTAATATTCTACGACATTCTTGCACACAAATATACCATTTATGAACCGTCATTGTTATAGAAATATTGTCACAACATCTCTAATTCGTAAAACGTTTATAGATATTGTTTTCGTTGCAATAGTGACGAACATTGACCAAATCAATGTTGACTTTGTCAAAGAGTATAATAGTCAATGTTGACTTTATCAAATAGTGTAACGATCAATGGTTATCGTCGCTCTTGCGACGAACGTTGACCAAATCAATGTTGACTTTGTCAAAGAGTATAACGATCAATGTTGACGTTATCAAATAGTGTAATGGTCAATGGTTATCGTTGTGCTTGCGACGAATCCATAAGTTCGTCACAAGAACAACGACAAGAAACTATATTCACGTTCATCGCAAGAGTGATGAACATATGGATTCATCGCTAGAGCGACGAATATGAGCTGGATTTATAATAAAATTGAAAATATGAACTCTTTCTCTTGAATTTTGCGATGAAAGGGTGCTTTCGTCACAAGTAGTTATCGCAAATTTTTCAATATGTAGTAGTGAGAAGAACTTCCTAAATTCAATGATGATGAGGCCAAAGGTGGGATAGGATGGTTCACTATAACTCATTGAGAAGGAGATAAAACATTTCCAAGAATACTCAAGGGAGGAATACCCCAGAGTCTATGAGAGAGAGCCTTTTGGGAGAAATGATTCCCAGGTGTAATTATCTCTCCTAAAATGAAATAAGTCTATCAAAGGCTAAAGTTACCAAAGCAATCAATGAAGTTAATGAAATGATAAAAAAATTATGTGTGCTCAGGTGGTGAAAGAAGTGGTTTCAAGTGTGTTTGAATCAAAATAAAAGGTGTCCTAAATGATTCTTTGTATCCAATCAAATAGAAAGACTCATATAAACTAGTAGTTCTAAAAAAAACATACAACTATGGAAACAAACGTTGCAAATAACTAACAACATAGTTGATGAGGTCTCATTTGTAGATGAATAAAGGTATGGATGATATAGTTATAACTAGGATAAAGTGGGTTATGAAGTCCCAAAATCCCATATAAATAAGTCTCGGATTCCCTCCCTCTTACAATAGCCATACGGGTAGGAAACCTAGTAGAATTTCCACTACGATACCTCTTCATAGATACATTCAACATTTTCCCTTTCCTTGAAGATGAAATGAAATGGTCAAGAGATATTTGGTGTGGAAATAGATAGGATCCTCAATCAAACATTTGGTCCCAACCTTTGTATTATCCACTCTAAAGAGAATGCCTATTTCTAGGGTTTGACCATATCCAATAGAAAGGATTTTAATTTATATAAAAGTAAACCACTATGTTTCATATGTGAAATGGTTGTGGTATGTTATTTGGATTCCAATCCTTGCAACCCTAACTTAACTAGAAGAATTGTTTTCCCCAATGGGGGATTAAGTGTGTTATGTTAAATCATTTATTTTAAGGATGATGTTAGGGTCATGAACAAAGAATATAATTAAAGGTATGAATTCAGTGCACAAGTGACGTGATCGACTTCAAAATGAAATTCTTATAAATAAATTAATTAGAAGGAAAGAGATATGAAATTGAAATACAAGCTAGAAAACTAAGATATGTACTAAAGTAAAAGACACTCTTTCCTTATCTTAGTTAAGTGAGTATATTTTAGGTGATAATAGCCATGCCTCTTGTAATTCTGTCAACTATCATTTATTCACATCACACATACACATAACTTCTCAATGTTTGATAGGAAACATTTACTCCTTGTGTTACTTAATTCGTTGCCATTTAAAGTAATGTAACATGTATTCTTCCCACCCCTCCAATTATTATGAGTCCTATATTCCATAAAAATCATTGATTTACACCTTTTAAACATCCTTTCATTCTTCTTTAGAAATATAGGATTCCTCTTCACATTTAATTTCTACTTCATTTTTAGGTTTTTGTGTTTTATTCTATTGGGATATTTCAATGGTATTCATTCTCTTCAATATTTTCTACAACATTTTCTCGAGGTTGATTACAATCACAAAATTAACTCTTGATACTCTAGATTTATTTATCTACTCCCCAATGAAAAATTAAAAACTCCCACACTATGGGGAGCCAAAATCCACTCTTTGTTTGTGGGATTACGTTCATACATAATTTTGAGAATGAAAATTGTAAAGTCAATTCAACTACCAAAAATTAAACTGTTAGCGATTATTTTAACTTCCAAATCTCGAGCTAGTGCTTGATCTACCATTGACAATACAAATTTAGGTTTTTCATAATAGCAAACTTATGGCATTGAATGAAATTGCTAATGATTGAATGTCCTCATGGATACTAACTCCTCATATACTTCCATTTCCTAATCTCTAAATTATATTCCTTATGTAGTTTTTCGAGTGAGGGTCTACCCAAATCCTTAATCACTCATTTACTTGTTGAGGTCCTATTAAACCCTAGATTTTCACCCTTAAAAATATTGAGGGTTAAAATCCAACATGAATTATTTTGGATGGGATTTTGAGATTCTCCGAGAGTTTAGCACTTATGGTTAGCAGAGGTTGGTTCCCACGAGAGACATGTATATGATCGGTACATGGTTGTTTGGTTTAGAGTTAAAGTTGACTTGGTTTCCATGCATTTTTTAGAGAGATTTTTATGTATAGTAGGAATTTCTATTTTTTAGGAGGCATGACATGAGTGGTTCTCTTGACAGTTTGGATTAGGTTTGACCATATAGGGAGATTGCTTTCATGATTCTAGGCCTGATGGCACTTTTATGGGTGACATTTGAGAAATTTATATTTTTAGCAGGTCTTTTTCGAGGCCTCAGATTTAGATTTTGGGCATGTATTGTTGATTCTTGAGACATTTGGAGTCTTTTGGATCTTTTCCAGGATTATTTGACACAATTTACTATTTTTAGCAGGTTGAGCATCAGGGCTCGCATGTCAATTTTGATCACATATTCAGATCCCTTGTAGAAAAACAAGTGCAATGAGTATGAATTCAAGGGAATTTAGACGAATTTATATTTTTAGAAGTGTTTATTTTTAGATAGTGTCATGTGGCAGTGTTCTCCTAGTCTTCCTGGATGATGTAGACAGTTTCCTAAAATTTAGGAGTTGGATTCTATTTTTACAAAGTTCTATATTTATTAGGTATGGTCATCATCCATGAAATGCCAAGTGGCACCCTCACAAGTTGACATGTGGAATATATATAGAGTGATGTGGCATCCACTCATGTAGGGAGGTGCATATTTCCAAGACTTGAGCATAAATAAATAACCAATTGAGAAAAGGGAGTCACATAATTGGGCCTAAATTTAGTTGTATATTCCTTTGTATAATCACTTCTCCACTTGCCATGCATTAGCTCCTTAAAATTTGCCTCCAGTTGAGTTTAAACAATATTTTCCTAAAAATTAGGAAATTCCCTAAAAAGTAGGGCGGATTTTCTCTTAGCCATAACTAACTCATGCTTTTGAAAAATTTCACAAAAATACATGCATTAGAAATCTAAATTTGACCTCCATGCATTTATATCACCCGATAAATCCAATTCACATTCATTATCATTCATTACTCTTCCCTTTGTTCCTCAAGTGCACCTTCCTAAGTTTTAGGGTGCATTCTCCTCTCTTGTATGCATGTAACCTTCATGAAAACTCTCACATACATTCACTGATCTCACACTCCTCACATATCTCTCTTCCTCATGTGCTTAGCCTCCATTTTTAGCCACCCATTTATCCTCTTCTTCTCCCTTCGGATATGCACTATCATTGTGCTATATATTCGATGCTTGAAATTGGTTATTAGCGGGTTCATTGCAGCGACAACATAGTGTCTTTTCTCATTCTCCTCTCTCTTATTCTCTAGTCTAGTGGCTCTTCTATTAGAAAATAATTTTTTGTGTTGGTTTTAGTTTTACCAGGTGTGGCACAATCAACTCTCTTGTAATCCTAATCAATAAAGAAGTGTGTGCTTGTCTTCAAACCTCTTTTCTTGGCAGTAATATGGTAAATTTCTGATATGATTTGTCATTTTATTAACTGTTCATTGTGGTTATTTATGATCTTTTGAATAGTTTTGTTCTTTATTTCTAGTCTATTATCATTGTTATAACCCTATAGGTTCCCTCCAAGAAAAAACAATAACTTTTTCTCATCATTTTTTATCGATTTTACACGCTATCCAAGACAAACAACTTGCTGATTTTTGGTTTTTTAACGTAGAAAAAGACTTTGGATCAGTAGCAAGGTGCTTCAGTGTGCCTAGAGACTCCCCCCTGAGAATAGAAAGAACTATCCCAAATGGATAGGGGTATCTCCCATGACATTTTGGCGATTTTCTCCTATAATTAGCCAAGTTTTTACCGCTGTCATAGTAGGTTTATCAGCTCAATTTGGATGGTGAAATTGTTTTCTAACAAATTGGCATCCTTGTCAGGGAACACCAACCTTGGTAAATTCCAATCGATGAGTTTTTTCTTTAATTTTTTTTATTTTTTCTAACTCACCTAGTGGCTCCACAAGATATAGGGATGACTCCATAGAGAAACTTACATAAGAAGATCATTCAGTTTCGATTCCCTCACAAGGTCTGGTTTTCATCTTAAAGTAACTCTAACATATTTCTGAAACAAGACTATCATTTCACCAAGAACTCTTCTCGAAGTTGGTAAACGTAAGAGTTCGTAGGTAATTTATTTTTGTTTTCATCTTGATCTAGTAGTAGGGCAACGATTGTGCTTGTTTTTATATGAGATTAACAATATGGCTGCACTTGTGAGGCCACCAGTAAGGTGAGATTTTTTTATTTTGACCCACTAAGCTTTGTTTCATTCCCAGATTGTCCTCATGAATTACCTTCACGTAAATGGATTAAATGCTTACCTTTGTTTGCAGGAAGGTCGGGAGAATAATTTAAGGACCACTTGGAGTCTTTTTCAAAATTGTTGGATGATTTTGAGGTGGAACATGAGGATGTGCTGATGAGGATGTTTATGTTGACCCTTGAGGGGGAGGCACAAACATGGTACAAATCCCTTATGGATTCCTCCATTGATGGATGGGATTTGTTCCAATAGAATTTTACTGAAATATGGGAGAATAAGCTAGACAATTATTCCTTAATTAATACTTTTAGTACTCATATTCAAAAGAATGGGTATGAAACTGTCACTAATTTTAATGCTCTTTTTTCTAAAAGTTATGATAAATTTCCTATTACTATAAGGCCTAATGATGCTTGTGCTTTAATTTTTTTTATCTTGAGCCATTTTATGGCATTTTGGGTATTTTTCTCAGGAATTAGGAACCTCGAACTCTAGAGGAGGCCCAAGTTCTTCCTATTAAGTTGGAAAGATATTTTATGGAAGCCTATGGCTTTATTAGGATCCATGACTTTAAAATAACGATTGTTAAATTATTGAGAGATGTCTATGTTATTGAAGATGGACCACAACTTGCATCGTATCAAATTTCCAGAGAAGAACATGAGGGTGATAGCCTAATTTTAGTTGATCTGGAACCAATAGTTTCACCATTTGAGTCGCAGGAAGAGTTCCAAGAAGATGAATGCGAATATGTGATTACTTAAGAATGTTCATGGGTTCCTCCCATTAGTGAAGATGGAAAATTTCAAGAGGATGAAAAGTTTTAAGAGGAGGAACCAAAGGTTAACTAAGTAGAGATTAGTCAAAATGGGATTTCATCCATGCCCATCTTAGAGAGGATTCATACTTGCCTATCACAACAGTGATCTAGGAACAAATTGATCAGACACCATTACAGTAGGAGGAGCCGCTATTGGCTCAACCAAAGGATGATCTTTGTTACACTTTTCCTATGATTCCACATCTCGAGGTTTTTCTTTGGGATCTAAATATTGATCATGAATTTGATATCAGATTTCATCATGACCCAGTTGATATCAGGATAATGGAGGCATTTCAACAGATAGATTTGAAGATTTATGTCTCTCATGCTTTCATTCCAGTTACTTTTTAAGTACCATGTTATAGATCCCAACTAGAATCCTACAATCAACAAAAAACCATCAACTACTCCTTCACTATCAAGGTGACTTTGGGCCATATGAGATTTCATGGTTGGTTCCCTTGGAAGGTTGACTTTATTGACCTTTCTCGTCTGAATGATCTTTTGGCTGCATGGTTGCATTGGTCCTTTGAGTATCATTTTTTCATCATGGAAACTTTGGGATAAAGTTTTTGGGTGTTAGAGTAAGTCCTCATTTTCTGCATTGTCTTTTCAGTAGTTTAGCGTGTTGATATTTTGCATATTTTAGGAAAACAATATTTAGTTCCCTTGCAGTTCCTTTTTCCTTCAGTTATTTACTTCAGTATTTGCATAAGTGACGTTGACTTGTTTCCTACTTGTATCAACATGTGGTTGTGTCTTGTTTTTTTTTTCCTTTCATGAATAAATGGCTATCCACAAGAACCACTATAAATTAGAGATGATCTAGCTCATTTGTATACACTCACCTCACTCACTCTCTCAAGTGTAGAACAAGTTTGGAGTTGTAGTTGAAAGGAAGGAAAGGGACATCTTTTGTGGTGATTCTTGGTCTCTCTCTCTAGCACTATATAGCCTAAGATATGCACCCTACTTCTAGTATCTCTTGGTGGTATTATTGGTGATATTGTTGGTGATATTGTTGGTGGTATTCTTGGTAAGTGCAACTGCAACTACTGTAGCTAAGTACTATTCTTGTTCCCTGACTTTGGTAATTTCCATCTCAGAGATATGTTTGGATAAAGATGCACTCTTTTGGTTATCTCTTGGTTCTAGTGTTCCTTCCATAATCATTCTATCTAGAAAAGGTTATGGTGCTCGGGGGTGGCTACGGTCCTATGGTTGGGTGACGATAGTGATATTTTCTATGGTAAAACAATCACATCAAATATTTTAATTGGTTATGGGCCCACACCACCTTCAATATAGTCTAACTGCTAGAAGGTAAAGTGGCAGTTCTTTGTTAAGCTCAGTGTGACACGAGTTGCAGCTACAACTAGGGTTTCTAATTTTGCAGTTGCAACAAACCCTAATCCTACTCTTTGGGCACCTTAAGTGAAGCATTGGACCTAATTTATGGATATTCTAGAGAGCTCTGTCCTAGTGCACCCTTTGGTGTCATCAACCATCAAAAACGTCAAGTTTATGTTTTTGGGTCAAATTCAAAGTTTGACTGGTCAAACTCAAAGGTTGACTTTTGGTCAAAATTGAGTTTATGGTCAAAGTTGAAATTTCATGGTTTCTATCTTGTTTTAATCATTGAATTTTTTTTATTCAGCGTCTAATCTCTTCTTGTCAAGATGGTGTCTAGTTTCATATTAGAAGACAACTTGAACGATGCTGCAAATTTCAAAGGTATGCACTTCTATATATGATTTTCATGTTATACCATCCATAAAAGCATGGGTTTGTTTTGCAGGGAATGTACAAGAGACCTTTTCCAAGTAATGATCTTGGATTCAGTACATTCAAAGGAACAAGAAGTTGAGGCTCCAGGTTCTACTTTTGATTGATCAGATTGTTAAGTTTCAATTTGCAAATATCAAGTTTGATAGTTTCCATAGTACAAGTAAGAAATATAGTTGTGAACAATCTTTGAAAGGTTCTATTACTAATGACACTACTAGGTATACTTGGCTTCATTGATATAGATGCTTATTTCACTTGTTTGCAAAATGAACTAACATCTCCTCTAGGAAACATTTTTTGTTCTCGGGCAGGTCACCTTGGTAATTCTATGATCCTTGTTGCCATAGATATGTTCTTATGAAAATTTTATTGGAAACAATTTTTCTCTTGTTGTTATTGTTCCAGTAAGGTCATAAACGATAACTCTTAGAAGGATCTAGAGTGACAGTTGCAAACATAGAGAATATGACCCCATCAAGTGATGAAGAATGTGATCTCACCAAGTACCAATTCTAAAGGAACAATTGTAAGCAAAATACGTTTTGGACATCGTTCACTCAGATGTCTGTGTACCAATGTCAACCTCTTGACTAAGAAAGAGAGACATATCAGATGATTTTAGGACATTCTACAGAGATGTCGGGATTAGGAGGGAGCTCACTACTCCCTACAATCCTCATCATAATGGTGTAGCAGAAAGAAAGAACCAATCCAATGAAGAATCTATCAAGGCAATGATGAATGACCAAAATCTATCCATATTTCTATGGGGAGAAGCAACTATGATAGTCGTATATGTTCAAGATAGAAATACTCATCATATATTGAAGAACATGACTCCAGAAGAAGATTTATCCGGAAAGAAGACAAGTGTTAAACACGTGAGCATATTTGGTTTTCCTTTCTATATTCATGTTCCCAAGGACAAAAGAAAGAAGTTGGAACCTTCAAGAAATAAGGGAATATTATTTAGATATAGTGAGTCATCAAAAGCTTACATTATTTATGTTGTAGGTCAACAAAAGGTTGAAACCAACAGATATGTGATTTTTGATGAAAAGATTGGCTTCAGGAAATATTAGAAGATTCCATGGATACCAACGATGAAGAAGAACATGATGGTCCAAAGGAAGAAAATACATGTTCTCCAGAACATATCAATGAAGAATCTTCCACCTTTGAAGAAGCAGTCAAGAAGAAAGAATGTAAGGAAGCTATAATAGAAAGTTTGTAGTCACTTCAAAATGGGATTACAATATGAAGCATGAAGTAGATGGGAGTATCAATTAACACAAGGCAAGATTCATGGATAGAGGGTTATCCCAATAGGATGGAGAAGACTATGATGAGACGTTTTCTCCTGATGCAAGATACACCTCTATTAGAGCCATCATTTCTCTTGCATCATCCATGGGTTTGATTTTACATCATATGGATGTAAAGATCGCTTTTCTCAATGGAGTAACTGAGGAAGAATCATACATAGAGAAACCTCAAGGTTTTGAGGTACACCCGAAAGAAACCCATGTATGCATATTAAAGAAGGCCTTGTATGGAATCAAGCAATCTCCAAGAGCTTGGTATGCATGAATTGACAATTAATTGACAAGACTTGGATTTTCCAAGAGCTATGCTAATCCATATCCTTATTAAAAGGTTGTGAACGATGCACCTATGATGTAGCTACTATATGTAGATGATTTGTTTCCGACAAGTGCAAATCCTCTCACTATTCAGTGTAAGAGGGAGTTATCCTCTGAATTCAATATGAAGGATCTTGGTCTCATGCATTATTATTTGGGACTAGAAGTATAGCATAAGCATGGTGAAATATTCTTTTGGAAAGGCAAGTATGTCGTAAAGATCCTTCAAAATTTTGTGATGATGGATTGAAAATCCCTGAAAACTTCCATGGTGACATATCTGAAGAAGCTAAAAGACTCTAATCTAGTAGACTTGTCCCTGTACTGAAAATTGACTGGCTCATTGATGTATTTTTTGAATACTCAACCATACATTTTATTTTCTATGAACATGTTGATCTAGTTCTAGGTGGAACCTAGAGATGAGCATTGAATAGTTGCAAAGAACATATTGAGATATCTTCATGGGACAATGAATTATGGTTTGAGATATGCCTCAAATAGTGACATACAACTGCATGGATTTATTGATTCAGATTGGGAAGGGAGTGCAGATAATAGAAAGAGTACTTCTAGTATGTGTTTCAGTTTGGGCTCTGCTATGATATCATGGGCTAGCAAGAAACATAATTATGTTGCACCCATCCCTACAAAATAAGAGTATATTGTAGTTTGTGATACTTGTACGGAAGAGGTATGGATCTGTAAGCTAGTTTCTAGACTATTTGATCAGTCGTTGGATTCGACTGTAATACATTGTGATAATCATAGTTGTCTGAAGATTTCATAGAACCCCATGTTCCATTATAGGTCGAAGCACATTGAGATCAAGTAATATTTTCTCTGTGATAAAGATGAGAAGGGAGAAGTCATTCTCCAATACATCTCCACCTATGAGTAGACATCTGATATTTTGACGAAGTCTCTGTCCAAGATAAAGTTTGCATACTTTAGGGACAAGTTGGGACTCATGGATATTTATCCCTTTGTTGAAAGGGAGAAGATGAATTCCTCAGTTGGGAGTGAGTGATAATATATCGCATCATGGATAGTCAGTTTGTTGGTGGACAGACATTCTCCCTGTGGAGAATGATCCAAGTTGACATATTGTTGGTATGTATCATGCTAGTACAAATTAGATATGATGCTTCAACATCATTCTAGTATAGCTTAGATATGATACAAATGTCTTGAGACACATCATGCTAGAAACAATTAGATATGATGCATTGGAATCATGCTAGTACAACTTAGAGATGATGCTTATTCCTGATTTGCATCATGCTAGATATGATCATTCTAGTACAACTTAGATATGATGTAGAGCATCATGCTAGTACAACTTATATATGATCATACAACTTAGAGATGATGAAGATGACTCACATCATGCTAGATATGATCATGCTAGTACATCTTAGATATGATGTAGTGAATCATGCTAGTACAACTTAGATATGATGATGATCTTAGAGATGATGCAAAGGCATTGATCTACATAATGTAAGTACGATTTATATATGATGTATTTGCATCATATCTAGTACGACTTAGAGATGATATAATGGAGAGATTCAACATCTGTTGGGACAACTATTATTCTAGAATGTATGTCTATATTAGAAGAATGGTCCTTGTATCACTCTATTGAGTGAGTGACTTATGAGAGACACTTTGTTGAGTGCGTTAAGTCTATCACATGACTTATTCAACATCATGCTTGATTACTCAACTGGAGTATGGCCTCGAGAAACGAAGAAAAAAATAATATGATTTGATGTGTGGAGACTGTTGTACTGCATAGTGATATATTTTGTATCTATTAGTTGATTACAGTGGAGACTGTGTCTATGGACAATATTTATCTAATACTAGGGTGGATGTGTTCCACTAGTAGTGACTGAATGTCACTAGTTAATAGTTGTGTGCTACTAGGAGTGGTTGTGTACCAGTGGATAGTAGTTGTTTACTACTATGGATCAACACTGTTGTGATCTATTGGATGGCATTGTAGTAAATGTGTACTACTATTGGATTTCTATGGAGATTACCACTACTGTTGAAGGTGTTTCCTAGGTTGGTGTCCCAACTAGTAGTGTTGGAAGTGATTGCCAGCTAGATGGATAGTGATGATGATGCTTGTGAATTGATATGCATGATTATGAGATATCATGTGTGGCTATGATGATTATACCCATAGGATGGTCTACTAGACTATGTGAGCCTTTTCCATACCATGTGAAATGGATGGATGTGTTTGAGACCATTAAAATTAATACCTCCCTAGCTACGAGGGAGTGTTGATATTATGGTAGCTTTGGGAGGTATTAACCTCCATGTTTAACCTTTGTCTAGAATATAATATTCTGGAAGCAAGAGAAACCCTAAAAAAATGTATATAAACCCTAGAAGACAAGTCGACTCAGTAAAATAATTCATATTAAAATATTATATTCTAAAAGGATAACTCGGCCCAGACAAGTGACAAGAACCACTATAAATAAGAGATGATCTAGCTCATTTGTATACACTCACCTCACCCACTCTCTCAAGTGTAATGCAAGTTTAGAGCTGCAACTACAAGGAAGGAAAGGGGATTCTTTTGGGGTGATTTTTGGTCTCTCTCTCTCTCTCTAGTGCTATCTAGCCTAAGATATGAACCCTACTTTTAGTATCTCTTGGTGGTATTATTGGTGATATTATTGGTGGTATTATTGGTAAGTGCAACTGAAACTACGACTGCTGCAAATGCAACTGTTGAAACTAAGTATTGTTCTTGTTCTGTGGCTTTGGGACTTTCTATCTGGTGAGCTATCTTTGGAGAAAGATGAGCTATCATGGTTATTTGTTGGTTCTAGTGTCGCTTTTGGAATCATTCTATCTAGAAAAGGTTATGGTGCTTGGGGGTGGATGTATGCCTATGATTGGGTGAAAATAGTAATATCGTCTGTGGTAAAATGAGCACATCAAATATTTTAACACCATTTGTCATCATTCTTGAAGCATTGAGCCTTTAGGATGTGTAGTTTGAGGAGACATAGAAGAGTATTCAATCATGTTATGTTTTTTCTCCTCGTATCTTATCATTGAGCCTTCTTCTTTGAGTCATTCACCCCCCCATCTAGCATAGTGATATGGTACCTGGTTTTTTCATCTTGATATTCTTGAGTTATTATTTCACGCTGAGGGAAGAGAGACATCATTTCTCTTCTTATCATCAAGTCATCTTGTATTGACTTTGAAAAATTATGTGGGGATGACCTAGAAGTAGATCACCTTGGTAGTCATTAGTATTATTGGTGATTATATCACATTAAAAAAGGATGAGTATCATTGGGCCTTTATTGGATGATCATTGTCATCGTTCGACTTCAGAACATATTTCACAGTGAGAGGTTGTGCTCATACCTTAGGACCCATTGTCATTATTGGTGGTGTTCCTTCACACTTCATAGTTCTTTACATTATTTACATTAGATGATGTGACTCTCTCCCTTCTGTCGACATCAACATATTTACCATGGGGGGGAGTGTAAATATTGGGTGGTAGCAGGTAGAAGATTTGTATGTGACGCCTTGGGTTTTAGTTTTTAGTGGGAGGATTATATACTTTGAATACATTTTCCATTGGATAGGCCTTTGTACTACAAGTAATATTACAATTTGTTATTGATCATATTGCAGGGCCTTTCCTCCATCCATGGGGTAGTTACAAGGGTATTCTTGGTACATGTTTTTTCACTTTTCACAGAGCATCAATTGTAAATATTACAGAGTTCTCACATAGCATCATTTTATTTTTATGGACACATAGATTCTTATGGTTCTCGACATCCCAGAGGGGGGATCCCATCCTCTTGAATCACCATTGTTAACCCCTAGATTTTCACGCTTGAAAATTTTGAGGGTTAAGAGCCACCATGCACTATTTTGGCTTGCATTCTGAGATTATACTAGAGTTTAGCACTTATGGTTAGAAAAGGTTAGTTCCCATGAGAGAGAGGTTTATGATATGTACATGGCTGTTTGGTTCAAAGTAAGAGTTGACTTTCTTTCCATGCATTTTTTAGAGAGATGTCTATGTATAGTAGGCATTACTATTTTTAGGAGGTACGGTTTGAGTGGGTCTCTTAACAATTTGGAGTAGTTCTAAGCATACAGGGAGAGTCCTTGCATGATTCTAGGTCGAGTGGAACTTTTTTGGATGACATGCGAGAAATTTCTATTTTTATCAGGTCTTGTTCCAAGGCCCAGATTCATATTCTGAGCATATATTGTTGATCCTTGAGACATTTAGAGTCTTTTGGATCTTTCCTGTGATGATTTGGCATAGTTTACTATTTTTAGCAAGTTGAGCACCAGGGCTCGCATGTCAATTCTGATCACATATTCATTTCCTTTGCAGAAAAATAAGTTTAATGATTATGAAGCCAAGGGAATTCATACGAATTTCTATTTTTAGCAATGTATATTTTTAGACAGTGACATGCAGTGATGGTCTCCCAATATTACTAGATGTTGTAGACAATTTTCTCAAATTTATGAGATGGATTCTATCTTTAGAAAGTTCTATATTTAGAAGGTACGATAATCATCCATGTAGTTCCAAATGGAACCCTCATAGGTTGGCATGTGGTAGATCTACAGAGTGATGTGGCATCCACTTAGGAAGGGGATGCATATTTCCAAGACTTGAGCATAAATAAATAATTAATTGAGAAAAGGGAGTCACATAACTAGGCCTACATTTAGTCATATATCCCTCTATATAATCCCTCCTCCACTCTCCATGCATCATCTCCTTAAAATTTTCCTTCAGTTGAGTTTAAACTGTATTTTCCTAAAAATTAGGAAATTCCCTAAAAATTAGGGAGAATTTCCTCTTAGCCATAAATCACTCACGATTTTTTCAAATTTAGAAAAAAGACATGCATTAGAAGGCTAAATTTGGCCTCCATGTGTTTATTTCACTCCATAAATCCAATTCACATTCATTATCATTCATTACTCCTATGTTTCTTCCTCAAGTATACCTTCTTAAGTTTTAGGGCACATTCTCCTCTCTTGTGCGCATGTAACCTTCATGCAAAATATCACATACACTCACTCATCTCACACTCCTCACATATCTCTCTTCCTCTTGCACTTAGCCTCCATTTTTAGCCACCCATGTGTATTCTTCCTCTCCCTTAGGATATGCTCCCTCATTGTGCTATATATTGGATGCTTGACATTGGTTATTGACAGGTTCATTGCAACGCCAACATAGTGTCTTTTCTCATTCTCCTCTGTCTTCTTCTCTAGTCTAGTGGATCTTCTCTAACAAAATCAGTCATTGTACCAGTTGTATACTTTCCAAGTGTGGTGCAATCAACTCTCTTGTAAGCCTAATAAATAAAGAGGTGTGTGTTTGTCTTCAAACCTCTTTTCTTGGCAGTACTATGGTAAATTTGTGATCTGATTTGTCATTTTCTAAACTACTCATTGTGGTTATTTCTGATCTTTTGAATAGTTTTCTTCTTATTTCTAGTCTATTATCATTTTGCTAACCCTACAAGTTCCCTCCAAATGAAAATAATCATTTTTTCTCATCGTTTTGGGCCACTTTTACACGTTGTCCAAGAGGATCTACTTGTTGATTTTTGGTTTTTAACCCAAAAAACAAACTTTAGATCAACAACAAGGAACTTTAGTGTGACTAGGGACTCCCCCATGAGGCTAGAAATCACTATCCCAAACCGAGAGGGGTATAGCCCGTGACAGTTTAGGGTTTTTCTCCTATAATTAGCCAAGTTTTTGTCGTTGTCATAACAAGTTTATCAACTCAATTTGGAGGGTTAACATTTGTGCTAACAAGTCCCAACACCTCACAATTTCAATAAGTTCCCCATCAATCATTGGTGAGTCCTACGTTGAATCTCTATTGTTTATTTAATTATCTTCAAGCCAATAGACCTATTCCAATAACCCTCGAATGTTTCTGTCTCTAATTCATTTGACGTATGAGGTTTAGGTTTTTCATAGTGTATAGTTGAATATTTACTTGTGGCCTTGACATATCATTTCTTCTTTGGATATGTTCTAACAAGAGACTTCACATCATCAAAAAACGATTCCCTAATATCTATCTTACATTTTATGAAAATTTTGATTGTGTGATACTATTGGATAACAACTTATCCTTATTTTAGATCAACATAATTTCCAATTTAACCTTGATGCCAACTTCCCCTCCCTACCTTCCAAGGCTCCAACAAGTCTATAAGTCCCATGGTGTTATACATAATTCTTTGGTTTAGAACTCCTCAGGTCCACGTAACTCCATTATGAAATGTGGGTTTAAATTATCATTGGGAAGTCAAGAGATTTTGTGATAAAGAGATTCCACCTATTTAGCCATTGGTACTTAGATGTGGGTACCATGTATTGGAATTTATCCGTAGCATCATATTCAATACATCTCTAGGATGAAATTTGAATCCTCCCATTACTTGGTCTACTTCTAAGTCCCAGTTGAGATTTGAATTGATCTGCATTGTTTTACAACCTTCAATCATTCAATGTTCTCTTGAATTGATCTGCATTGTTTTACCAACTTCAATCATTCGATGTTCTCTTGAATTGATCTATAACTATAATATTATTTGAGAACACAACTTCTACTCCAAAACTAAAACAAATATCAAAATTTAAAACCTCATATCAACCATAGAAGAAAATCAAAAAGGTAAGGTGTGATAGATTTCAAGGTGAGTGTTTCTCTTACATCAACATCCCGCATACTCTAAACTATGTATTTTAAATGTTCTACATTGTTCCCCTTTCTGGGGAACTTTTTCCTTTGAGTTTTGTCAAAAATCTAGTGACAAATTTAGAAAATTGTAGATTTTAGTGGTTGAGATTACATATCCTAGGTGTCCTATGGCTTTTGAGGGTGATGAGTTTATTTATGCATTCAAAAATTATATTTAAGGAATGCAATGTTGTGATTTAACAACAATTACGTTTTCAGATTCTGGTGATAGTTGTCAGAAACTCAAAAACATAGAATGTTTAAACTACGCCTACTATAAATAATAACTTTGGACATGTTCTTCAATCAAACTCCCCACATGCTCCAAAAAATCACTTAAAACATGTTTTTTTTCGAACT
>ML782137.1:505819-536653 GCA_009831015.1 Picea engelmannii | reverse complement strand
GGTCACCTTGGTAATTCTATGATCCTTGTTGCCATAGATATGTTCTTATGAAAATTTTATTGGAAACAATTTTTCTCTTGTTGTTATTGTTCCAGTAAGGTCATAAACGATAACTCTTAGAAGGATCTAGAGTGACAGTTGCAAACATAGAGAATATGACCCCATCAAGTGATGAAGAATGTGATCTCACCAAGTACCAATTCTAAAGGAACAATTGTAAGCAAAATACGTTTTGGACATCGTTCACTCAGATGTCTGTGTACCAATGTCAACCTCTTGACTAAGAAAGAGAGACATATCAGATGATTTTAGGACATTCTACAGAGATGTCGGGATTAGGAGGGAGCTCACTACTCCCTACAATCCTCATCATAATGGTGTAGCAGAAAGAAAGAACCAATCCAATGAAGAATCTATCAAGGCAATGATGAATGACCAAAATCTATCCATATTTCTATGGGGAGAAGCAACTATGATAGTCGTATATGTTCAAGATAGAAATACTCATCATATATTGAAGAACATGACTCCAGAAGAAGATTTATCCGGAAAGAAGACAAGTGTTAAACACGTGAGCATATTTGGTTTTCCTTTCTATATTCATGTTCCCAAGGACAAAAGAAAGAAGTTGGAACCTTCAAGAAATAAGGGAATATTATTTAGATATAGTGAGTCATCAAAAGCTTACATTATTTATGTTGTAGGTCAACAAAAGGTTGAAACCAACAGATATGTGATTTTTGATGAAAAGATTGGCTTCAGGAAATATTAGAAGATTCCATGGATACCAACGATGAAGAAGAACATGATGGTCCAAAGGAAGAAAATACATGTTCTCCAGAACATATCAATGAAGAATCTTCCACCTTTGAAGAAGCAGTCAAGAAGAAAGAATGTAAGGAAGCTATAATAGAAAGTTTGTAGTCACTTCAAAATGGGATTACAATATGAAGCATGAAGTAGATGGGAGTATCAATTAACACAAGGCAAGATTCATGGATAGAGGGTTATCCCAATAGGATGGAGAAGACTATGATGAGACGTTTTCTCCTGATGCAAGATACACCTCTATTAGAGCCATCATTTCTCTTGCATCATCCATGGGTTTGATTTTACATCATATGGATGTAAAGATCGCTTTTCTCAATGGAGTAACTGAGGAAGAATCATACATAGAGAAACCTCAAGGTTTTGAGGTACACCCGAAAGAAACCCATGTATGCATATTAAAGAAGGCCTTGTATGGAATCAAGCAATCTCCAAGAGCTTGGTATGCATGAATTGACAATTAATTGACAAGACTTGGATTTTCCAAGAGCTATGCTAATCCATATCCTTATTAAAAGGTTGTGAACGATGCACCTATGATGTAGCTACTATATGTAGATGATTTGTTTCCGACAAGTGCAAATCCTCTCACTATTCAGTGTAAGAGGGAGTTATCCTCTGAATTCAATATGAAGGATCTTGGTCTCATGCATTATTATTTGGGACTAGAAGTATAGCATAAGCATGGTGAAATATTCTTTTGGAAAGGCAAGTATGTCGTAAAGATCCTTCAAAATTTTGTGATGATGGATTGAAAATCCCTGAAAACTTCCATGGTGACATATCTGAAGAAGCTAAAAGACTCTAATCTAGTAGACTTGTCCCTGTACTGAAAATTGACTGGCTCATTGATGTATTTTTTGAATACTCAACCATACATTTTATTTTCTATGAACATGTTGATCTAGTTCTAGGTGGAACCTAGAGATGAGCATTGAATAGTTGCAAAGAACATATTGAGATATCTTCATGGGACAATGAATTATGGTTTGAGATATGCCTCAAATAGTGACATACAACTGCATGGATTTATTGATTCAGATTGGGAAGGGAGTGCAGATAATAGAAAGAGTACTTCTAGTATGTGTTTCAGTTTGGGCTCTGCTATGATATCATGGGCTAGCAAGAAACATAATTATGTTGCACCCATCCCTACAAAATAAGAGTATATTGTAGTTTGTGATACTTGTACGGAAGAGGTATGGATCTGTAAGCTAGTTTCTAGACTATTTGATCAGTCGTTGGATTCGACTGTAATACATTGTGATAATCATAGTTGTCTGAAGATTTCATAGAACCCCATGTTCCATTATAGGTCGAAGCACATTGAGATCAAGTAATATTTTCTCTGTGATAAAGATGAGAAGGGAGAAGTCATTCTCCAATACATCTCCACCTATGAGTAGACATCTGATATTTTGACGAAGTCTCTGTCCAAGATAAAGTTTGCATACTTTAGGGACAAGTTGGGACTCATGGATATTTATCCCTTTGTTGAAAGGGAGAAGATGAATTCCTCAGTTGGGAGTGAGTGATAATATATCGCATCATGGATAGTCAGTTTGTTGGTGGACAGACATTCTCCCTGTGGAGAATGATCCAAGTTGACATATTGTTGGTATGTATCATGCTAGTACAAATTAGATATGATGCTTCAACATCATTCTAGTATAGCTTAGATATGATACAAATGTCTTGAGACACATCATGCTAGAAACAATTAGATATGATGCATTGGAATCATGCTAGTACAACTTAGAGATGATGCTTATTCCTGATTTGCATCATGCTAGATATGATCATTCTAGTACAACTTAGATATGATGTAGAGCATCATGCTAGTACAACTTATATATGATCATACAACTTAGAGATGATGAAGATGACTCACATCATGCTAGATATGATCATGCTAGTACATCTTAGATATGATGTAGTGAATCATGCTAGTACAACTTAGATATGATGATGATCTTAGAGATGATGCAAAGGCATTGATCTACATAATGTAAGTACGATTTATATATGATGTATTTGCATCATATCTAGTACGACTTAGAGATGATATAATGGAGAGATTCAACATCTGTTGGGACAACTATTATTCTAGAATGTATGTCTATATTAGAAGAATGGTCCTTGTATCACTCTATTGAGTGAGTGACTTATGAGAGACACTTTGTTGAGTGCGTTAAGTCTATCACATGACTTATTCAACATCATGCTTGATTACTCAACTGGAGTATGGCCTCGAGAAACGAAGAAAAAAATAATATGATTTGATGTGTGGAGACTGTTGTACTGCATAGTGATATATTTTGTATCTATTAGTTGATTACAGTGGAGACTGTGTCTATGGACAATATTTATCTAATACTAGGGTGGATGTGTTCCACTAGTAGTGACTGAATGTCACTAGTTAATAGTTGTGTGCTACTAGGAGTGGTTGTGTACCAGTGGATAGTAGTTGTTTACTACTATGGATCAACACTGTTGTGATCTATTGGATGGCATTGTAGTAAATGTGTACTACTATTGGATTTCTATGGAGATTACCACTACTGTTGAAGGTGTTTCCTAGGTTGGTGTCCCAACTAGTAGTGTTGGAAGTGATTGCCAGCTAGATGGATAGTGATGATGATGCTTGTGAATTGATATGCATGATTATGAGATATCATGTGTGGCTATGATGATTATACCCATAGGATGGTCTACTAGACTATGTGAGCCTTTTCCATACCATGTGAAATGGATGGATGTGTTTGAGACCATTAAAATTAATACCTCCCTAGCTACGAGGGAGTGTTGATATTATGGTAGCTTTGGGAGGTATTAACCTCCATGTTTAACCTTTGTCTAGAATATAATATTCTGGAAGCAAGAGAAACCCTAAAAAAATGTATATAAACCCTAGAAGACAAGTCGACTCAGTAAAATAATTCATATTAAAATATTATATTCTAAAAGGATAACTCGGCCCAGACAAGTGACAAGAACCACTATAAATAAGAGATGATCTAGCTCATTTGTATACACTCACCTCACCCACTCTCTCAAGTGTAATGCAAGTTTAGAGCTGCAACTACAAGGAAGGAAAGGGGATTCTTTTGGGGTGATTTTTGGTCTCTCTCTCTCTCTCTAGTGCTATCTAGCCTAAGATATGAACCCTACTTTTAGTATCTCTTGGTGGTATTATTGGTGATATTATTGGTGGTATTATTGGTAAGTGCAACTGAAACTACGACTGCTGCAAATGCAACTGTTGAAACTAAGTATTGTTCTTGTTCTGTGGCTTTGGGACTTTCTATCTGGTGAGCTATCTTTGGAGAAAGATGAGCTATCATGGTTATTTGTTGGTTCTAGTGTCGCTTTTGGAATCATTCTATCTAGAAAAGGTTATGGTGCTTGGGGGTGGATGTATGCCTATGATTGGGTGAAAATAGTAATATCGTCTGTGGTAAAATGAGCACATCAAATATTTTAACACCATTTGTCATCATTCTTGAAGCATTGAGCCTTTAGGATGTGTAGTTTGAGGAGACATAGAAGAGTATTCAATCATGTTATGTTTTTTCTCCTCGTATCTTATCATTGAGCCTTCTTCTTTGAGTCATTCACCCCCCCATCTAGCATAGTGATATGGTACCTGGTTTTTTCATCTTGATATTCTTGAGTTATTATTTCACGCTGAGGGAAGAGAGACATCATTTCTCTTCTTATCATCAAGTCATCTTGTATTGACTTTGAAAAATTATGTGGGGATGACCTAGAAGTAGATCACCTTGGTAGTCATTAGTATTATTGGTGATTATATCACATTAAAAAAGGATGAGTATCATTGGGCCTTTATTGGATGATCATTGTCATCGTTCGACTTCAGAACATATTTCACAGTGAGAGGTTGTGCTCATACCTTAGGACCCATTGTCATTATTGGTGGTGTTCCTTCACACTTCATAGTTCTTTACATTATTTACATTAGATGATGTGACTCTCTCCCTTCTGTCGACATCAACATATTTACCATGGGGGGGAGTGTAAATATTGGGTGGTAGCAGGTAGAAGATTTGTATGTGACGCCTTGGGTTTTAGTTTTTAGTGGGAGGATTATATACTTTGAATACATTTTCCATTGGATAGGCCTTTGTACTACAAGTAATATTACAATTTGTTATTGATCATATTGCAGGGCCTTTCCTCCATCCATGGGGTAGTTACAAGGGTATTCTTGGTACATGTTTTTTCACTTTTCACAGAGCATCAATTGTAAATATTACAGAGTTCTCACATAGCATCATTTTATTTTTATGGACACATAGATTCTTATGGTTCTCGACATCCCAGAGGGGGGATCCCATCCTCTTGAATCACCATTGTTAACCCCTAGATTTTCACGCTTGAAAATTTTGAGGGTTAAGAGCCACCATGCACTATTTTGGCTTGCATTCTGAGATTATACTAGAGTTTAGCACTTATGGTTAGAAAAGGTTAGTTCCCATGAGAGAGAGGTTTATGATATGTACATGGCTGTTTGGTTCAAAGTAAGAGTTGACTTTCTTTCCATGCATTTTTTAGAGAGATGTCTATGTATAGTAGGCATTACTATTTTTAGGAGGTACGGTTTGAGTGGGTCTCTTAACAATTTGGAGTAGTTCTAAGCATACAGGGAGAGTCCTTGCATGATTCTAGGTCGAGTGGAACTTTTTTGGATGACATGCGAGAAATTTCTATTTTTATCAGGTCTTGTTCCAAGGCCCAGATTCATATTCTGAGCATATATTGTTGATCCTTGAGACATTTAGAGTCTTTTGGATCTTTCCTGTGATGATTTGGCATAGTTTACTATTTTTAGCAAGTTGAGCACCAGGGCTCGCATGTCAATTCTGATCACATATTCATTTCCTTTGCAGAAAAATAAGTTTAATGATTATGAAGCCAAGGGAATTCATACGAATTTCTATTTTTAGCAATGTATATTTTTAGACAGTGACATGCAGTGATGGTCTCCCAATATTACTAGATGTTGTAGACAATTTTCTCAAATTTATGAGATGGATTCTATCTTTAGAAAGTTCTATATTTAGAAGGTACGATAATCATCCATGTAGTTCCAAATGGAACCCTCATAGGTTGGCATGTGGTAGATCTACAGAGTGATGTGGCATCCACTTAGGAAGGGGATGCATATTTCCAAGACTTGAGCATAAATAAATAATTAATTGAGAAAAGGGAGTCACATAACTAGGCCTACATTTAGTCATATATCCCTCTATATAATCCCTCCTCCACTCTCCATGCATCATCTCCTTAAAATTTTCCTTCAGTTGAGTTTAAACTGTATTTTCCTAAAAATTAGGAAATTCCCTAAAAATTAGGGAGAATTTCCTCTTAGCCATAAATCACTCACGATTTTTTCAAATTTAGAAAAAAGACATGCATTAGAAGGCTAAATTTGGCCTCCATGTGTTTATTTCACTCCATAAATCCAATTCACATTCATTATCATTCATTACTCCTATGTTTCTTCCTCAAGTATACCTTCTTAAGTTTTAGGGCACATTCTCCTCTCTTGTGCGCATGTAACCTTCATGCAAAATATCACATACACTCACTCATCTCACACTCCTCACATATCTCTCTTCCTCTTGCACTTAGCCTCCATTTTTAGCCACCCATGTGTATTCTTCCTCTCCCTTAGGATATGCTCCCTCATTGTGCTATATATTGGATGCTTGACATTGGTTATTGACAGGTTCATTGCAACGCCAACATAGTGTCTTTTCTCATTCTCCTCTGTCTTCTTCTCTAGTCTAGTGGATCTTCTCTAACAAAATCAGTCATTGTACCAGTTGTATACTTTCCAAGTGTGGTGCAATCAACTCTCTTGTAAGCCTAATAAATAAAGAGGTGTGTGTTTGTCTTCAAACCTCTTTTCTTGGCAGTACTATGGTAAATTTGTGATCTGATTTGTCATTTTCTAAACTACTCATTGTGGTTATTTCTGATCTTTTGAATAGTTTTCTTCTTATTTCTAGTCTATTATCATTTTGCTAACCCTACAAGTTCCCTCCAAATGAAAATAATCATTTTTTCTCATCGTTTTGGGCCACTTTTACACGTTGTCCAAGAGGATCTACTTGTTGATTTTTGGTTTTTAACCCAAAAAACAAACTTTAGATCAACAACAAGGAACTTTAGTGTGACTAGGGACTCCCCCATGAGGCTAGAAATCACTATCCCAAACCGAGAGGGGTATAGCCCGTGACAGTTTAGGGTTTTTCTCCTATAATTAGCCAAGTTTTTGTCGTTGTCATAACAAGTTTATCAACTCAATTTGGAGGGTTAACATTTGTGCTAACAAGTCCCAACACCTCACAATTTCAATAAGTTCCCCATCAATCATTGGTGAGTCCTACGTTGAATCTCTATTGTTTATTTAATTATCTTCAAGCCAATAGACCTATTCCAATAACCCTCGAATGTTTCTGTCTCTAATTCATTTGACGTATGAGGTTTAGGTTTTTCATAGTGTATAGTTGAATATTTACTTGTGGCCTTGACATATCATTTCTTCTTTGGATATGTTCTAACAAGAGACTTCACATCATCAAAAAACGATTCCCTAATATCTATCTTACATTTTATGAAAATTTTGATTGTGTGATACTATTGGATAACAACTTATCCTTATTTTAGATCAACATAATTTCCAATTTAACCTTGATGCCAACTTCCCCTCCCTACCTTCCAAGGCTCCAACAAGTCTATAAGTCCCATGGTGTTATACATAATTCTTTGGTTTAGAACTCCTCAGGTCCACGTAACTCCATTATGAAATGTGGGTTTAAATTATCATTGGGAAGTCAAGAGATTTTGTGATAAAGAGATTCCACCTATTTAGCCATTGGTACTTAGATGTGGGTACCATGTATTGGAATTTATCCGTAGCATCATATTCAATACATCTCTAGGATGAAATTTGAATCCTCCCATTACTTGGTCTACTTCTAAGTCCCAGTTGAGATTTGAATTGATCTGCATTGTTTTACAACCTTCAATCATTCAATGTTCTCTTGAATTGATCTGCATTGTTTTACCAACTTCAATCATTCGATGTTCTCTTGAATTGATCTATAACTATAATATTATTTGAGAACACAACTTCTACTCCAAAACTAAAACAAATATCAAAATTTAAAACCTCATATCAACCATAGAAGAAAATCAAAAAGGTAAGGTGTGATAGATTTCAAGGTGAGTGTTTCTCTTACATCAACATCCCGCATACTCTAAACTATGTATTTTAAATGTTCTACATTGTTCCCCTTTCTGGGGAACTTTTTCCTTTGAGTTTTGTCAAAAATCTAGTGACAAATTTAGAAAATTGTAGATTTTAGTGGTTGAGATTACATATCCTAGGTGTCCTATGGCTTTTGAGGGTGATGAGTTTATTTATGCATTCAAAAATTATATTTAAGGAATGCAATGTTGTGATTTAACAACAATTACGTTTTCAGATTCTGGTGATAGTTGTCAGAAACTCAAAAACATAGAATGTTTAAACTACGCCTACTATAAATAATAACTTTGGACATGTTCTTCAATCAAACTCCCCACATGCTCCAAAAAATCACTTAAAACATGTTTTTTTTCGAACTACCCACATTTATATAGACATGTATTCATCATACTCCAAAGATACTGACATGTAAAATATCTTATTAATATTTTATCTATTTTCATGAATATTGATAGTTGCATGTGAGGATGCTTCCTCCATATATTCTATTTTATTCGTCAAATAAATAAATTATCAAGATTAGTCTTCAACATTAACAACCTCATTATAACATTTATCGATAATCTCTCAAGTCAATATTTGATATCATGAGTAAATTGGAGGTTCTCAATACATAAATCCGTTTTCTTAGAAATAAATGAACAACCTTTATTTCATGACCTAAATTTCTTCTAAGAGGCCACATTAAGAGCCCATCTATACACGCCAAAAAAAAAATTGCAGTAAAAAAGTACATAAAAACAATTTCAAATGATATCATTCATCATATTGATTTGTATGATTAGACGAAGATTTTTTTTTTTAAATAAGTGTAAACTTTTTTCAAGTACAAAATCTGAAAAAATGCCTTCACTAAGGAAGCACTTTCAAGAGCCTTCAACCCTTCCAAACTAACTTTTATAATTTGAGTACATATTTGAGAACAATACATAGAATATATCAACCTAATATTGATCGTTACAAAATTTCAAATAATAAAGAGAGCCATAAATAAATAAGGATAGAATAGGAACATTATGACAAGAATAAACTATTAGTCATTAACCTGAATCATTTCCCTTAGGGTGGAACTCCTTCAGATTAATGGGGTTCTTTTCTCATCTACGAGCCTGGCCATTGATTAAGAGTTTCCATTGTGCCAAGGAAATGAATAAAATTGTCTCGAGAGTACGATTTCTTTGATGATGCAATTTAACTTTCTTTCCAACCTTCGCTAAAACTTCCCCAAATTATCTAAATTAAGGGAATTTGTATCTAAACTAGTTGTTATGTATATCTTCTTTTACTAGAAAAGTATCAAGAAGATGTTGGGCCTTTTTTTCATTGCACCTCGCTTGAATGATATTCATCATAAATTCATTAGCGTACCCACCCTTCCAAGCTAAGTCTCGTTAGTGTGGAAAATGACGTAAATGCTAATTAAGAATTTAAAAATTCCCAATACACATAAAATAAAACCAAGGGGTAGCGGGCCCATGAAAATTACAACAATACAACATGTTGAATTATCCATGCATATAAAAACATATATTAAAACATGAATTCATCTAGTAAGACAATAGAAAACACACAACATTCATACAAACATTTACACAATGGGCTAATCATATTAAAAACAATAAAACACTTACCTGTTAATAATTAATCAACTGGTTGTGTATGAAGGATGAACCTCCCAACCATAGGAATTGTTGTTCCTTTTCTCTCAATTAGAGGCCACCCCCAAGCTCATACTATGACTCCATAATAAGATCTGTCCCTCCTGGTTTTTCACTTTACACATTTAGTAACCTCGAAACTAAGTTCTACTCCAACAACAATTCCAATCAACCAACTCTCTTCCCCACAACCTGCACAAACTAAGTAATGTACCCCTTTCACTTATCTTAGTACATAGGGTTGTGTCATTCATTTATCAAGGCTTCATGTTCACTTGGTTGGCTAGAAATCTCTAATCTAGGGACTCTTGGAACTCTCAGCTACCTCATGAGTGCTCACAACAACTTTCACAAGGCTCTTGAGCCATTTCCTCTATAGGAAAATGCACTAGATTCTTACAACCCATTTTACAGGCACACGTGCTACATTTCCTGCATAAAACATAGCCCAAGAATGGTTTCCTTCAAGCACAACATGGTTAGTGCTCTTCACAACAATCGACTCCCCTCCTACCATTCAAAATCTACATGCAAAAGTTGTTTCTTTTCTCCATACGAACTTCCTTTTCTTAAATCCAGTTGATTTCTCAATTTTCCTAATGTTGATTGTACATCAGTGCCATGCTACCCAATAACTATGGAATGTGAATTCTCACTCCCACCCTCTTACATGAAATAAATTATTGGCTTTGGGAACACTCAATAACAAATAGAAGGTTATACACAAGGATACTAATTTAGGGAATGTGGGTTGGATTAATACCCATGAATGTTTTCCACTTGGACCCCTCTCCATTTTGGAATCATAGCCCCCCCATCGTATTCATCTCTCTCGTATTGCAGCTAATGATTACTACTTTTATTAATCATTTCAATGTTCTTATATAAAATTCGACCCCCGTCCATAATAATCAGTATGTGATATTTCCCCAATCATATTGGATCACCAGCCTAATTCACATTTATACAATTACATTACAATTTATGAGGACTAAAACCTAATATGTTACATTCCCCTCCCCCTTATTTTTTTACTATCCTTAGTGCAGACCACCCTACCATGTACATACAATTAGAATGTAATTCTCTTCAACATTTAATCAACGTATAGGCTCTTCAAGATAATATCACATATGAATTCTAGCATAAATATAAATACATAGGCACTCCAACTCCCAACACTATAAATACATAGGTTCTCTGATGCAGGAGCATCTCTCCATGCATCCAGCCAGCCAGCCAGCCACGTCAGCGTGCACGCATTCAAAGGTTGAAGGGAGGCGCAGCCTCATCCAAATTTGAATTGAATGTAAATTAAATGTCTTAGGCCGGTAAGCCATAGAAGCCGTGCCTTTGCGCAGGCTGTAGATAAAATAGGCATTTATTGTAGATCGACTAAGATCTAGTTCTGGATAGCAGACTAGAAAACCATTGATTGTAAATTAATAGAGTAGGTGAACCTGGAGGAATGAGCCCTCAGGTAAAAGAGATATATAGATCTCATTTTGAGTTAGTATGCATGTAGAGCAGAAGAGAGTAGAGAGGAGCCGAGAGAGCTCAGGAGCACCTTGTAAAAAATATACAGGCATTTGTCATTGTTAATACGAACAACAGTTTTTCCTGCATTATTCTGTCTTATATGGATGTCTGTGTGTGTTCCTTTTATATTGTGAATGTATGTTGTAGTTGTGCATTTGCAGGGTTTGTTTGATTTCAGGGTTGAAGGTCTTTGAGGCTTCATACCAGGAGCGTATGACAGGACGTTGAGGTTCTGATAGTCGTGCATAGAGGATTCATTTCTGAACTCGTAAAGAGTCAGACAGAGACGTGTTGAGGCACAGACTGAAGTCATTAACTCAGGAGAAGAAGACCTGTGCGGTTTCTGAACACCTCAGGAGACAGGGCTGTGTGGTTGAGACACAGTTGCAGACAAAACCACCGAGGATTCTGTAGGAGCTCTGCCAAGTGGGCATTGAGGATACGCACGGGTTGCATTGGAGAAGAACTCCATTGTGAGTTCAGGAAGACCAGAATCACTGAGGATTCTGAGAAGCTCTGCCAGAAGGGTATTGAGCGAGTGCATAGGTTGCATGGAAGAAACCCAGGACTGTTGAGCGTTCTGAGGAAAGAGACTCCGCTAGGAGGGCGTTGAGTAAATGTGCAGGCAAGCACAGGAGGAAGAACTCTTGGATTTCTGAAGCGGAAAGCAGAGTCCACTGAGGGACCTGTATTGGGTTGCTGAATACCCAGAAAGACTCAGCACGGAGGTTGCTTGAGCAAAAGGCCTGGAAGGCATCGATATTCTCCATCTGAGGGAGAAGAAGGACCAAATTCCCCAAGGGGTCTGAGTATTTACACAAGCTCAGAAGAGATAGCACGTTGGTGTGTGAAGTCTCTACAGGAGCGCAGAAGTCGAAGAATCCACCAAGGATTCAAAGCAAGGAAAGCTCAGAAGGAGTAAGCGTTTATACGCGCAGCGAGACTCTAGTTCTAGGGGCTCGCAGAGTAATAAGACAAAGGTTGAGGCCTTTGAGACTCGGAAATTCTTCCAAGCATAGGAAGGAAGGAAACGTAGAAGCTCAGGAGGGAGTGACAGCAGCCGTTAGATCGACAGGAGAAAGAAGATCTAGACCGTTGAACAATTACGTCCAGGGAGCTTTGGAAGAAGCGCACAGGAGAGGAGGATCGACAGTCGTCGTATCTCATAAGAGAAATCCTGTCAGCCGTAGGATCGGGAAGAGTTGCACGGAGGTTAGCCTTAGGACGAGGAGTGCACAGAAGAGTGGATCTCGGCCATCATATCTGAGAATAAACCCCGACAGCCGTCAGATCTGTGGAAGCTGCACGAAAGTCAGCAGTCGGGATATCAGCCATCGGGAAATCGAAGTTCTCGAGGTCGTGTGAGTTGGAGCAGCGTAAGTCGCGAAATCCCGACAGAATTGGGGTCGTCCATCTAGAAGGACACGTGGTAGAGATCAAGCGCCATCGGTGTTTGGCGCATTGGGAAATTGGCATTCCCGTGGACACGAGATCGGGGAAATCCCAGGTGAAAACCCCGATATAATCGGAGCTGTTCATTTGGAGGGACACATGGAAATCATCTAGTGCCACCGGAGTTGAAGCCATCGGGAAATCGGAAATCCCGGGAACAAGTGATCTGGGCATTTTGAAATCGAGATTCGTGAAAACCTGATGAGAGGGGGCCAGTTGTCACCATAGCAGTGAAGGAGGATAGAGGTGTAGTGGAGGCCAACTGTCAATATGACAGAGAGTCGAGAATTCATAGGTCATGATATCCATGACCTTTGGAGTCTCAAACACCGGAGGGATCCTAGCCATTCATTGGTGGGACACGTGTTAGGAATCCGGAGGAAGTCGGGAATCGAAGAATCGGGGGTTCCGAGTACATGTGAACCATGACATTGAAAAACCCGAAACCCCGATGGAAATCCATAAGGAAGTGGTCTCATGGAGAATGGTCGCATGGACCAAAGGGCATAGCCAAAGGGGCTAAGGCTGGAAAAGGAGCTCATCGGAGATCGGGAGTTAGAGAAGGCAGAGACTCTCGACAACGGGGAGTGTGAAACCTCGAACCTTGATAGAGAATCGGGATAACCACGGTCAAGGGAGAAAGGCTGTAAGGGTGAGGAAAAGGACCTGTGGATCGGGTATTTGCATAGTGATTCCCGAGAGGAATCAAAAGAGACAATTCGTCTCAACAGAAAGGGAATTTAAACGATCTTGAGAGTGGGTGAGGAGAGGGAAAGGACTCGCCCGCATTAAGTGGTATCAGAGCCGGAACTCTGTTTGTATACTTCAAGCAGAGAGGAGAAGGCAGGAGGAAGAAGACAGAGCACTGGAGGACTCTGTGAGGACTTGCTTGCAGGTAGGTAGCAGTCCATAGACAGTCTATAGGACTGCAAAGATGAATCTTGTTGAACTCATGATGAGGAGTGACAACAACAGATCTGGCACGAAGGCAGATAAAGGTAGAAGGATGTCTACTGAAGGCCACAGGAAGAAAAGCAAGGCAGAAAAGCTTGCAGAGATGGATAAAGAGCTCGCTAACATCAGAGAAGAGATAGAGAGGCTTGAACTGCAGATGCGGAAGAATGAAGAATTGGTTCAGATATGTGAACCCGAGACTGGAGACAACCTCAATGACTTTGAATTTGAATTGGGATCGTCTGATGATCTCAAAGACTGCCAGATGGGCAGAGAAGAAGAAATTCCAGATTTCCATGAGGGAAACAAGTTGAGATCAGCTGGATATCTCGTGGACTGTCATGAGGATGGTCAAGGAATCTTAATTTGCCAAGAGGGCAACAGATTGAGATCAGTTGAGGGTCTCAAAGACTGTCGTGAGGACAGTGAGGGAATTTCAAATTGCCAGTTGGGCAAGGAAACAGAAATGAGATCGGCTGAAGATCTCATGGACTGTCAGGAGGACAATGAGGAAACTTTGCATTGCCAGTTGGGCAATGAAAGGAGATCAGATGAAGATCTCGGAGACTTCCAGGAGGGCAGTGAAAGCATCGAAGATTGCGAGGAGGGCAGCGGAAGCGTTTTGAACTGCCAGGTGGGCAAAGATGAAAACGAGAGGCCATATGAAGGTCTCATGAGCTCGATGAAGAGTTCAATTCAGCAGGGAGTGCTGATGAAAATGGGATCAGTTGATCTCATAGTTTGCCAGGGAAGCAGCAGCGGAAGCATCCCATATTGCCAGGTGGGCAGGGATGGACAGATGAATTTGGATCAGCCAGAGGAGCTGACAGAGCAGATGAGACTGTCTGATAGTCTCATAAATTCAGAGGTGAAATTAGATCAGCAGGTGCAGCTGACAGAGGTGAAAGAACATCAGGGTGATATCTTGATGATTGGGGGAATACAATTATTCCTACCATCTACCCAGGAGGAGGCAACAAATTCTGTTGAAAATGCAGCAACAGCAGGGGAACAGTCACAGTTGATGATGAATGTCAAAGAAGAAGATGAGCATTCGGTGGAATGTCTCACTAACTCCAGCCAGCGAGATAAGAGCGTTGTAGCATTTGAGATGACAGCAAAAGAAATAGAAGGAGGAAATGAGCATTCCGAGGAATGGCTCGACATATTCAGCATTGCAACTGAAAAGAATGCAACATGGGAGGTTGCAGAAGCAGAGGATAAAGAGGCAGAAAACACATGTTTTGCTGATCTGTGGGATCAAATTGAAGCCCTGGAGGAAAGGGTAAAAGTGCAGGGCGTGCACATCCAACAGATGAAGTTGGAAACAGATGAAGGCGTGGGAGATCGTGATGATCTTCCCAATGGCCAAAAATTTTTGTAGATGAGGAGACTCCAACAACAGAACCAGCCACTGGAGCAGCTGGATGAGGTGATCGAGGAAATCAGAGAGCTGATGTTGAAGTCAGCAGGCACTGCCAGCAAGGAGCAGCTGGGCAGAAGGAAAGAAGCAGAAGCGGAGTGGAAGCAGCAGCAGAATGGAGAAGATGTGAAGCTCCAAAGACTTGTTTGGGACCCAACAGGATTCCAACAGCTACAGGGGAATCTCATGAGTAGGAGCTCATGATTTTTGCAGCTGTGGAGTATGATGCAGGAGCATCTCTCCATGCAACCAGCCAGCCAGCCAACCACGTCAGGGCGCATGCATTCAAAGGTTGAAGGGAGGCGCAGCCTCATCCAAATTTGATTTGAATGTAAATTAAATGTCTTAGGCTGGTGAGCCATAGAAGCCGTGCCTTTGCGCAGGCTGTAGATAAAATAGGCATTTATTGTAGATCGACTGAGATCTAGTTCTGGATAGAAGACTAGACAGCCATTGATTGTAAATTAATAGAGTAGGTGAACCTGGAGGAATGAGCCCTCAGGTAAAAGAGATATTCAGATCTCATTTTGAGTTAGTATGCATGTAGAGCAGAAGAGAGTAGAGAGGAGTCGAGACAGCTCAGGAGCACCTTGTAAAAAATATACAGGAATTTTCCATTGTTAATACGAACACCAGTTTTTCCTGCATTATTTTGTCTTATATGGATGTCTGTGTGTGTTCCTTTTATATTGTGAATGTATGTTGTAGTTGTGCATTTGCAGGGTTTGTTTGATTTCAGGGTTGAAGGTCTTTGAGGCTTCATACCAGGAGGGTATGACAGGACGTTGAGGTTCTGATAGCCGTGCATAGAGGATTCGTTTCTGAACTCGTAAGGACTCAGACATAGATGTGCTGAGGCATAGACTGAAGTCATTAACTCAGGAGAAGAAGACCTGTGAGGTTGTTGAACACCTCAGGAGATAGGGCTGTGTGGCTGAGACACAGTTGCAGACAGAACCACTGAGGATTCTGTAGGAGCTCTGCCAAGTGGGCATTGAGGATACGCACGGGTTGCGTTGGAGAAGAACTCCATTGTGAGTTCAGGAAGACCAGAATCGTTGAGGATTCTGAGAAGCTCTGCCAGAAGGGTATCGAGCGAGTGCATAGGTTGCACGGAAGAAACCCAGGACTGTTGAGCGTTCTGAGGAAAGAGACTCCGCCAGGAGGGCGTTGAATAAATGTGCAGGCAAGAACAGGAGGAAGAACTCTTGGAGTTCTGAAGCGAAAAGCAGAGTCCACTGAGGGACCTGTATTGGGTTGCTGAATACCCAGAAAGACTCAGCACAGAGGTTGCTTGAGCAGGAAGCCAGGAAGGCATCGATATTCTCCATCTAAGGGAGAAGAAGGACCAAATTCCCCAAGGGGTCTGAGTATTTACGCAAGCTCAGAAGAGATAGCACGTTGGTGTGTGAAGGCTCTGCAGGAGCGCAGAAGTCGAAGAATCCACCAAGGATTCAAAGCAAGGAAAGCTCAGAAGGAGTAAGCGTTTATACGCGCAACGAGACTCTAGTTCGAGGGGCTCGCAGAGTAATAAGACAAAGGTTGAGGCCTTTGAGACTCGTAAATTCTTCAAAGAATAAGAAGGAAGGAAACGTAGAAGCTCAAGAGGAAGCGACAACAGTCGTTAGATCGGCAGGAGAAAGAAGATCTGGACCGTTGAACAGTTACGTCCAGGGAGCTCTGGAAGAAGCGCACAGGAGAGGAGGACCGACAGTCGTTGGATCTCATAAGATAAATCCCGTCAGTTGTAGGATCGAAAAGAGTTGCGTGGAGGTTAGCCTCAGGAGGAGGAGCACACAGAAGAGCGGATCTGAGCCATCAGATCTGAGAAGAAACCCCGACAGCTGTCAGATCTATGGAAGCTGCACGAAAGTTAGCAGTCGGGATATCGACCATCGGGAAATTGGAGTTCTCGAGGTCGTGTGAGTTGGAGCAGCGTAAGTGACGAAATCTCGACAGAATCGGGGTCGTCCATCTAGAAGGACACGTGGCAGAGATCAAGCGCCATCGGTGTTTGGCGCATTGGAAAATCGACATTCCCGTGGACACAAGATCGGGGAAATCCCAGGTGAAAACCCCGATATAATCGGAGCCGTTCATTTGGAGGGACGCGTGGAAATCATCTAGCGCCACCGGAGTTGAAGCCATCGGGAAATCAGAAATCCCGGGAACAAGTGATCTGGGCATTTTGAAATCAGGATCTGTGAAAACCCGATGAGAGGGGGCCAGTTGTCACCATAGCAGCGAAGGAGGACAGAGGTGTAGTGGAGGCCAGCTGTCAATACGACAGAGAGTCGGGGATTCAGAGGTCAGGATATCCGTGACCTTTGGAGTCTCAAACACCGGAGGGATCCTAGTCATTCATTGGTGGGACACGTGTTAGGAATCGGAAGGAAGTCGGGAATCGGAGAATCGGGGGTTCCGAGTACATGTGAACCGTGACATTGCAAACCCCGAAACCCCAATGGAAAGCCATAAGGCAGTGGTCTCATGGAGAATGGTCACATGGACCAAAGGGCATAGCCAAAGGGGCTAAGTACGGCAAAGGATCTCATCGGAGATCGGGAGTTAGAGAAGGCAAAGACTCTCGACAACGGGGAGTGTGAAACGCCAAACCCCGATAGAGAATCGGGATAACCACGGTCAAGGGCGGAAGGCCGTAAGGGTGAGGAAAAGGACCTGTGGATCGGGTATTTGCACAGTGATTCCCAAGAGGAATCAAAAGAGCCAATTCAGCTCAGCAGAAATGGAATTTAAATGATCCTGAGAGTGGGTGAGGAGAGGGAAAGGACTCGCCTGCATTAAGTGGTATCAGAGTCGGAACTCTGTTTGTATACTTCAAGAAGAGAGGAGAAGGCAGGAGGAAGAAGACAGAGCACTGGAGGACTCTGCGAGGACTTGCTTGCAGGTAGGCAGCAGTCCATAGACAGTCTGCAGGACTGCAACGATGAAGCTGGTTGAACTCATGATGAGGAGTGACAGCAACAGATCTGCCATGAAGGCAGATAGAGGTAGCAGGATGTCTACTGAAGGTTGCAGGAAGAAAAGCAAGGTAGAAAAGCTTGCAGAGATGGATAGAGAGCTTGCTGACATCAGAGCAGAGATAGAGAGGCTTGAACTGTAGATGCGGCAGAATGAAGAATTGGTTCAGATATGTGAACCCGAGACTGGAGACAGCCTCGATGACTTTGAATCTGAATTGGGATCGTCTGATGATCTCAAAGACTGCCATATGGGCAAAGAAGAAGAAATTCCAGATTTCCATGAAGGCAACAAGTTGAGATCAACTGGAGATATCGTGGACTGTCATGAGGATGGTCAAGGAATTTTAATTTGCCAAGAGGGCAACAGATTGAGATCAGTTGAGGGTCTCAAATACTATTGTGAGGACAGTCAGGGAATTTCAAATTGCCAGTTGGGGAAGGAAACAAAAATGATATCGGCTGAAGATCTCATGGACTGTTAGGAGGACAATGAGGAAACTTTGCATTGCCAGTTGGGCAATGAAAGGAGATCAGATGAAGATCTCGGAGATTGCCAGGAGGGTAGTGAAAGCATCGAAGACTGCGAGGAGGGCAGCGGAAGCGTTTTGAACTGCCAGGTGGGCAAAGATGAAAACGCGAGGCCATCTGAAGGTCTCATGAGCTCGATGAAGAGTTCAATTCAGAAGGGAGTGCTGATGAAAATGGGATCAGTTGATCTCATAGTCTGCTAGGGAAGCAGCAGTGGAAGCATCCCATATTTCCAGGTGGGCAGGGATGGACAGATGAATTTGGATTAGCCAGAGGAGCTGACAGAGCAGATGAGACTGTTTGATAGTCTCATAAATTCAGAGGTGAACTTAGATCAGCAGGTGCAGCTGACAGAGGTGAAAGAACATCAGGGTGATATCTTGATGATTGGGGGAATACAATTATTCCTACCATCTGCCCAGGAGGAGGCAGAAAATTCTATTGAAAATGAAGCAACAGCAGGGGAACAGTCACAGTTGATGATGACTGTAAAAGAAGAAGATGAGCATTCAGTGGAATGTCTCACTGATTCCAGCCAGCGAGCTGAGAGCGTTGTAGCATTTGAGCTGATAGCAAAAGAAACAGAAGGAGGAAACGAGCATTCTAAGGAATGGCTCGACATATTCAGCATTGCAACTGAAAATACTGCAACATGGGAGGTTGCAGAAGCAGAGGATAAAGAGGCAGACAACACATATTTTGCTGATCTGTGGGATCAAATTGAAGCCCTGGAGGAAAGGGTAAAAGTGCAGGGCGTGCACATCCAACAGATGAAGTTGGAAATAGATGAAGGCGTGGGAGATCGTGATGATCTTCCCAATGGCCAAAAATTTTTGCAGCTGAGGAGACTGCAACAACAGAACTAGCCGCTGGAGCAGCTGGATGAGGTGATCGAGGAAATAAGAGAGCTAATGTTGAAGTCAGAAGGCACTGCTAGCAAGGAGAAGCTGGGAAGAAGGAAAGCAGCAGCAGCAGAGCGGAAGCAGTAGCAGAATGGAGCAGATGTGAAGCTCCAAAGACTTGTTTGGGACCCAACAGGATTCCAACAGCTACAGGGGAAGCTCATGAGTAGGAGCTCATGATTTTTGCAGCTGTGGAGTATGATGCAGGAGCATCTCTCCATGCAGCCAGTCAGCGAGCCAGCCACGTCAACGCGCACGCATTCAAAGGTTGAAGGGAGGCGCAGCCTCATCCAAATTTGAATTGAATGTAAATTAAATGTCTTAGGTTGGTGAGCCATAGAAGCCGTGCCTTTGCGCAGGTTGTAGATAAAATAGGAATTTATTGTAGATCGACTGAGATCTAGTTCTGGATAGCAGACTAGACAACCATTGATTGTAAATTAATAGAGTAGGTGAACCTGGAGGAATGAGCCCTCAGGTAAAAGAGATATTCAGATCTCATTTTGAGTTAGTATGCATGTAGAGCAGAAGAGAGTAGAGAGGAGCCGAGAGAGCTCAAGATCACCTTGTAAAAAATATACAGGCATTTTCCATTGTTAATACGAACAACAGTTTTTCCTGCATTATTCTGTCTTATATGGATGTCTGTGTGTGTTCCTTTTATATTGTGAATGTATGTTGTAGTTGTGCATTTGCAGGGTTTGTTTGATTTCAGGGTTGAAGGTCTTTGAGGCTTCATACCAGGAGGGTATGCCAGGATGTTGAGGTTCTGATAGCCGTGCATAGAGGATGCATTTATGAACTCGTAAGCAGTCAGACAGAGACGTGTTGAGGCACAGACTGAAGTCATTAACTCAGGAGAAGAAGACCTGTGCGGTTGCTGAACACCCCAGAAGACAGGGCTGTGTGGCTGAGACACAGTTGCAGACAAAACCACTGAGGATTCTGTAGGAGCTCTGCCAAGTGGGCATTGAGGATACGCACAGGTTGCGTTGGAGAAGAACTCCATTGTGAGTTCAGGAAGACCAGAATCACTGAGGATTCTGAGAAGCTCTGCCAAAAGGGTATCGAGCGAGTGCATAGGTTGCATGGAAGAAACCCAGGACTGTTGAGCGTTCTGAGGAAAGAGACTCCGCCAGGAGGGCGTTGAGTAAATGTGCAGGCAAGCACAGGAGGAAGAACTCTTGGAGTTCTGAAGAGGAAAGCAGAGTCCATTGAGGGACCTGTATTGGGTTGCTGAATACCCAGAAAGACTCAGCACAGAGGTTTCTTGAGCAGGAAGCTAGGAAGGCGTCGATATTCTCCATCTGAGGGAGAAGAAGGACCAAATTCTCTAAGGGGTTTGAGTATTTATGCAAGCTCATAAGAGATAGCACGTTGGTGTGTGAAGGCTCTGCAGGAGTGCAAAAGTCGAAGAATCCACCAAGGATTCAAAGCAAGGAAAGCTCAGAAGGAGTAAGCGTTTATACGCGCAGCGAGACTCTAGTTCGAGGGGCTCGCAAAGTAATAAGACAAAGGATGAGGCCTTTGAGACTCAGAAATTCTTCCAAGCATAGGAAGGAAGGAAACGTAGAAGCTTAGGAGGGAGTGACAACAGCCGTTAGATCGACAGGAGAAAGCAGATCTGGACCGTTGAACAGTTACATCCAGGGAGCTCTGGAAGAAGCGCACAGGAGAGGAGGACCGACAGCCGTCGGATCTCATAAGATAAATCCCGTCAAGCATAGGATCGAGAAGAGTTGCACGGAGGTTAGCCTCAGGAGGAGGAGCGCACATAAGAGCGGACCTGGGCCATCATATCTAAGAAGAAACCTCGACAGTCATTAGATCTGTTGAAGCTGCACGAAAGTTAGCAGTCGGGATATCGGCCATCGGGAAATTGGAGTTCTCGAGGTCATGTGAGTTGGAGCAGCGTAAGTCACGAAATCCTGAAAGAATCATGGTCGTCCATCTAGAAGGACACGTGGCAGAGATCAAGCGCCATCGGTGTTTGGCACATCGGGAAATCGACATTCCCGTGGACACGAGATCGGGGAAATCCCAGGTGAAAACCCTGATATAATCGAAGTCGTTCATTTGGAGGGACACGTGGCAATCATCTAGCGCCACCGGAGTTTAATCCATTGGGAAATCAAAAATCTTGAGAACAAGTGATCTGGGCATTTTGAAATTGCGATCCGTGAAAACCCGATGAGAGGGGGCCAGCTGTCACCATAGCAGCGAAGGAGGACAGAGGCGTAGTGGAGGCCAGTTGTCAATATGACAGAGAGTCAGGGATTCAGAGGTCAGGATATCCGTGACCTTTGGAGTCTCAAACACCGGAGGGATCCTAGCCATTCATTGGTGGGACATGTGTAAGGAATCCGGAGGATGTCGGGAATCGGAGAATCGGGGGTTCCGAGTACATGTGAACCGTGACATTGCAAACCCCGAAACCCCGATGGAAAGCCATAAGGCAGTGGTCTCAGGGATAATGGTCGCATGGACCAAAGGGCATAGCCAAAGGGGCTAAGTCTGGAAAAGGATCTCATTAGAGACTCTCGACAACGGGGAGTGTGAAACCCCGAACCCCGATAGAGAATCGGGATAACCACGGTCAAGGGAGGAAGGTCGTAGGGGTGAGGAAAAGGACCTGTGGATCGGGTATTTGCACAGTGATTCTCGAGAGAAATCAAAAGAGCCAATTCGGCTCAGCAGAAAGGGAATTTAAACGATCCTGAGAGCGGGTGAGGAGAGGGAAAGGACTCGCCTGCATTATTCTCCAACCCCAAAACATATATACATAACCCACTGACATTCTCCTACATCTATCCTGATTTTCACCAACTCACTTCCTCTTGACCGAACCAACCCAAGGAATGTACCCCCTTCACTTCTCTTATTCAATTAGGATATACCATTATTTTATCAGTGCTGACCAAAGGAATGTGCCCCCATCACTTTCCCCAATCCATCAGGATGCACCATTAATTTATAAGGGTCTTTTTGGCATAGGTAACTAATAATCTCACTACTGATAACTCAAGGGACTCACAACTAGGAAAAATACTAGGAAATAAAAGGCGACAACCTTGCTACTAGAGTGCAACTCACATAGGAATTCACTCTTCAGGCCTGAAAAACCCTTGTTCTTCGATAGTGCAACTCCCACACAAGAGTTCACTCTTTAGGTATGGCAACCCAGTTCTTCTTAAAAACTGACAACTTGCTTATTTTTTTGTACTCACCCTCTATGCTAAGGAATCCCTTTCACTTTTATATAGTTCCCCAGGCGATCCATTATTTTCCAAGGTGTTGTTATGCAGAAAAATGAAAAAAATTTACTAGGATTTCACTAGCAATATGTAACATATGGATATCATACCATCTACATCATATGCATACAGTTAATATGAGACATCATCATATATCTTGCATTTATAAATTTTCAAATCTTTTTTATTCAAGAAAACATAATTTCCTAGGCATGAGTTTTCTGCTAATTATGTTTGGCTCTTGCTGTTGTATATATTATTATTCCTTATGGTCTTACATCCCTTCCATATCCAATGCAACTTTACTTTCAATTTCCTCAACTTTCCAACAACCAAACAAATTGTTAATACTCATGCACATTTTCAACAGTTCATGAAATTATCTCAGAATGGTATCTTACCAACAATTCAATCATTTTCGACCATTATTCACATTAAAAATGTTATTCAACCATCAATCATATTATATAGAATGAAACTATCATTCACTATACATGCATTATCATAACACCAAGATTTTCATAATGCAATCAAATTTCACCAATAAATAAAGCCAATGTGCCAATAATCATGGCCACATCTACACAATTCATCCTTTCATTGACTCTAGAATACCATATGTCCATGTCATGTATTCCACCATGTGAATTGGAAGGTATAGTCCACACATTAACACACTATCGAAAATATTCCCTATTTACTTATACAATCATTTAAATGCCTTCCTCTTCAACCCATACAAAACACTAAGAATATGATTCTCTTAGTGCTCTCTTCTGTCGGAAAAGCGGTTGTATTCCAAATGTTGGTTGGGCAAGGGAAAACCATTATGCACTTGGGTGGCACTATATCCTTTTCATATCCAACCTCAACATGGCCCCACACATTTCCATCTCTAATGGAATTCATTGCTACCATAGGAGTATGTCTCCTAACTTGACCTGGTTATGATCTCATAACCAATATAACATAATATGCAATCACATTCCCATATAGGTGCATTCAATAATCAATAAAATTTGTATACTCAAGGCCCTCTACCTTTACAGTCCAATTCAAATATTAAAGTTTGATTGAGGAAATTCTTACCTCAATTTCCTTTAAGCAATTATGAAACATAAATAATCCCAAATGCATACTTGCATGGTTTTATTACATTAATTGATGATACTTTATCAAACGATACTTTGTAGAATCTCCCAAGCTCCCTTTACCAACCATTGATCAAGATTTTACCATCCTCATTGTCCTAAAAAAAATGGTTATTTATGTGTAGCAGCATCATATTCTTTCATGCTATAGGAATTTCCATAGATATACATTCCATCATTAGTCATATTCAAATATCACACCATCATTGTTGCATATATACATATAACAATAGACTACTCTCAGTATACAAGCATGCCACTAGCAGGTTCAAGCATTTCCATATGCACGAAAACACCTCAATATGCATCAATCATTAAGTCTTATCCTTCCCACTTCATGCACATTCATTCTATGTTTACCATATGCATCATGCATCACTTCTATCATGCACTCCAGTGCATATTTATTTCAACTTATTTTTTTAATTTTTTGTTGTTGTATATGGTTGTCCTTGAATCCTTCTAGATCTATGCATATCTATGCATTTCCATTTTTCTAATCTATACAACTCTTATAATAGAGGAAACTTCCTTTCCTATAACGTTTTCCCAAGATTGCTACCATTAATAGTTGTTTCAACATATGTGTCCTTCCACACTTGCATGTTTTTAGAATGTAATCCAATATTTTTGGCATAAGGCCTTTGCAACCCATTGTCTATCTCTCAACAATCATGAAATCATGGCTCTAACCTTCCATTAGGGTATTTATATAGTTCATCCTCATGGAACTATTTCATCATGAAACTCCTTATTTCACTTCCATCATCTGCTAAAAACATCTTCACTCACGAGTGGGGAACAACTTAGCTTTCATCTGTTCACTTCCATGAGTCATACATGCATGCATATTAATTCACACTTAACATTATCCTTCCTTATAGTGGTCTAGCATTATTAGCGTGATACTTAAAGGAATAAATATAAACATGTTTCCCTCTTCCATTATGCACACTAGTGCATATCTATTTCAATTTATTTATGTTGTTCAAATTATGTAGCTCCTTGCTAACTTTCTCTTCTTGCTAAGAACCTCTAGCCAAGACCAATTTGTCTGACTTGATTTTTGATCCAATCTTTCCACTAGTGCTGTCAGCTCACACCTTCTTCCTTCATGTAGAAGAATCCTATTCCAACTTTACCCACATACTAGTTTCCCAGATTTTCAATCCCTCTAGAACATATCTACACACTACTTTATGTTTCCTTTGAAACCATTTAGAGTGAATGTATCTTCATTATTTCATCCCCTAAATGATTTATTTTGCACCATGCTTCCACTGAGCATTCTAATAATAGAAGTGGATTTCTTGTTGTAAATACTTTAGCTAAAATTTCCAATTCACACTAGAAAATATTATAAGTACTCATAGGATATGCCCTAGACATGACTTTACCCATCCCATGAGTCACATTGAACCCCATGAGAACATTTATTTTGTATAGAAGTAGCCATTTCCACCTTCACAACATTCTACCTTCAAGGCTATGGAGTCCTCGTTAACTCTTTGTGCATGCAAATGGATTTTTTAACCTACTGGATTCATGTTTCATGTGAGAAACTCTATTGATTTACCTTTTCACTCCATTCAGACTTTGCAACAGCTTAATGTTAACTTTTTTTTGTTCTTCCCAATTCCCCTTTCAACCTTTAAACTACCTACATTGTAGCCCTACACTTCTCTCTACAACTCTTTAATTCCTCAAACAAATGTACAACCTTGACCTTCTTCCTTATACAATGGACCCTTGGGTTAAATATGAAATAGACCCACACAATCCTAATTTTTGTCATATTATCCTCTTGCTATCAATCCCATCACACAATAATCTCTATTGGAATTCTCCTCTTTTTATTAACAATGCCCTATTAAAAAGATTAGCCTCTTTTTTTTTTTACCAAGATATTACACTTCAAATGTGCCTGTATACTCACGCATAGGAACTATTACGATTTTCAATACTCTTCCTTACCCAACAATCACCCATATCTGTCACCTTTAAGTCTAGGAAAGTTTCTCCAAATTTTGAAATTATTTCGAAAAAAAATCTTCACATCGAGTAGTTACATGGTTCATGGAATCCAATTCCACATTTTCTTGCAACGTTATGGAGAAACCCAATATTCCCTAGGATAACTTAGACATCCTGTCATGATTTCCTTTGGATCAAATTTCCAATGACTATACCCATTCTTTAATTTGATTTATGAGCCAAAATTTTTGGCTTCATGAACTTCTCATTCTACTCAATGGCGTCCTTCAAGTCCACCAGTCACTTTCCTTCTCATTCCTTGAGGGTCCTTCAGCTCAAAACTAAATTCTTAGTGGATATATGGATTCTCCTATCCAATATATTTCCAATACTACTTTCTTTCTCAATTCTGAGCTTTGAGCAGAAATTTATAGTCATCTGAATATTGCCAATTTATCCTTTTTATGCACGTTTCTTCCAGGTGTAATTTATCCCAGACACCAACTTATGCCACTTGTATAAGTAAATCTATCAGGAAGTAGGGAAAATTTTATATAAGACATATATAACAATGATCACAAGTAATTCACAACAATTCTTATATTATCAATTTCATGCTCCAAATTTTTTTTGCAGTAATATGGAAATGACAACATTGTCCTTTTCCAAACTTTAGAATTTTTTAGACAAACTAGCTATCTCCTAAACTGTGCACTTCTCAAAAATCTTCAATAAACCAAATTTGTATGGATTGACGAGTATTAAAAATGTTGATTAAATAAATGTCTCCAAATTTTCCATCTAGGGACCCTTTTCCTTTGAAAATCCCAAAATCTCTAAAAAGTGGCCAAGAATAGTGGATTTTTTCTTGTTTTATCATTCCCATTCCAAACCCCTTAGAATCCAACCAATTCCTTGACAAAATATTTTGATGTCTACATCTTTGACACTCTATACTAGTTTCAATAGTAATTGTGTTCCTACCATTGAGCTTGACCCTGATCTTTAAAACATTTAATCTGCATTTTCTGGAAAATACAAGCGAAATTGGCCAGTGGCCCTCTTTGGCATTTATGTATCCCTTAATACTATGGATACAACCTATAAAATCTCTATCTTGCTATGATTTATTATGCTCCTTCTAGGGAAAAAACACTAATTTGGCTCCAAAGTTGTTTTTTTGTTTTGTTTTGAGACTAAAGGACAATTTTTCCTATGTGGCTACTGATGTGGCCTACTGGGTCCACATGGTACCCTAAGTTGATGCAATGCCACCCTCTTGGACACCATGTCCATACCCCATTATCCTTTGTATCCCTCCTCCTCCTCTCTCTCTCTCCCCTTTCTTCCTTATTTTCTTTTATTTTGGGCCCCCCCACACCCAACTTCCCATGTGGTACATTGTCCAACCAAAGATGGGACAAAGGCCCCACCTATTATACCTAACCTCCACCTCATACCCTCTCATTAGTTGTGAGCATGGGTGGCTTGCATCCTTCACCGTTTTCCTCTATGCGTGAACTTGCATTCCCTCATCGGATGGTGGATATGATCAGGAGATTAATGGCAGATGATCCATTTCACATCATCAATGTGCTAGAGGGTTAACACCCCCTTTGTGATGCGATGTGAAAACTTGCATGATCCCTTCTCAAATGGCAGAGATGATCAGGAGATCAACGATGGGGAAGCCATTTAGCATCGCCAACATGCATGAGGGTTAATACCCCCTACGTGATACGACACTATAAACTTTCCTTGATACATGATGCATTTTTACTAGTTTTTCATCACTAAATACCTTCTGGAAAACTGCTTGTGAGCAATGCATTATTTTTAATGGTATTGGCTCACTGCTCTGGTCATGTGGCTCCCATGTCACTTGTAGTACTTGCCGCCACACACTACAAACCCTGCCACTATCCCATTGACTACCATCGTGGACCTACCATTTTGGAAGTCAATTTCACCGCTTCCACGTCACCCACCACATGACCTCCACATCATGCTAGTGTCATGGTATGGAAAATTACCCAAATTTTCCAAATTTCATATTTTTTCCAAATTTCATAATTTTTCCAACTTTTTAAAAAATAATTAATTTCAAAATTTCCTCAATGGATGCCATAAAGCTCAGAAATTAAGCTTTGTACGCCCAATTTCTTCCATGTCCATGTCAATTTGGCCTGTGCACTTGAAATTTGACACTCCCACATCGAATTCTCAATGAATTTCACTTCAAAAATTGGGGCTTTTGCATAATTTCTCCCAATTTCTCCATGAATGCTATGTAAATATCAAATCCGACCAATCAGAGGCTGAAAAACACCCATTGAGAGGTTAAAATTGGGGATTTTAACCCCTGAGCTCAATTTCCTCAAATTCCTCATGATTTTTCCCCCAAGTTCACTGGAATATTTTTGTCAAATAATTTGCAGACATCCTATGCGCTTTAAATCTACAAATTTAGCTTCTATGTGCTAAGGCTAACCCATGCAGGCTCAGTGTTCAACATGTGGCTCTCATACCAATTTGTAACATACCCAACCTTCCAAGTTGAGTCCATCAACATGGAAAAAAAAATATCGTAGTAAATACGAATTTAAAAATGCCCCATACACATACAATAAAACCAAGGGGAATCATGCCCATAAAAATTAAAACAATAGAACATGTTGACCTAACCATGCATCTAACTACATATATTAAAACATGAATGCATCCGGTAAGCACATATAAAACACATAACATTCATATAAATGTTTATGTTAATCCCTAAATCATGGCACGTTACCCATTAATTGGGGCATATTAAATTAGTATTGTTATTTTATATATGTTGGGTTGGATCGGTTAGTTGTAATTGTACCTCCTAGTCTCCTATATATAACAAGGAGACCTTTTCATTTGGAATCATCTTGTATTTGTAAATTCATGTAATCTATAAGGTGCTTTCCCCCTCGAAGAGGATTATTATATCAATTTATCTCTTTGTCAAGGAAAGGAGTACTTATTATGAGGTTTTTTTATGCTATTTTGATATTTGGTTCTTAACATTTGATATCAGAGCTAGATAATCCTTGGGACTCACTTCTTCAAAACAAGTATTCTTGGAATTTTCGCTACAAATTTTTTTCTGGAAGGTTTCAGGATATGGAATTTATATTGTGTAGAGGATACATATATAGATAACGTGGGTATAAAATTTCAGATCTTGGTTCGTTATATGTTTGGAGATACATTTTATTCAATTTAGTGTTTTGACTAGTCCTGAAACTACTTTGAAAGAGGTCTTCTTGGCATTTTTTCTCTCAATTGTTTTCAGCATTGTTTCAGGTTTTGAAATTTTTATCCCTTGATTCTATTTACTCTGAAAGATATTCTCTGAGGAAATTAGGGATTTCATCTGGTCCATATTTCAGTCTAAAACAAGTGATCTTGGGAAAACTATTATATCTAAAGCTACAGACCTCCAAATTGAGTGAGACCTATTCCATTGGTTATGGTATGGACCAATGTTTTACTGGTTTAAATTTGAATTTCTCAAGCGAATACAGTGACACGGAGTAGGCCATACAACTTCTCTCTCCAAAAAGGGAAACAATCAACACACGCTGGGAGAGTTATCATAAAATTCTCTTCGAGAATTAAATATTGGTCCAACTAATGAGGTTGGAACGAAGACAAAATAGGATACCTAAGGCCAGAAATTTTAGACTCAAAAGGGATGAAATTGTAGAGCTACAACAGAGTAAAGGTTGGCTAGAAAAACAATCTCGAAATTAGGGTTTTAAAAGGTGCTTTTTTTTTGGAAATTTGCATATATTTTGACTAGAAGATCCAATTGGAGTGACTCAAAAAGTGGAATAAAGTGGGATAAAAGAATTCTCACATAAATTTTGGATAATATTAGGCATTTTTAGGTTCATATGTATTATGACGTCTCTAAACATAGGAGTTGTCCTTACTTGTGATCACTACAACCCAGGGACAATGTGGTTCTTCCACATACCTATAGTATATAAGAAGTCCCCTTTCAAATGGTTGTGCATTATAAAACACTACTACGGATTTGATCTCCCATGTACCTGGTGTATATCGGGATACCCCTAGAATCTTGAGACTAATCAAGTAAACCATTTTTTCATCTTGTTTCTATAGTACACCAAGAAAAACACTTGGGGAGATCACTCTCTAGTACCTGGGTATTTGGATAGAACGAATAAGGGAATGTTCAAGCCTCCTTAGTTAGTGCCCTAAGATATTGGGTGAATTACTATTGTTGTACCCCTCATGTATATGAGAGAGCTATAATACTTGACATCCCCTTGTCTGTGAGGACCTTTGCCTAAGCTAATTAGGAATTACTACCTTGTAGAAATACTTAGACAACATGCCACCAAAAAAGTGAACCTGTACACCAAATTGTTGATTAAGGTTGGTTGTCATTGATGTCAACCCTTGAAGAAAGCCCCATAGCACAAAGGTTGGGTAATGGACCCAATATTGTTTGATGTAAATATGAATCATTATTTTTTTGTTATTTTTGATAATACGTAGAAATGGATGAACTCCAAAGTGGTACCCTTATGGTGAAAGCCCTCACGGGAAGACGCTTTGTGGATTGAGTTATCCTAGAAGTATGGTTAGTGAACCCATGCTTATTTGTGGAATAATGATATGAACACCAGTGAATTTGTTAGTGAAACTATCCTATATGGATAGTGTTTTTCATGCCATTTCCAGTGGTATGTGGAACATCACATAACTCCTCACGGTTTGAGAGTTATGGCCTTACGAAGTTGGAGGACCCTCATATGTCATCTAGAAGCCCCAAAAGGTCAAAGTAGTCAAAGTGGTTTAAGAGATTTTAAAAGGTAAATAATA
>ML782137.1:484972-505769 GCA_009831015.1 Picea engelmannii | reverse complement strand
CCCTAAAATAAGGAAAGTGGGCAAAGTGACCTAGAAGATGTTTTTAAGGAAGCTACTTGGAGAGTATAAATAAGAGGCAAGGTTCTCTCATTTAAGACACACTTGAGAATATTGAATACCTATAGGTGTATGAGGTAACCAAAGGATATCTAAGATGAGTTTCTGAGGAAAGTGAATAAAACAAGAATGGAATTCAAGGAAGGATAAATTCTTTTGATGATGCTTTCTAAGGTATGTTTTTTTTAGTTCATCTCATCATTTTCGTAATAACATTTTTTCTAGAATGATTCATACCATGAAATTTCTATGAAATTGAGGCAACATATCCAAGTATCTGTGGTAAAATTTTTTTATTGTGGGTCATTGTATTTTTGGAGTTACACTCCATGGAAAATAGGGTTTGTGGCTAGTCTCGAAACTAGTCAAAAACAAGTGTTTCAGGTACAAACATCATACCTTCTTCATAACAGATCCAAATTTAGTAAGACCAAATTTTTTGGTTATGGTATAGTATGTAGTATGTTTTGTAACAGTTTCAGATCAATTCAAAAAATATTTTGTGCGGGGTACGCTCTACAAGGTCGCTCTCTAGAATAAGACAAAATTCAGCAAGGTGTGTCATTTTTGCCATAACTAATTTTCTGAGAGGTTCCAAGTATTGAAACCTGGAGGAATTTCATAAAACTCACTGAAGAACATTTTGTATCAGTTTCAAATCTTTATTCATTACAGGTACAAAGTTATGATTATTTCAAGTTAGGGTTGTTGACTAATCCAAAACTAGTCTTGTGAGACTAAAGAAACGTTTGATGAAAATGCTAGTCTCTTGTTGCTAAAGTTAAAGAAGGTTTGCAGGTATGTGATCATATACACCAGGTATATTAGAGAGTTACAAATCATATTTGGATGATGAAGTCGGTGAGGGATTTTGGTTGAGGTACAAGTTAGGTGTATGGTTGAGACAAGTAGTTGATGAGTTGGCACATACATGAGGTGTATAGTTGATGATGTTGGTACATATTGATGAGTCATAGTTGATGAGTACTTGACACATGATTGGTACATACTTGGTACATGGTTGGTTTCACTTTTTTATGGTACAGGTTGATTACAGATTGTTTGGTACAGGTTGGTACATTGTTGGTTGCACTTATTTAAGGTACATGTTCATTACAGATTGTTTGGTAGAGGTTGGAACATGGTTGATGCACTTGTTTATGGTAAAGGTTGATTACATTTTTAGGTACGGGTTGATGCATGGTTGATGCATGGTTCAGGTTTATTGGTACATGTTTACAACGGTATATCTCACAGTGATGGTGTGACAGTGGTTCCATAATTCTACTTCTACTTCAGGGCGGTTGGACGGGGAAAGGACAGGTGGTTGTAGCCACCTTCTAGTTGTAGCTGAAGAACATAGGGGGTTGTAGCCTCCCTCTGGTTGTAGCCAGAGAATTGGGGAGTTGGAGCTTCCCTTAGGTTGTAGCCTGAGAAACTAGGGGGTTGGAGCCTCCTTCCAGTTGCAGCTGGAAAACAAAGGAAATTGGTGCTTCCAATGAATGTAATTCTTCAAGACATATAATATAAAGCACTACATGGTTCTCCCGATTTGGGTTTCCACATAAAACACTAGTGTAATGTGTATGTGTGTTATTTTTCATTTCTTATTGCTCATTATTGGATAATAATTCTACATTGATATAACACTTGGATTATTTGGAGAAACATGATTATAATTACGCTATTACTGATTCACCCCCCCTCTTAGTAATCTAGAAATTGGTTTCAGAGTAGGTTCCTACAGAAATCAGTTTAATCACTGAAAGGTAGATCATGGAGAGTACCAACTCATATAAAAATGGAATACCACACTTTGATGGACAAAAGTATTTTTTTTTTAGCATAAGGATGAAGACATATATAGAAGAAAAGGGGTTTGAAATTTGGCAATCAATTGTAGATGGATACACAGTACCAAGAGTTCCACCAACAAATGATAAAGCAGTGAAACTTGGTCAGAATAATTCCAAAGCTACAAATGCACTTTTGAATGGTCTCAGTGAAACAGTATTAAACAAAGTTGCACATTGTAAATCTGCCAAAGAGATTTGGGACAAGATTCAAAATATTTATGAAGGAGATACAAAAGTCAAAGCAACAAAACTTCAAACTTACAGAGGTCAGTTCGAACAAATAAAAACGAAGGAAGATGAGAATATTGCATATTAATTCTTAAGAGTTGATGAAACAGTGAATGCAATCATAGGATTGGGAGAAGAAATCGAAGAATCTGTAATTGTTCAAAAGGTACTAAGATCTCTTCCTATAAGATTCATCCCTAAGATATTAGCAATAGAAGAAAGTTCGGATCTGAACTCAATAAGAATCGACAAACTGCATGGAATCTTCACAGCATATGAAATGAGAACTGAACAGGAAAATCCAGATGTAAAAGAAGAAGCCTTCAAAGCATCCAAAAGATCAAAGCAAAAGAAAAAGGAACAAGAAGAATATATAATAAACAACGATGTCTCAAAAGATGATGAAGAAGTGGCCAACTTCGTCAAAACACTAAACAAGGGAACCAATGGTAGGTATAGAGGTAAGCTTCCTTTAGTTTGTTTTAGTTGTGATGGTATTGGTCATTTTGCTAACAAATGTCCTCATAATAAAAAGAGAAATGATGAAGATTACTCAAAAGGCAAACACACATATAAATGCAAAAGAACTACAAATAAAGATTTCAAGAAAAGATTATGGATCAAAGAAGACATCTCATGATTAGATGAAGATGAAATCAGTGACAGTGAGACAGGAAGAGTTCTATTCATGGCAGTAAAAGATTCTGATAAAGAAGACTCCGAAGAAGAATATGAAGAAGCCAAGGAAGGATATGAAGAACTCGAAGATGAAATTGAAGAGGCAGAGGTTGACTATCGAGAATAATCAATGTGTGCCATAGAAGTTATCAGAAGAGAAAAGAAGAAAAAAAAGAAACTACAAGCAGAACTAGACAAGAAAAAGTACACTCGAGAACTAGAACAAATGATCACAAGATTGAAGGTTCAAATAGAAGAAGATAAAAGAATTGAAGAAGCACTCAAATAACAACTAGAATAAAATGACAAGATCATTGGAAACTTGGAAGCAGAGATTGTCACACTAAGAAAGGATATTCAAAAGAAAAATATGGAGAATAACTCAAAAGTTCTGGATGACATTTTCAACTGTCAAAAATATCATCTTGACAAGTCTAGACTTGGATACAATTAGACAGAAAAGGGATCAAGCTCCAAAACAACAGAGAGAGAAACAAATCCAAAAATCTATGCAGAAACAATCAAAGGGGATATGAAGATGTACAAGAAAGATTACAGGGACACTCCTCCATCAAGAAGATTCAGATTTCAAAATCAACAACAGACAAATAGGCCTCAAGAAGAAGAAGGATTCATAAGAACACCTTCTTTCATAATATCTTCAACTCCCAGGTATCAAACTATATCTTTTAGTTTATGTTATCCATGCAATAATTTTGGACATAAAGCTATGAATTGCAAAGCTAACAACAAAAATAATAACAACTTTGATAGTCATACACAAAGGGGTTACTCAAGAAGACCTAGTGAAACACAAAGAAGAAGTTACAACAGGTTTGAATCTTTGAGCACTGAAGTGGAATGTTACAAACGTAAAAATTTTGGACACGTATCCAAAAATTGCAGAATGATAGTCCCTCCTAAAGAACCTCAACAGAATAACAACAGTCACAAAGAAGAACCTCAGAAAACAACATGGATAAGAAAGAAATATCAGTATAGCAATGAAGAATGCACAATCGCTCTACAAGCTAAGAAAACGAAACATGGTTGGTATTTTGATAATGGGTGTTCAAAACACATGACAGGTGATAGAGACAAATTTCTTACATTGTGAAAGGAAATAAATAGATCAGTCTCCTTTGGAAATGATAATTCAACCAAAATCATTGGAGAAGGCACAGTCCGAATTGGGAATAAGAATAAAAAGACACAAAATGTTCTACTGGTAGAAGATATGAAACATAATCTTCTATGTGTGAGTCAAATGTGTGACCAAGGTCATAAAGTTACTTTCGATTCACAAAAGTGTGAGATAAGAAGAGAAGGTTCAGGGAAATTGGTCGGTACAACTGCAAGAAATTCAAACAACAAATATGTGTTAAGTGAAATTGGAAATGAAAAGTGTTGTCTAGGAAAGGAAGATGAAAGTTGGATATGGCACAGAAGAATGGGTCACATGCATTTCGATAACCTTGTCAAAGTCAGAAAAAGAGAAGCAGTCGGAGAAATGTCCCAGATCACGAAACCAACCAACACTTTATCCAAGCATTGTCAACAAGGAAAGCAAACAAAGACCAGGTTCAAATCAAAGGAATATTCAACAACAAGACCATTGGAAATTGTGCATACTGATCTAGTTGGACCAACTATAGAAAAGAGATTAAAAAGTGAGAGATACTTTATGTTATTAGTTGATGATTATACAAGAATGACTGTAGTTTGGTTTCTCAAGAACAAGTCAGAAGATTTTGAAAAGTTCAAGATCTACAAGGAAATGGTTGAAAATGAGATGTATTCAAGAATCAAATACTTGAGATCTGATAATGGAGGAGAGTTCACTTCAAAGGAATTTATGGACTACTGCATCAGTCATAGAATAAAAATACAATTCTTCATTGCTAGGACACCTCAACATAATGGAGTTGTTGAAAGAAAGAACATGACAGTACAAGAAATGGATCGAACAATGCTAATGGATTCCAAATTGATAGATATATTTTGGACACAGGCAGTGCATACAACAATTCACATTCAAAACAAAGTAATTCTTATAAACAACACTAATAAAACTCCCTACGAGCTATGGAAATGAAGACCAACAAATGTGAAGCACTTCAATTTTTTTAGAAGCAAATGCTACATCAAAAGATAATATGGAAGAATGGAAAAGTTTGACTATCGTGTGGACAAAGGAGTACTTGTTGGTTACTCAGGTACAAGTAAAGCATACAAGTGTTACAGTCTAAGATTGAAAAAATTTGTGGAAAACATCAACGTAACAATTGATGAAACAAGCAAACCATAATCAAAGGAAGAAGAAAACAAATCAATGGAGCAACTTTTTGAAAAAGAAAAAGAAGAATATGAAGAAGAAGAAGAAGAATATGAAGTAGAAGAGGAAGATGAAGAGAATCTGACAAAAACAGAAGAGCAAGTTCAACAAGTATCTCCAAATACACCTAGGAAACGAGTATATAAGAATCATCCTTCGGATCAGATTATTGGAAACAAAGATGCAAGAGTTGAGACTAGAAGAAAAATCTATTCACCAGAACAAACACACCTAACACTCTTATCTACAATTGAACAAAACTATTTTGGAGAAGCCAACAAGGATGAATTTTGGAATAAAGCCATGAATGGAGAATTGGATCAAATAGAGAAAAATGACACTTGGGAATTGGGTCCAAGACCAAAGAATAAGAATGTGATCGATACAAAATGAGTTTTCAGGAATAAATTAAATGAAGATGGATAAGTTACAAGGAACAAATCTAGATTGGTATGTAAAATATATGCACAGATTGAAGGAATCGACTTTGAAGAGACATTTTCCCCAGTTGCCAGAATGGAAGAATCTGGTTGCTTTTAGTTTGTGCATGCTCCAAAAATGTTAAAGTATATTAGATGGATGTAAAATAATATTTTATGAATGGGGAACTTGAATACGAAGTCTATATTGAACAACCAGAAGGATTTCAGTTGTCAGAGAACACATATTATATGTGTAAATTAAAGAAGACCTTGTATGGTCTAAAACAAGATCCTAGAGCATGGTACTCTAGACTGGATAAGTATCTGCAACATACAGGGTTCAGAAAATGAAGTACAGACAACAACCTCTACATGAAGGTAAGTGAAGGTAATATTTTATTAATTGAAGTTTATGTTGATGATATTATTTTTGGTAGTGATGATGACAAGTTGAGCCAGAAATTTGCAAAAGATATGAAAAATGAATTTGAAATGTCATTACTTGGAGAACTATACTTATTTTTGGGACTTCAGATACATCAAAACAACCAAGGAATATTTATTTTTCAAACCAATTATATCAGAGAAATGATAAAGAGGTTCATAATGGAAGATTGCAAACCAATTATCACTCCCATGCAAACTAGTTACAAGTTGAGCAAAGATAATGATTCGAAGTCTACATATAAGAGGAAATATAGGTCAATGATTGGTAGCCTACTATATGTGACAACATCCAGACCGGATGTAATGCAGGCAGTTGGACAGGTGGCACGATTTCAAGCAGCACCAAAGGAGTCACATGTGTTAGCAGTGAACAGGATTTTCAGATATCTCAAAGGAACATAAGAGTTTGGATTATGGTATCCAAAAGGAAAGGATCTATCATTTATTGCCTACATAGATGTAAATTGGGTAGGTTGTACTGATGAATGACAAAGCACCAGTGGAGCAACATTCTACTTGGGTGAGTTTTTAGTATCATGGCTAATGAAGAAACAATCATCAATATCTTTATCTACAGTCGAGGCAGAGTATATTGCAGCAACATCATGTTGTACACAGGTTCTTTGGATGAAACAAAATATGACAGATATACAGGTTGAGTATGATGAGCCCATTCCAATCTATTGTGATAATACAAGCGCCATTAGTATCTCGAAGAACTCGGTGATGCACTCCAAGATGAATCACATTCCAATAAAGTATCACTTTCTACATGAGCAGGTTGCAAAAAAGAACATCAGAGTTGAGTATGTGGGCACAAAAGAACAAGTGGAAAACATCTTCACAAAACCACTTCCATGGGAGTCCTTTGAATATATTTACCTGATACTTGGAGTTATTTCTACTCCAAAATGAATTATTTTGGAATTCTTATCTTATATGTCTTATATTTACACGAGGAAGCACCATAAGAGGATAGTTTAGTCAGGGGGAGCAACCTTGAAATGGAAATATACCATGTCATTGATGACAAAGGGGTAGATATTTATCAGATGCAGAGGACAGAGGCAGAGCATAGAGGCATGGTTCCAGGGGGAGCATGACTGATATGATTTCAGTATTTCATCAGAGTGTTTCCATCAATGCCAAAGGGGGATATTGTTGATTAAGGTTGGTTGTCATTGATGTCAACCCTTGAAGAAATCCCCATAGCACAAAGGTTGTGTAATGGACCCAAGATTGTTTGATGTAAAGATGACTCATTATTGTCTTGTCATGGTTGATAATAAGTAGAAATGGATGAAATCCAAAGTGGTCCCCTTATGGTGAAAGCCCTCACGGGAAGACGCTTTGCGGATTGAGTTATCCTAGAAGTATGGTTAGAGAACCCATGCTTATTTGTGGAATAGTGAGATGAACTCTAGTGAATTTGTCAATGAGAATATCCTAGATGGCTAATGCTTGTCATTCCATTTCCGGTGGTATGTGGAACATCACATAACTCCTCACGGTTTGAGAGTTATGGCCTTACGAAGATGGAGGACCCTCATATGTCATCTAGAATCCCCAAAAGGTCAAAGTAGTCAAAGTGGTTTAAGAGATTTTAAAAGGTAAATAATAAAGTGAAGTGATGAGTGTACTATAATTCAAAGTGAATACAAAATAAATTAATTCAATAATAAATTTAATGGATAAATTAGAAGTGGGTTAACCCTAAAATAAGGAAAGTGGACAAAGTGATCTAGAAGATGTTTTCAAGGAAGCTACTTGGAGAGTATAAATAAGAGGCAAGGCTCTTTCATTTAAGACACACTTGAGCATATTGAATACCTATAGGTGTTTGAGGCAACCAAAGGATATCTAAGCCGAATTTATGAGGAAATTGAAGAAAACAAGCCCGAAATTTAAGGAAGGATAAATTCTTTTGATGATGCTTTCTAAGGTATTCTTTTTTCAGGTCATCTCACCATTTTTGCCATAACATTTTTTCTAGAATGATTCAGACCGTGAAATTTCTATGCCATAGAGGAAACATATCCAAGTATTTTTGGTAAAAAATTCATCTTGTGGGTCGTTGTATTTTTGGATTTACACTCCATGGAAAATAGGGTTTGTGGCTAGTCCTGAAACTAGTCAAAAACAGGTGTTTCGGGTAAAAACGTCATAATTTATTCATAACATATCCATATTCAGTAATAAAAAATTTGTTGGTTATAGTAAATTCTGTAGTATTTTTTGAAATGGTTTCATATCAATTAAACTAATATTCCATGCAGGGCACGCTCTACAATGTCAATTTCTAGAATAAGCCAGAATTCAACAAGGTGTGCCATTTTTTCCATAACTCTGTTTATGAGAGGTTAAAAGTAATGAAACCTGGAGGAATTTCATAAAACACACTAAAGAACATTGTGTATCAGTTTCATATCTTTATTCATTACAGGTACAAAGTTATGATTATTTCAAGTTAGGGTTGTTGACTAATCCAAAACTAGTCTTGTGAGACTAAAGAAACATTTGATGAAAATGATAGTCTCTTGTTGTTAAATTTAAGGAAGGTTTGTAGGTATGTGATCATATACACCAGGTCTATTACAGAGTTACAAATCATATTTGGATGATGAAATTGATGAGGGCTTATGGTTGAGGTACAAGTTGGGTACATGGTTGAAACAAGTAGTTGATGAGTTGGCACATACATGAGGTGTATAGTTGATGATGTTGGTACATATTGATGAGTCATATTTTATGAGTACTTGACACATGATTGGTACATACTTGGTACATGGTTGGTTTCACTTTTTTATGGTACAGGTTTATTACAGATTGTTTGGTACATGGTTGGTTGCACTTGTTTATGGCACAAGTTGATTACAGATTGTTTGGTACAGGCTGGTGGATGGTTGATACACTTGTTTATGGTACAAGGTGATTACAGGTTGAGGTACAGGTTGATGCATGGTTTATGCATGGTTCAGGTTTATTGGTACATGTTTACAGCAATATATTTCACAGTGATAGTGTGACAATGGTTCCATCATTCTACTTCTACTTCAGGGCGGTTGGATGGGGCAAGGACATGTGGTTGTAGCCACCTTTCGGTTGTAGACAAAGAACATAGGGGGTTGTAGAATCCTTGTGGTTGTAGCCATAGAATTGGGGAGTTGTAGCTTCCCTCAGGTTGTAGCCTAAGAAAATAGGGGGTTGGAACCTCCTTCTAGTTGCAGTTGCAAAACAAAGGAAGTTGGTGCTTCCAATAAATGTAATTATTCAAGACAAATAAGATAAATCACTCTGTGGTTTTCTCCCGATTTGGGTTTCCATGTAAAACATTGGTGTACTATGTATGTGTGTGATTGTTCATTTCTTATTGCCCATTATTGGATAATAATTCTACATTGATATAACACTTGGATTATTTGGAGAAAAAGGATTATAATTACGCTATTAGTGATTCACTCCTGCTCTCAGTAATCCAACAATAATCCCTCAGACATTCCTACTTGGACTCTTAATGAAGGTGAAGAAATGTGCAGGAACATACATGGTTTACAAAGGAAGGCAATGAGAAAACATGAACTACAAAAGATGATGGATTCAACTAAAGCTAAGATGGAAGCGATGATGGATACTAATATGGATGGTTTAAAAGGGGAGATCATGAAAGGGTTGAAAAGTTGCTAATAGAGAGGCCACCTAAAAGTGACACTGTATCCCATGAAATTCATTATGAGGACACAGGGGAGATGAATCAAGACTAGAGAAACTCCATCTTTGGGTTGAATACCAACCACTTTCCTAATATGGATATGAGAAAGTTTTGTGGAAAGGATCCAATCACATGGATACTCCATATGGATTATTTCTTTGATCTACACGATGTGCCATGCACAAAAAAGGTATGAATTGTGTCCTTATATTTAGAACCTAATCATTTTTTGTGATATCGATGGATTTGTTCTTGTAAATCACATGTCAATTGGATAATTTTAATGAAATAAATGATAGAACGCTATGAGGATACAAGGAGAAATACCTTATTCATCCAATTGATAAATCTCAAGAAAAAGGGTTCAGTTCTGGAGCACATTGAGAACTTCCAAAGATTGAATATAAAGGTAGCAGATATTCTAGATGAGAACCGGATTGATGTCTTCATAGGAAATTTAAAGGATAACATTCAACATGATTTTCACCTTTGGATACCCAAATCATTAGAGAATGCACTCAGGGTGGCGAGAAATGTTGAAAGTAAAAATTTGGCTATGGTTACTAGAAGGACCACCCCTAACATCTATCGAGAGAATAATGTTCCTTCTTCTAAACCACCTCAACCTACAAGGTTGACACCTAAACAATTGGAGGAAATAAAATCAAAATTTTTATTTTTTAATTGTGACAACAAGTACAATAAGGTACATAAGTTTGGTGAGAAGAAATTATTCTACATAGATTGTGAAGAGGAAGAAAAACAAGAACAAGAACAAGAACAAGAACCATCTCAATATGAATATGTAGAAGAGATTTATTTTGAAGAGATGAATCCCACCATATCATGTCATGCATTAGCTCGAATTAGTACTCAAACCCTCAAGATCGAAGGATATATAAAAAATAAAAAAGTAATAGTGCTAATTTATTATGGTAGTACTGATAATTTTATTCACGGGAAATTATCCAAAGCTCTCAATTGATTTATATATCCATTGCCAAAGTTTCAGGTAATGATTGAAAATGGAGGAACTATCGATTGCTCAGGAAAATTCCATAAGATCAATCTTACTATGGGGGAATATGTAATGAATAGTCCAATGATTTCTATACCCATGGGTGGTGTTGATTTCATACTAGGGGTCCAATGGTTACAATCATTAGGAACAATGGATTTTAATTTTCAAGAACTTTTTATGAAATTTCGTTGGAAGGAAAGGAATTTGAGTTACGGGGTATCACAGGGAAACCCAGTAAGGTGTTAATCTCTAATGGCATGAAAAAATTATTGAAAAAGGAGAATCATGGTGTAATTTTACAAGTATGCTCACTAGATGTTCAAACATATAAGCCATACATTCCCCTAGATCTCCAAGGGATCATTGATAAGCATTCCAAAGTATTTGAATATATTCCCATAGGTCTTCCACCCACTCATGATCATGATCATTCTATTAAATTAATTCCTAGGAGTGTTCCTCCTAACATCAGGCCTTACATATACCCTTATGTCTGGAGGAGTGAAAATGAGCGTATGATTGAATAAATGTTAGACGTTGGAATTATTAGACCTATCCAAAGTTGTTACTCTGCACCGATGGTAATGGTACTCAAAAAAGAGGGCTCATGGCCTATGTGTCTAGATTATAGAGAGCTCAATAAGATCACCATTAACGATAAGTTTCCCATTCTCGTCATTGATGAATTGTTAGATGAACTACATGGAGCAATCTACTTCACAAAGTTGGATCTACATTCAGGGTATCACCAAATTAGAATGAAGGAAAAATATTTCCCAAAAACAACATTCAAAACTCATGAAGGCCATTATAAATTTTTGGTCATGACCTTTGGCCTCACGGAAGCACCTTCCACACTCCAAGGGTTGATAAATTCCAATTTCAATCCCTTCCTTCGAAATTTTTTGTTAGTATTTTTTGATGATATACTAATCTATAGCAAGTCTTGGGAAGATCATGTTTGACATGTTGACAAGGTGCTACAACTACTAAAGGAGCAACATCTATAAACCGTCCAAATGTTTCTTTGAGGTGAAGGAGGTAGAGTATTTGTGTCATATTGTATCTCATGAAGGTGTCAATGTATACCCTAGCAAGTTTAAATCCATGATGGACTAGACGATTTCCAAACCATTGAAGAATCTTAGAGGATTTTTGGGTTTGATAGGTTACTATCGCAAGTTTGCTTGAAACTATGGAAGAATAGAAGCACCTTTAACTACATTAAATAAGAAGGATGCATTTTCATGGACTCCAGAGGAAACTCAAGATTTTTAACAACTTAAAGAGGAAATGTGAAAAGATCATGTCTTAACCACACCACACTTCACAAAAACCTTTATTTTGGAATGTGATTCCTTGGGAAATGGCATTAGTGATGTTCCAATGCAAGAAGGAAGGCCCCTTTCTTTTGAAAGTCGGCCACTCAAGGGAAAGGACTTACACAAACCCATTTATGAGAAGGAAATGATGGAAATACTACATGCATTGAAGAAATTGCGCCCTTACCTAATAGGTAGATACTTCAAGGTCAAAATAGATCATGACAGTCTTAAATACTTCTTGGAACAAAGACTATATTCAGAAGAACAACAAAAATGGGTGACCAAGATGTTGCATTATGACTTTGAAATCATCTACAAAAAAGGGAAGCAAAATGTTGTGGTATATGCACTCTCAAGAAAAGGATGAATATGTTGAGGTATTTTTTTGTGCTATCTCTTTCATCCAACCTAATTGGATAACATAAGAAAGGGATGAATGGAAGAATGATGAAGAAGAGTGGAATATTATTCAAAGGTTGCAGTAGGATTCCAGTGCATCCAATACAATTACATGGAAAAATGATTCTCTATGATACAAAGATCGTTTATATTTATGTAATAACTGCCAACTCAAACAAAAGGTACTTTTGGAATTGTACACCTCTCTAGTAAGAGGGAACTCGAGATTTTTGAAAACATATCAGAGGGTCAAGATACAAAATTTTGGGGATGGAATTAAAACTAATGTTCAAAGGTTTGTGGCAGAATGTTTGGTTTTCCAACAAAATAAGGTGGAAACAATTAAGACCCTGGTTATTTCACAACCATTAGCCATTCCAAGTCAGCACTGGGAGGAGGTTTCGATGGATTTCATCATAAGGTTACAGAAGTATGAAGGAAAGAGGTTCATCATGGTGATTGTTGATAGACTTATCAATTACACACACTTTTATGCACTCTCTCATCCTTTCAAATCCAATACAATTTCTACTGCATTCATGGAGACAATTCAAAAGCTACATGGAAGCCCAAATATTATTGTAAGTGACAAAGATCCCATCTTCACTGGACAATTTTTGATAGAATTTTATTTTTTGGGGGGGGTATTCAATTGGCTCATAGCTCATCTTATCATCCTCAATCTGATGGACAAACTGAGATAGTGAACAAATGTCTAGAAGGATACCTTAGTTGCTTTTTGTGTGATAAACAAACACAATGGTTCAAGTGGTTACCCGTGGGAGAATGGTGGTATAACACTTCCTTTCATACTACAACAAAAATGACACCATTTATGATGCTTTATGGATATCACCCACCGTCCATCACTTTTTCTCTAAAATAAAAATCTAAGGTTCAAGCAGTGGAAGATCACATTGAGCATCAACAACAAGTTCTCTAACTATTAAAGGAAAACTTGACCATGGCACAAAATCGCATGAAACAACAAGCAGATCAACATCGTAGTGAAAGAAGTTTTGAAGTAGGGGATTGGGTATTTTTAATACTACAAACATATAAACAGATGTCCCTCAAGCAAGCTAAGAAGGATAATAAATTATCACCAAAGTACTATGGACCTTATAAGTTGTTGCAAAATATTGGTACTATGGCATACAAATTGGAGTTTCCTTCATCTTCGCGATTACACCTAGTTTTCCAAGTTTCATTCTTAAAGAATGTTATAGGTGAGAATATCTCAGTTCAAACTATATTTCCAGAACTTGACGAGGAAGGAAAAATCATATTGGAGCCTCAAGCTATCACTAACACAAGAATTCTCCATTTGAGGAATAAATCAATTTCAGGGTATCTCATCAAGTGGAAGAAACTACCTGTTGAAGATTCCATGTGGAAAGATGAGTCTTTTATACATAAGCATATAGAACTACTCAAGCATTGAGGACAACGCTTGTTTGAAGGGGAGGGCCATGCTAAGCCCTAAATCGTGACACATTACCCCTGAATTGGGGCATATTACATTAGCATTGTTATTTTATTTATGCCATATTGGGTCCATTACTTTTAATTGTACCTTTTCATATGGAATCATCTTGTATTTGTGTATTCATGTAATGTATAAGGAGGTTTCCCCCTCGAAGATGCTTATTATCTGAATTTATCTCTTTGTCAAGGCGTGGAGTACTTATTCTGAGGTTTTTTATACTATTTTGCTATTTGGTTCTTAACAATTTACATAGAGAATTAATTATATTAAAAACAATAGAACACTTCTTTGTTTAATAATTAACCCACTAGTTGTGTATGAAGAATGAACCTCCCATCCATAGGCATTGTTATTCCTTTTCTGTCAAAAACAGGCCACCATCAAACTGAGGATATAACTCCATAATGAGAGATGGCCCTCTTGGTTGTTCAATCTCCATATTAAGCAACCCCAAATCCAGGTTATACTCCAACATTAGTTCCAACCCACCAACTCTCTTCCCCACAACCTGCACAACCCAAGGAATGTACCCCTTTCACTGCTCTCAATCCGTCGGGTTGTACCATTAATTTATCAGGGCTTCTCGTGCACTCGGTTGGATATGAATATCTCAATTGGGGACTCAAGGAACTCTTAGCTACCTTAGGAGTGCTCACAACAATCTTCACAAGGCTCTTGAGCTATTTCCTCAATAGGAAAATAAACTACAAAATTACAACCCATTTTACATGCACAGAAGACACATTTCCAGCATAAAACACAACCCAATAATGGTTTCCTTCAAGCACAGCATGACCACTCGTCTCCCTTCATGTTCTCCAAAATTCACATAAAAAAATCGTCTCTTTTCTCGATACAAATTTCATTTTATTTAAGAGAGTTAACTACTCACTCTATCCAATGTTGATTGTACTTCATCCCCATGCTCCCTAATAACTATGAAATGTTACTTCCCACACCCACCCTCTTACATGAAATAAATGATTGGCTTTGGGAACATTCAACAACAAATATAAGATCATACACAAGGATAATAATTTCAGGAATATGGATTGGATTAATACCCTTAGATATTTCTCCCTTGGAGCCCTCTCTCTTGTGGAATCATATCCCCTCATCATTTTCATCCCTCTCTATTGTGGAATCACAACCCCCCATCATTTCCATCCCTCTCTATTGTGGAATCACAACCCCCCATCATTTTCATCCCTCTCGTATTCCAACCAACAACTACTACTTTTATTAATCATTTCAGTGTTCATAATATACAATTTGACCCCCATCCATGTTAATCAATATGGGCTCTTTTCCCCAATCATATTGGCTCACCAACCTTATTCACATTTATACAATTACATTAAAATTTCTGGGGACTAAAACCAAGGATGTTACACATCACTAAATTTATATTTACATTAATGTATATTCAAGGTCTTCTATCTCTCTTAATGTACATTAGAGTTCCTTTCTATATGATTGGATATAAAGCTAGAGAGGCATTTACCAAATTTACATGGGAAGAGTTATAAGAGGAAACCCTCTCACATTGCTCCTATGTTGTCCAATTCCCCACCTATATTGTTTTGTTGAGTATTTAGAGTGGGTTCCTAGGATTTTTTCCCTTCTTCTCTCTATCCATATTGCATTAAATACCCATATCCATCTCAAGCACATGAGCCTTCCATTATGGCTACTTTGTCATCTTCTATGGTGACAAGCTAGATCTCTCCTTCCAGTCTAGATATACTATGAGGCATATTTCTTGTCAAATATAGAGAAGAAGTACCATTACGTTTCATTATGTGTGGTAACAAACTAGATCTCTCCTTCGAGTCTAGATATACTATAAGGAATGTTTCTTATCAAATATAGAGAACATGTACCATTATGTTTGATTATGTGTGGTGACAAACAATATCTCTCTTTCCAATCTAGATATATTATAAGGCATATTTATTATCAAATATAGAAAAGAAGTATCATTATGTTTGATTATGTTTGAATGATCCTAATGATCTAGTGCACCCAAAATACCCTTCTTTGTCCTCTCTCTATTTGACAAAATTTCACTGCACATTGATTTGACTACTAAAGTCTATGAAGGTGTAGATACCCTCCCCCATTTGAATTTGAACTCATGATCTCCTACCACTAAACACATGTTCTTAATAATTAGGCTCACTCAAATTGTATTATAAGATGAGTTCAAAATAATCATCTCACACACATAAATTTTCAAAATAAAATTGCATCTAAAAAAATAGAAAAATAAAATAAAATTAATTACTCAATTTTTTACATTAAATTAATTTAGAAAAAAAGAATATTTAGAATGGAAATTAAATTACAACATTTAATTAAACTTGTAGTAAATCAGTTTAATAAAACTTTTATATATATATATAATTAAAACATTATATTAAATAATAAAAAAGTTGTCAATTAAGTTTAAGTTAAGTTAAATGATTGTTATCCTTCTTAACTAAATTCAATTCCTCAAAGCTATAGGTTGAACTCTTAAAGAGTGCAATTTTTTTATCAAAATAAAACAACGTTATTAAATACTAAAGTGATCAAAATAAACAAAATAACATTGGGTATTCATTTAACATTAATGTTAAAATTGAAATGTAAATAAAAACATCTATAATATTATTGTTAATATTTTATTTGTATGAATGAATATATTTATATTGAATATTCAATAATTTAAATTTATTTTAAATTAAAAATTAAAATTAAATTTATATATAATTTTATAAAAAGTAATTTTTAAAATTATTTTAAAATGAATTTAAACTAATTATAATCACAATAAACTATGTAAACTGATAAATTATAAAAATATATATTTATATATTTATATGTATATTATAATAATTTTCTTAGTCTCATCTAAATATCTACTTATTTATATGATTGATCATACTGACTCATCACAGTTTTTCTTAAATCACAGTTATTTAATAAAAAGGGATAACTAATAACAAAATCATAGAGACGGTGGAAAACAGCCATGAAGAATCAGCAGAAGCTATATCATATCGCGAAAGTTGTGCTGAAACTCAAGTTATCGTTCTTAAACAATGTGAAGCTCATCATTCACGGCTATGTGTTGAAGTCCCTTCGGCATCAATCCAATTGTCAACTTCTAACATTAAATATTTATCAATGTTAAAACTTGAAGTTAACTTTTTTTTAAATCATGAACAATATAATAAACATACCTTCCTATGAGACAAAATAACAAGGTAAAGTATTTGATTAGTTTATATAAAACTTTTTTAAATGAAAATTATAAAAAATTAAAGCATCTCAGAATGAGAAGAAAAAAGATTTAATGTGAATAGTTAATTTTTGAAAATTAATATATGTTTTTTAAAACAGAAGCCAGAAGCCAGTTGCTGTAGACCCGGAATATATATATATATATATATATATATATATATATATATATATATATATATATATATATCCTTTTCACAATTGATATATTACACATCACACCTCGTATTTAACACGAAAGAGTCATGTGCGTTGAGCAATATTAGATTGATTCTTTCTTAAAACGTCTTCTATCAGTCACTCTCTAAAATGCATATTTTTTTCAACATCAAACATTTTTAAAGGCATGCATTTTTTTTAAAACATGAAACATGTTTTCAGTCATACGCAAATTTGTAGACCATTAAGCATCTTAAAAGTCATCTGCATTTTTATTTTGGAAAAATCAAACATTTTTTTAATCCTGACACCCTTCTGACTCACTGTCACACATTTTTCCATTACCTGGTTATGAGTATTATATCACATATTTTTCTCCTTTACCTGGTTATGAGCATTATATCACATATTTTTCTCTTGAAAATTAGGTCAAAATTATATTCAGATATAATGTTTTTTACATTCTTACAATTTTGATCATAAAACTCAATCATAGATTGATAATAAGTTTTGTTCGAAATACTTTGTTGAAATTCTCTATAGACATGGTGAAAACTGGTAGTTGGAAATCCTCTCAAATTATTCAATGTAACTTGTTTGTTTCATTTTATATTTAAAATATTTATATAACAAATTAATTGAAAAAATATATTAAGTCTAAATGGATTTATAGAAGAGCTCCTGGCCTCAAATGTCATTTCGTTGTTCTGTGATTCTTTAAATCATAGTCAATTTTCTGAGAGTACACGCGAGAGCGTGGAGTGCAATTATATTATATGTTTTGGAAAAAAATAAACAGGATTAAAGATATACAAATTACCAATTTATACTTAATTTAATATTTTTGTTTATAATTATGATTAAATTTAAAGTATGTCTCAAGTATTTTTATTATATATTATTAAAACATATTTTAAAATTTATAATTTTATAGAGGATTAAGATATAAATATTTTTTTAGTGAAAAACCTTGAATTTTTAGGGATTTTATAATTTTAAAGAAAGTTTTTTTTTTTTTTTTAAGTAAAAAAGATAGTATTTGCTATATTAAGTTAACAGAGAAACATTCAGAGATATAGTCATCCTAAGCCACCAAAAATGTTGTCGTTTTACGGAAACCAGCATAGTTTGGAGTGAAATGAGTCTAGGAAGATAAGTTAAAATTGTTTTTCCCTCTGTCTTGCCCAAAGGAAACTAGTCTTTCCCTCTGTCTTGTCCTCCGTATAGCGGTTGTAATGGTCGGCTACCATCGTAAATGTGGAAGGTATGTGGAAGGTATGGGGAGCGGCCTATAAGATTTAAGCTGTGGCTTGATGATGAGCCATGTGGTAAGGCATCGCCGCATGTCACCCCATCCGGGGCAACTTTAAAGAAAGATTAAATTCCTTAAAGTTTAAACATTTTTTTAGAGTGAAAAAATTTGAATCTTTAAGGATTTGATCTCCCATGATATATGTGGAGTTAACATGTATTTAGGTTGAAACCAACCTAGATACTTATTATTATGTGTATGTTTTAAAAGAATTTAATACTTGGAAAATTATTGGTCCTTTAACCATTGTCTTAAGAAAAAACATTAAAAGACTAGAGATGACACTATGATAATTTGAATAGGACTACCACTTTTAGTTAATCCTAATGACCATTCAAATAGATTTGAATCATTTTATTTGAGTGAATTGCTTTCACATTAATATATGTAATAGTATAGAAATTATTCTTCAAAATTGGAGGAATTTAACATATAGGCCTTAACATGTTGAGTGAATACCATTTTCATTATATATTGTTGAAAAATATGTTGATACAATGAAAGACAAAATCAATGTTGATTCCAACATAGATGAATCACAAATGTTATCTTGCCTTATTCCTCATAATTCTATTTAAGTGTCTCAGAGTGACACTCACTCTCTTTTTGTAAGAGACTTTGAATTGAATTGAATATATGAGATGATAATACACGACACTGACTCTCTTTGTGTAAGAGACTTTGAATTGAATTGAATATATGAGATGATAATACACGTTTATATCTGGAGATAGAAGGGCTAACTAATTTCATCCAAATGCAGATTTACTTGGAGCTGTCATAGATCATTCTCATGTTAAATATATTTCTTCATCTTCATTGTCTAAAAAAAAATGATTTGATTTTGAAATTATTATTCAATATTTTAGTCAAGAAAACAATGAAGAACTATTGAAAATGTTTTTTCAAGGAAATGCAAGCATTGGTAAGTCATATCTTACAAGTTGAATTTTAGAACAATTTAGCTCGCACTCAATTAATGGGAAGCACTTATTGGAATATCTACTTTCAATATATGAACTAGGACAATACAATGTGTGTTCACAATTTCTATTGGAAAAAAATGTTCCATTCGATGGAAGATCATTATTTTTTGTTGGATACCTTCATTAATTATCTCAAAGATAAACCATTGTATGTAGAAACATCACTGGTAAGGTTATTTTTGGAAAGAGTTCAAAATAGTTGTCATTTTCGACACACTTTTTTGTTAGGAAGAGACACATCTAAAATAATCCAATTTTGGAAGACTACTCACAACATTACAAATGAATATGTAAATGTACATGATTGGAAAGTTCTAATGTCATGAAAAAATGCATCTATAGATTATGCTGAAAGAAATACTTTCAAGTAAAACAATATTTTATTTAAAAAAAAAAAACATTCGTGAATATACACAATATGTTCATGCTTAAATCGATTAATACCATCATTGCACAATGCATTGATGAACATACAAGAAACAAATAATTTAATGATGAAGATGATGAACAAATTAAACATGAAGTTCTTCTATGTTCACGTGAGTGTTTGAAAAATATTTTCTACTATCCTAAATCAAAACCACCTCAATTCCTAATGTACACCACTATTTCTTTTCATAATTACATTGGTGCACCATGTGACACGATAAATCAAAGCATTGTATTGTTATGTTGTTAGAATAAATCATAAACAAATCCCATTTTGTATGTCATGGGCTCTCACTATACACAAATCACAAGGTTTGACATTAGAAAAAAGAACAATTGATATTTGTACTGTATAGATACAAGGTTTAACATTCACAATAATTTTAAGAGTTAAATCAATATACAATTTAAGGATATAACCACCATTCACAGTCAAAAGTTAGGACAAAATGATTTGAAGTGCATATGCTGCAATTAGAAAGAAAGAAGAGGAATGATTACAATCCATGTCTTTATAACCATTGCACTTATTATACAATAAGGTTTGTTAACTATTGTTGTGTATTCGTATCATTTTTCTATATGGTTCCTTCTTATTGCAATTTAATCACATTTTATGGTCTTTCTAATATAAAAACAATTATTGATAGGATAACACCA
>ML782137.1:462657-482712 GCA_009831015.1 Picea engelmannii | reverse complement strand
AGACTCGATATATGTCTATAGTTTTGTCAATAAATGAATTTTTTATCCTATAGAAAAATAACATCAAAGAAAGAGATATAGAGGGATATTCACAAAAATGGAGTTTTTTTATCAATTTGCAGACAAAACGACTAGTTTTGTCACCCCGAACTTAAGTTAGAGCCAACCAAGTCAGCATACACCTTGTCAATACCTCCCAGAAATATTTAATTCAAAAGAGCATGCATATGTTTTAGGAGCCTGCACACGTTCTAGGAGCATGGACGCGTTCTAGGAGCGTGCACACGTTCTAGAAGCACACACACATTCTAGGAGCATGCACACACTCCTATAAATCATTCATTTATCTATCTTTTTCCTTCAACTCCTACATCTACCCCCCCTCTCTATCTTACTCTCACTCTCCCTCTCTACATCCCATGTCTTTCTCCCTCTCTCTCCCTCACACTCTTATACATGGTAAGACCTAGACATGTCAATACTTAGACATCACAAGGAATGGAAAGACCTAGAACTAGAACTTACCTTGACATGCCTCATACCCTGACACCCACTCCCTCTCTAATCCCCCCTCTTCCTCTCTCTCTCTCTCTCTCTACCCCTTTGTCCCTTACTCTCCTCTCTCTTCCACCTCTCTTCCACCATTTCTCTCTCTCCTCATTTCTAGTCTCAATATCACCATCTATTCCCCTTTCTCTCTCTTTATTCCTCCTCGATGTCTCCTTATGTATCCCCCCCTTCCTTTCATTCTCTCTCTACCCCCATTCTCTTTCTCCCTATATGCTTCCCTTCCTCTCAGTATCCTTCTCTGTACCCCCACTCTCTTTCTCCCTCTCTGTCTCTACCCTTCCTCTTTGTCTTTCTCTCTTCCCCTCTCACACTTGTACTCTCTCTTTCCCCCCCCATAGCACTATATCTTCTCTATCTATCCTACATCTACCCTTCTCTCCTACATTCACCTCTCTCTCTACCCCCCTCTTTATTTTCCTCTCTCTCCCTCTCATGCTTTCACATAGTCTCTCTACTCTCCTTTTATGCCTTTCTCTCTCTCCCTACCACACACACTTTCTACCCCCGTATATGTCTTCCTCTCTCTCACTCCCACACTCTAACAATCTCACTCTCTACCTCCCCTCTTTGTCTTCCTCTCTCTCCCTCCCACACTCTCTCACATGCACTTTTTATCCCCCCACTATGTATTATGTTAGAAAAATAGGATCACAGAGTAATAAAATAAAACAAATGCGGAACTAAAACACAGAAGATACAGAATACAATAGACACACAAATATATGTGGTTCACCCAGTGTGGCTACGTCCACGAGAGAAATTGTCATGTCATTCCTTTATTATTATCTAGCAAATGAAGGGATACAAACTACAACAAACCCATTGTAACTTCAATCTTTCTCTCACAATCTCCTCCCTCACAATACAATATTCCTAATGATACATAGACGCAATACATTTCCCTCATAAAAGAGTGTTTCCTTCTAGGGAAAAAAACCCTAACATAAATCCTATAGTCAAATATGCGAACTTATAATGAACGGTCCATGTTTACAATGAAATGACAATATACATTTACAAGGCAATTTTTCCCTCTTTGCAGGTATTTACAGTATACATTTACAAGGCAATTTTTCCCTCTCAGCAGGTATTTGTTGATAGGAGCAGGTATATAGTATTTGCCAATAACAACAAGTATATAAAATTCGATTTGGGTTGACCATCTATTAGTTCTGGTTCACTGTAACAACCCTAAGTAATTAATCAATTGTCATGATTTAAATAATTGTTTAACGTATATTAGTTTAATTAATTAATTAATTGTCCTCATTAAATATTTGTTTAATGTAAATTAGTTAAATTAATTAATCAATTAATAATCATGATTAAATATTTGTTTAAGGAATATTGGTTTAATAAATTAATAATTTTCATTTTGAGACTTAGTGTATCGGTAGATGACCCATTAATGAAAAGGGGATAAGGTGGTTAACACCTAATGGAGGGATAAGGTTGTTGAGAATTAATGGGGGAAGAAGGCAGTGAATGATGGGAAGGGAGGATAAGAAAAGGGGGGAAACACTCGGGAAGGGCAATATTTTTTTTTGGGAGAGCATTATTTTGGGAGGAGAACTGTATTACTATTTTTTGTTGGGGGAGATGGCTGGGAGGATGGTACTACTGGGTTTTTCTTGAGGAGCTTGTTGGAGGACTGTTATAGGGGGAACCTGTTGTTGGGAATTTTGGGCTCGGGGGCCAGGAAACCGTAAGGAATCCTGGAGCTAGGGCGTTGGATAGGCTGTTCCTAGTTGGCTGGGAGGTTAGTTAGTTTTGGGAAGAGTTTGAGGCAGAGTTGGAGAACAACAGTAACATCAGTTGGAGGTATGTATTTTCATTATTATGCTGTGTTATGTGGTCTATTATCATGTTGTTGAATATGCTGAATATGTGGTTTATTATCATGTTGCTCATAAATTTAATTTTTGCTGAACATGGTTATATGCTGAATAATGAATGGTTATATGATGAATAATGAATTGTAAAGAATTTAGGATAACATTTATTTCTATTTAAATTTATGTTTTTAAGGCCCTGTTTGGACAGGCCTTACATATGGTATCAAAGCCTAGTTTCAAAACTAAAACCTCGGCTTGACCACCCATTGTAATGTCCCTTTCCAAATAGGAGCTCTAGAAAAGGAGGCTTAATGGTCTAAACCACCCCGTTAGACTATAGCTAGGGCCAAAGAGGGGTAAATAGGGTTACTAGAGGTCACTCTAGTCACAGGTGTTATATTCGGAAAGTGACATTGAGCTAACAAGGGTTAACAACACTTTTAATTCATTATGAGCTAAAAATAGAAGTCAATAGTGAATTAGGGTTTCAACATGATTTAGGGTTTTGGAAAGCTATAAAGGAAGGGTCAGTGACCTAATTCATCATTATGAAGATTATGACTTGTCATTGAGGAGAAGAGTTACATCTCAAGAGAGATAGTTCAGTGTATTCCAGGAGGAAGACACCAGTTGGTTGATTTCGATGTTGAAAGACACACCCTAGTCACCGGGAAGATCATCCAGGTCTTCCATCATTCTTCATTGATTTCGCAGTGCTCCCATATTATGGGTATTATCTTTTAGTTGCTTATTTGTATTCCATCTAAGATCCTTTTGTCTTTTGATCTAGTCGATTGTTGTTATTTTATTCAGCTGCAGTTGCTTATTTTCCAGCTAAGATCCCTTGTATGTTGATCTAGTCGAGTATTGTCAGTTATTCAGCTGCATTTGGCCATTTTTTAATCCACAGAGATATAATAATACAAACTTGTAGTCCTTTGTCACATTTATTATTTGTATGATCATTTATATGTTGTAAACCTTTGATCCTACACACACATTAGCAGCATTTCCTAGACTAGCCAAGTCAGGAACATTACAGTGGTATCAGAGCTTTAGTCCTGCCAGCCTATGACTAAAGACAATGAGTGTAGTAGAAGACCCAGAGGGCCATGGACACATAGGTGACGAATATGTCACTTACAACAGGCATCAAGAAAGAAGGCATAGGCCTGATTTTCCCCCTTTTCCTCCTAGCTCAGAGGAAGAGGAAGAGGCACACAGAGAAGTACATAGAAGGGTAGAGTGTGAGGTTGAGCGCGAGGCAGACAGGATGCTAGGAGACAAATATGAGTGACCAGAGGGTAGTGGCAAGACCCCCGTAAATTCAGAAGAAACTTTCATGCAGGTTATCAATGGTATGTTAGCTAGTCAACGGACCATGTCTCAGTCCTTGGCATAAGTGGTTGATAGATTGGCTAGAGTGGGCACCCAGATACAAAAGTCCCGCATGCAGCACAGGCGAACTCAGGAACAGGAAGTAGACCCCAGTCACCCTCTCACACATACACCTCTACAAGTAGGATTCCTAGACCCTTGTTTCCTAGTTTCCAGAGGGCACCCTCAGTAGTAGCACTACCACCAATAGCATAGAGGCCACCCACTCATGCCGACGACATTGCAGAGTATAGGAGGGAGTATGCAGCATTGGGTCATGAATTCCATTAGGACATGAACTTAGTCAAGTATTGTGGACTCAGACTTAGGAACCGCCCCAGAGAGCCGCAGAGGGGAGGACCACAACAGCAGAAAGGGCATAACCTCAATTTCATCCGAAAATTTGGGAAACTCACCATCCCTTATTTCGACAGATCATCCAAATACACTGCCAGAGCTTGGCTATAAAAGCTAGACATGTATTACAAGCTCAACCAGATGACTGAGACAGAGGCCATCAGTTTCACGACCTTACACTTGGAGGGTGAGGCACACGAGTGGTGGTATCATGTACTGGTGAAATTGGGTCACAGTCACATCACCTCCTATGGGGAGTTTACAGATAGGCTCATGGATAGGTTTGACAAGAAGGATCCTAAGATACACTTCAGGGATCTAGCCCAATCGAGACAAACTGGCACAGAAGAGGCGTTCATCAGAGAGTTTCAATGGGTAGTCGTGGCAGTGAAAGATATATCAGAACCCAGGCTGATCATGCTATTCACATAAGGACTCGTAGAGCCTTTGAGAGGATGGGTGAAGGCATACATGCCTCCCACTTTGCAGGATGCCATCCTTCGCACTCAAGATCTGGCAGACTCAGTGCCAAAGACTAAAACTTTCTCCAAACCATTTGTGCCCTAGAGGGATCAAGACAGGAAGCCATTCCAGAGAGAATGGAAGGGAAAGGAGAATTTAGATGATGACACTAGGCAAGAGCTTATGAGGAAGAAGCTTTTCTTCAACTGTAGAGATCCTTGGGTCCTAGGCCATAGGTGCATGGGCAAGGGAGAGATTCATTATAATGAGGTAGCAGCAGACAACATGGACAGTGAGGAGGAGGACCATGAAAGTGGATGCACTAGTTTAGAAGAGGAGTCAGCACCAGTAGAGGAGCAGCTTCCCCATAGACCACCGACACTAGCAAGATCCCATCCTCGAGTAGTCCCACAACCACCAGATCAGGCTAACAGGATGAAACCAACAAAGGGAGGAGTCATAGAAACCCTTTCCGGTGTTCCTAGGTATGATACCCTCCGTATCAGAGGGATTATTCAAAGGCAATGAGAATCACCCTGATAGATAGTGGGGCCACCCACAACTTCATCGACGCTTCACTAGTATCAAGACAAGCACTTCAGATAGAGGAGTTTGATGTTGTGGTAGCATATGGCCACACAGTGGAGTGTCTAGACAAAATTCCAAACTTAGAGATGAAGTTAGGAAACTACACAGTGAGAGACACATTTTATGTGGTTGACCTATCAGACAAAGATGTGGTGTTAGGAGTTCAGTGGATGATTACCTTGGGAAAAATCACTACCAACTACCAAACCTTGGAAATGGGATTCAGAGATCGGGATGAGAAGAAGGTTGTCCTAAGAGGTATGTCGAAAAGAGTACCTAAGACAGTTTCAACAAAGAGGATGGACGGGATATTCAGACATGGGGAGGTAGCATATGTCGTAGAATGCTTGATCACTACTCAAAATGATTCAAAAGATCAAAAACAATACCACACAGAGATCAATAATTTATTGGGATGACATTAGTAGGTCTTTGAGGCAATCCCACCAGGGAGACCACCTGACAGGGGGTTTGAGCACACCATTGAGTTAGAGGAGGGGGCCAAACCTATGATCACCCCCCCCTATTGTCATCCTAGGAGGTTCAAGGATGAGATAGAGAAGGAAATCAAGGAATTATTGGTGATGGGACTCATCAGACCGAGCAGCAATCCATTTGCTTCTTCAGTTTTCTTAGTTCTGAAGAAGGATGGCACCATGAGGACGTGCATTGATTACCGAGCCTTGAACAAGAAAACCATAAAAAACCGGTACCCTATCCCACGCATTGACGAGTTTATGGATGAATGGCATGGGGCATTTTTCTTCTAAAAAATTGATCTACGCTTTGGATATCACCAGATCAGCACCCGAGAGAAGGACATAGAAAAGACGACATTTCGATGTCATTTTGGACACTTCGAGTTCCTGGTTATGCCATTTGGGATAACCAATGCACCCGCTACATTCCAGTCTTGCATGAACCATATATTCATGGATCAGTTAAGGAAATCAGTCTTGGTTTTCTTCGACGACATCTTGATCTATAGCCGATCATGGGAAGAGCATATGAGGCATCTGGATGATGTCTTGAGCATCATGGAGGCACAGACATTATATGCCAAAGAGTCCAAGTGCGAGTTCGGTATGACATAGATGCTTTACTTAGGCCACATCATCAGTGCACAGGGGGTACAGGTGCACTAAGAGAGGATTAGGTCCATTCTGGATTGGTCGATGCCCAAGAACATGATAGAATTGAAGAGCTTCTTTGGGCTGTGCAACTATTACAGGCGGTTCGTCTGGGGTTTTTCTCATCTTGGAGCACCGCTGACAGATCTTACCAAGCATGGGGCCTTCATATGGACCGATAAATCACAGGAAGCCTTTTATCACATGAAGGAAGTCATGGGCACTTGTCCAGTGTTGGCACTACCAGACTTCACCCTGCCATTTATACTAGAGTGTGACGCATCCGACGAAGGGATCGGTGTAGTTTTGATGCAGGAAGGACACCCCATTGTATTCAAGAGCCAGAAGCTTAGTCAACCTGAGAGGTTGTACTACATTTATGACAAGGAAATGTTGCCAATCATGCATGCCTTGACCAAATTTAGATAATATTTGGTGGGCAACAAATTCGTGGTCAAGGTCGATCACAACAGTTTTAAGTGTTTCCTTCAGCAGAAGGACCTCAGTGAGCGCCAACAGAAATGGGTGACGAAGGTACAGGCATTCGAATTTTACATAGAGTATGTCAAGGGGAAGAAGAACATTGTGGTCGATCCACTATCAAGGAGACCTACGGCATGTTCTTTGATGGAGATTTCAGTAGATTGGAAATCCCACTTGTTAGTGGAATATTCTGAGAAAAAGTTCGCTTGTGAGCTGATGGATGGGCAGATATAGGATGACTGGTACAAGGTCATTGATGATGTCATATTTTACAAGGATAGAGTTTACTTGGTGCCAGATTCATGGCTTAAGAAGAAACTCCTCACCGCAGTTCATGATTCACCTCTAGCAGGCCATCAGGGGTTTTTCAAAACCTACAGATAGATCAGAGAGAGGTTCTCATGGAAGGGCCTCAAACAAGAAGTTATGAGACACGTCAGTGAGTGTGTGACTTGCCAGTAGAACAAGTTAGAGCATGCTCTTCCAGCAGGGCTACTTCAACCACTCCCCATTCCAGAGCAGAAATGGGAGAGTATATCTATGGACTTCATCACCGGTCTACCCAAGGTCCAGGGTAAGGACTATATCTATGTAGTGGTTGATAGATTGACCAAGTTTGCTCACTTCTACACCATACCAACAGAGTACAATGCAGTTCAAGTAGCCGATATTTTCTTCAGGGAGGTATTCAGACTTCATGGGTTAGCGAAGAACATCATCTGTGATAGGGACAGTCAGTTCATAGTGACATTTTGGAGAGAGTTGTTTTGGTTGGTGGGGACAGAGTTGACACCTAGCACCAACTATCACCCTCAGACAGATCGACAGACCGAGATTGTCAACAAGTGGGTTGAAGGGTATTTGAGGAACTATGTAGGAGGACAATAGAGAATGTGGCTACATTGGTTACATTTAGGGGAACATTGCTACAACACCACCTTCCACATATCCATTGGTATGACACCCTTCCGAGCATTGTACGGATATGATGCTCCCACTTTGGTAGACTTGGTCTTCAGGGAGAGCAGAGCTCCCAAGGCCAAGGATTGGATCATAGAGAGTCAGGAGATTCTCAAATTGTTGAAAGAGAACCTGCAAATGGCGTAAAACCGACAGAAGATAAGCACGGATAGGCATAGGATAGAGAGCATCTTTGAGGTTGGAGATTTGGTTTTCTTGAGACTCCAACCCTACCGAAAGTCATCTTTGAAGAAGAGTGGAGCTAAGAAGCTCAAGCCCATATTTTATGGTCCTTACAGGATCATGCACCGAGTAGGCGAGGTTGCTTACGAGCTAGAGCTTCTAGAGGGGAGAAAGATTCATAACGTGTTCCACGTGTCTTGCCTAAAAAAGGCAGTGGGACAATTCATTAACACATCAGAGGAGCTTCCCCCGTTGGATGAGGAGGGACAGTTGGAGTTAGTTCCAGAGGAGGTTTTGGAGTTCTGGGAGTGGAAACTAAGGAGCAGGGTCATCAGAGAGTGTTTGATCAGATGGAGAGGGCTTCCAATAGATGACGCTACTTGGGAGAGCGAGCAGGTGTTGCAGCACCCTGGAATGGTATTGCTTGAGGAAAAGGAATTTCGGGAAGGGAGGATTGTAATGTCCCTTTCCAAATAGGAGCTCCAGAAAAGAAGGCTTAATGGTCTAAAGCACCCCGTTAGACTATATCCAGGGCCAAAGAGGGGTAAATAGGGTTACTAGAGGTTACTCTAGTCACAGGTATTATATTCAGAAAGTGACATTGAGCTAACAAGGTTTAACAATGCTTTTAAGTCATTATGAGATAAAAATAGAAGTCAACATTGAATTAGGGTTTCAGTAGTGATTTAGGGTTTCAACATTATTTAAGGTTTTGGAAAGCTATAAAGGAAGGGTCAGTGACCTAATTCATCATTATGCAGATTATGACTTGTCATTGAGGAGAAGAGGCACATCTCAGGAGAGATAGTTCAGTGTATTACAGGAGGAAGACACCAGTTGGTTGATTTCGGTGTTGAAAGACACACCCTAGTCATCGGGAAGATCATCCAGGTCTTCCATCATTCTTCATTGATTCCGCAGTGCTCCCATATTCCGGGTATTATCTTTTAGTTTCTTATTTGTATTTCAGCTAAGATCCTTTTGTATTTTGATCTAGCCAAGTGTTGTTATTTTATTTAACCGCAGTTGCTTATTTTTTGACCAAGATCCTTTGTATGTTGATCTAGTCGAGTATTGTCAGTTATTCAGCTGCATTCGACCATTTTGTAATCCACATAGATATCATAATACAAACTTGCAATCCTTTGTCGCATTTATTATTTGTATGATCATTTATATGTTGCAAACCTTTGATCCTACACACACATTAGCAATGTTTCCTAGACTATCCAAGTCAGGAACATTACACCCACAACAGGCTTTTGTCTTTGTGCCAATAAGATCTGCAACCTTTGCCCAGTTTCCTAATCCATACATTTCAACTCCCTTACAATTTGCCATGGCTCTAAGAGAAATATCTCTTCTTCTACATCCCAATTTGGGTTGTTACAAGACACATATATATGGTCTGCTAACAGAAGTTGATAAATTTTCAAATTAGCACTCTATAGACCGACCTATCCTCACCGAAAAAGAAGTGCTATTAGAACCCTGTAACTTAACATATGAAACAACAGTACAAGGTGAATTCAAAAAAACCATTTCATGCAATGAAAGATCCTTCATGGATCATAATAAGAATATTACTTGTACGAACCTAATTTAACAAGATTTCAGTCTAGAAGAAACAAAAAAATAACGCAAAGTCAATATCTGAAGGTTTTTAACTCAATATAAACCCCTTTGAGGCCTAAAACACGAATATTGATGTCAGAATCTCAGAACTTTTCAGAAATCGTTATACTCTAAGAAAATTGCACATGTTAAGGTTAAACGAATGAACATACTAAGAAGACTGGGGAAAATTTTCCACTCAAAATGACCTCTTCGTACCTAAATATGAAAATATTCCTAGAAAAAAAAAGAAAAAAAAATGAATTTAAACATTTCCAGCTTCAAACTTCCACAAAGAAAAGAATATACCAAGGAGACTTCTTTAAAGTTACAAATTTTCAAGAAAAATGAACCTCTCTTGGCTAAATACGCAATTATTCTTATTAGAACCTGAATTGGATATTTCCGACTTCAAAAAGAATAAATCAAGGAGATAAAAAAAAAATTTACCTTTTTTTTTCACTCAAAATGGACCTCTTTGTAGCTAAACATGCAAACATTCGTACAAGAGCCTAAATTTAGTGATGTCCGGCTTCTGAACTTCACCTGTTTAGCTTAAAGGAAAGAACATGATCACGTGGATCCAAAACATTTACAATCTTTCACTCAAAAGCAACCTCTAAATAGATAAATATCCCCAATAGAAACTGACTTTAGAGATTTACAAATTGAGAAAGAATATATCAAGACAACTTCAATAGACTTATAAATCTTCACTCAAAATGAACCTCTCTATAGGTAAATATGCAAACATTCCTACTGTAGCCTGAATTTAGAGATGTCCAACTTCAAAATTTCACCTTTTTAGCTTATAGAAAAGAATATAATCAGCAGGGTTCAGTAAATTTGTGATATTTCACTCAAAATGAACATCTTTTTGGCTAAGAAAGAAAGTATTTTTACTAGAGCATTCCTGAATATGGAGATTCCAGGCTTAATATTTCACAGTTTAGCTTAAAATAAATAGTGTAATTAGGCAACTACCAAAAAAACAAAAGTTATAAAGTTTCACTCAAAATGAACCTCTCTGTAGTTAAGTAGCTAAATACAAAAGTAAACCTGTAGAAAATCCATCCTGACCGAGAGAAAAAAAATGGTAGAAAATCCACTGCACTAAATCTATCACTTTAGGCTGCCCACAACACCATCCATTCCCAGGTAGGCCAAACCTCTTCCGCATCTGAATCCTCCCAAACCCAACAACATAAAGAAGCCCAAACATGGAAATAATTATCCGAGTGATACCAAGACATTCCTGAATATTCTCATTATCAATATTGACAACAGCAAAGATGAAGATCCCACAACGGGCAGGGTTGCTCAAGGCACCCAACATACAACATACAACACACAACCCAACACACCAAGCGCTAAACTCATAAACAGATAGCCATGGGCTATTAGCCGCATTATCATAGACCGAGGGAGGAGTCCCCAGGCCAAGGGAGGAGCCCGCAAACCTTTACACAGACTAACTCACCAAGCACAATACACACAGGCCCAGCCCGAGATAAAAAAAAATGAGTGGGGATCATGGGTTTTGAACCCGCGACCGGTAGCCAAGCCAGTGCCTAGAGGAATATTCCAACATGCGTTATTTACGCATAGCCCAGTGCCAAGTCTTGAAGGAGGAGCCCATGGGGTTAAGATGGAGTGCTCTGCATGGCACTAAAGCACTGAGTCAAGAACCTACAACACAACACCAAAACGGTCGACCACACAAATCTGAGAGAGAGTATAAAAATAATGTAAAAGAGAAAACAAAAATAGATAGGGAAGTCATAAGAGACTTGGCCAACTTGCTTAGGTTTTGAAGGCCTCCAGCCATGGCCACATGCCAAGGAGGCATGCAATCCATACCCCATCACGCCTTTCAAAATAAAAAAATAACAAACGAAATGTATATGTAAGTAATAATTGTAGTTGCGGACAAAAATGAACCATCGGCCTGCAATTGCAGAGGAAGAGGCGGTCGGGGAGGAATGATAAATGAATGGGAGAAAGAGTGGGATTAGGGTTTTAGGCGATGAGAGCCCGGGGAAGGGGGCATGTGGGCTTCATGCGTGCCCGACTTTATTTATTTTATTTTATTAATTGTATTTTGATTACTTTATTTTATATTTCTTTTATTATTTAAAATCTAAATTGTACTTTGATTACTTTATTTTTAATTTCTTTTATTAATTTCAATTTTTAACTTTTTTTATTTTAAATAATTAATTACAAATTTTAATTTTATTTCAAATGCTTTAATAATAGTAATTAATTAATTAGGAATTGAATGATTAATTAATTAAATGTGTAACTAACATTAACATATATTTAATAATTAACATAACATTATGATACTAATAAATTTTTATTTATTTTTAATTAGACTAAATTTATGTTGGAGCGGACAAGTTTTGAACCGGCGACCTATCCATCGAGTATAGAGCTTTCACCAAATACTGTACACCACTGTGCCATGATAGTAATGATAGGTTAAATGTGTTGATCAAAGGCGAGAGACTCAGAAGTTTTCTTAGGCAAAAACATCGAGCTTAGAGGCTTCCGACCGTGACCTAGCCACTTACCCTAAAGAGAGTAATGTATGTTTATAGACAAGTAAAAAAAAATAACTTACGCCTAACCCTATGTTTTCAAGTTTAAGTTGCGCAAATGTGAATTGCCTTAGACTCTCACTGACAAACTTTTGATTGATGGAGATTCAATTATAAAGGATGGTTAGGAATCGAGGAAATTGAGGCAGAGGGGGATCATCGCAGGGACTGCCAATGCTGCCACCACCATCGTCTAAATTAGCTCTCATTCTGTGCTCTTTGGAGGCCATAAATGACACTTTAAAGGGGCTTCATCCAGCAAGGATCAAAGTGGAGCCCCCACCATCTAGAATGGGTAATCCTAAAGCATCAAGGGATTCAAGGGGAGGGCCTCCACCCGAGGACATCACTAGAGAACTACAGAAGATCAAAATTCCAAAGTTTGTTGGGGGTCGAGCCAGTGAACATGCAGATGCATGGTTGGAATGAATGACAAGATGTTTCTCCTTAAGAGACTACGCTTCCACATGAAAGGTGAAAATAATGATTTTTCAGTTGAGGGACAGTGCGTTGAATTGGTTGGGCAACCTAGAGAGGCGGTTTCACCTTACCCCATACACCGTCTCTTGGGAAATTTTTGAGGAAAGGTTCCAAAGGAAATATCTACCAGCTTACTACGAGGAACAACAGGTGGGAGCATTTCATGCTCTAGTACAGGGGAACAAGACCGTGGAAGAGTACGAGATCAGGTTCATGGATTTGGTGAAATATGTTTCATACATGGATAATGATCAACGACAGAAGGAACACTTTGTCTATGGGTTAAACCCTAAGATAAGAGCCATGGTGCAGATGTGGAAATCGTCTTCAGTAGCGGAAGCAGTTGAAAATGCACGTTATGATCAGGAACACATGAACTTAAATGGAGGTATGAGATCGACCTTTCCACATCATCTTGGATTCGTGGGGAAGGCCCCTAGGACCTTCTTCGGGGGAGGGAGCTCTAGGCCACCTCCTTATGGTAATAGATCTGTGCCAAGGATAATTTCCACAGGTATTTCAATGGCAGCGAGTGCAACATCCTTTTCATCACCAACGACGCAGGCAGGTCCAAGACCTTCTTAGGGAGTAGCTAGTAGGGGTAGGGGTTCTAGGGGGAGGAACTCATTTCAGAGACCATCACAGAGAAGTGCATAGGTTCCATATCGTGTTACATGTTGGGGATGTGGAGGACCCCATTACCAGCGTGACTGCCCAAAGTTGCAAGTATAATTTTTTTCACAGAGAAGGAAAGACCTCGATGGGAAGAGCAAGTTGTAGCCACCAGATTTAGGCAACAATTAATAATCGCCATGCAGAGCATCAATCCACGGTGGTGGAGTCGTCAGATACGCTAAATCATATCAATGTTGAAGTTTTATTTGATTATAGTGCTACAGATAGTTTCATTTCACCATATGCATTAGAAAAGAGTGGGTTGGTAGCCTACGAGCACTATGACTTTAAACAAGTCGAGATGGCTTCGGGGGAAAAACAAGCGGTAGGACCTAGCATTGATAATTGTCTAGTAGACCTGGGAGTGTGTACTACCAGTTTGAAGGTTTATGTCACTAGTCTCGAGACGTATATTCTAATCATTGGAATGGATTGGTTAGAAGCCCATCGAGCTATGATAGATTGTTTTGCAAAACGGGTGCTTTGTGTTGACGATGAAGGAAGGCGAGTAGAGATCCACGATGTACGAAGAAAGGAGTCTCTATACTTTATCTCAAATATGAAGGTTAAGTGGTGCATGAGGCAAAGGTGTCAACTATAGGTAGTGGAAGTAGTGAATGAAAGGAAAAGACCCTCCTTGGATCAGTACCCTGTATTGTCATAATTTAAGGATGTTTTTCTGAACGAGTTGCCAGGGTTACCTCCTGAGAGGGAGCTTGATTTTACTATTGAGCTGAAACCTGGTACAAAACCAATTTCCAAGACTCTGTATAGGATGACAGCACCGGAACTTTGTGAGTTGCAGATGCAGTTGAAAGAGATACTCGACTTAGGGATAATAAGGCCCAACGTCTCACCTTGGGGTGCATCGGTAATTTTTGTGAAGAAGAAGGATGGTTCCTTATGACTGTGTATAGATTACATGGACTTGAACCATGTTACAATGAAAAATAGGTACCCAATGCCATGAATAGATGATCTCTTTGATGAGATGAAAGGAGCAGCGGTATTCTCAAAAATTGATTTTCTATCAAGGTATCACTAGTTAAGGATTAAGGAAGGCGATATTCCTAAAACTTCCTTTCGAACTCAGTTTGAGCATTACGAGTTCGTTGTAGTACCTTTCAGATTAACCAATGTGCTAGCAATATTCATGAGCCTCATGAATGGTGTATTCCGGAAATACTTAGACTGCTTTGTACAAGTCTTTCTAGATGATATCCTCATCTATTCCAAGAATGAAGGAGAACATGAGGAACACTTACGAGTAGTGTTGTCCTGCCTTAGAGAGAACAAATTGTATGGGAAGTTATCGAAGTGTTCCTTCTTCCAGAAATAAATTCACTATTTAGGTCATATCATTTCTGGTGAAGGAATCTCTGTGGACCCAGAAAAGGTAAAGGCCATTATGGAATGGCCAATGCCGAAAAATGATCATGAGGTAAGAAGATTCATGGGGCTAGCAAGTTATTATCGGAGATTTGTGGAAGTTTTCTCTAAAATAGAGAAACCCATCACCACTTTGCAGCGCAAGGGGGTCAGGTATGAATGGACAGAAGAATGTGATAGTGCATTCATCGAGATTAAGTGGTTACTAACTAGTGCGCCAATTCTATGAGTGTCGGATATGGAAAAGGACTTCACAGTCTGCACGGATGCCTCGAAGAAAGGGTTGGGGGCCGTGCTAATGCAGGATGGAAGAGTGATAGCTTATGCATCAAGGAAGTTGAAGAAACATGAGGAGCTTTATGCTACTCATGATTTAGATTTGGCAGCTGTAATGCTAGCTTTGAAACTTTGGAGGCACTATCTAGTAGGGAGAAACTTTGAACTCAAAATGGACCATCAAAGTTTAAAGCATATCTTGACTCAAAGGGATCTTAATTCCAGGTAAAGGCAAGGGAGTGAGTTTATGAGTGAATACAATTTTGGTAATTCATACATCAAGGAAAAAGACAATGTGGTCGCGGATGCCTTGAGCAGGAAACCATGTGTCTTCTCCTTGGTACCCTTAAAAGTCAATCATAGGGAACGTGTGTTGACGCAAATCCTTGGAGACAGATGGTATTTAAAGGTTACTTCAAACCTCAAGAGTGGAAGGCAGTTAGATCCAAAATATGATGGATATAGCCTGGAAGCAGATGGACTATTAAGATATTGAGGAAGGATGTACATCTCCAAAGGTGGGGATATTGGAAGCATCATACTAAAGGAATCCCATAGAGCACTTTATTGTGCGAGTCCGGGTGTGAAGAAAATGTATGTAGACCTGCAGAAGCTCTTCTTCCAGGTAGGCATGAAGCGCAATGTAGTCCATTTTGTCGCCAAGTGCATAGAGTGTCAACAAGTGAAAGCTGACCACCATCACCTGACAGGGCTCCTACAACCACATAATGTTTATATGACCAAATGGGAAGTCATTTCTATGGATTTTGTTGTGGGGTTGCTGCTCACATCTCATAGACACAATGTCATCCTTGTGATAGTTGATAAGAAAACCAAGAGTGCTCATTTTATTCCGGTTAGAGACACTTATGATGTCACTGATGTGGTACACGTGTTTGTAAGTGAGGTCATCCATTTGCACGGGATACCCAAGAATATCATTTCAGATAGGGACTCTAGATTCACTTCTAGGTTTTGGACAAGTTTGTAGTCAGCGTTGGGGACTCAGTTGAACTTAAGAACAACTTATCATCCAGAAACAGATGGGCAAACTGAAAGAGTAAATCAAGTTATGGAAGACATACTTAGGATGCATGTTATGGATAATCAAACCCATTGGGAGAAGTACCTACCTTTGGTGGAGTTCGCCTACAATAACAGTTTTCATAGCTCTATCGGAATGCAACCCTATGAAGCCATGTATGGAAGGCCATGCAAAACACCGTTGAGTTGGGAAAGATTACAATACTGAGTAATAGTTGGGCCAGATTTGATTCAAGAGATGGAGGAACAAGTGATTCAAATTAGGCAGAGACTAAAGGAATCACAAGATAGACAGAAAAGTTATGCAAATGCACATGGGACTGACCAAAGTTATAAAGTGGGAGATCAGGTTTTCATTTGTATTAGGCCTAATAAAAGTACCATTCGTTTAGGGAAGGGGACAAAGTTGTCACCTCGATTCATAGGACCGTTCAAAATCCAAGAGAGAATTGGACCCGTTGCCTATCGTCTCGTATTGCCACCCCACTTGCATAAAACTCATAATGTTTTTCATGTATCTGTTCTACGTCATTATGTTGTTAATGAATCACATAAAGTAAATTAGAAGGAATTGCAGGTATCGGACGTGGGAACCCTCACGGTAGAACTGTAATGCATATTGGACCATAGAGTCCAACATCTCAGGAACCGTCTGGTAGACCAAGTTAAGGTCTAGTGGAAAAAGTATAGTCCATGATCTGCTACTTGGGAAGATGTCGAGACATTACGATGAGATTATCCCTCACTTTTTGATCACCTCGAGAATATGTTTCTCAAAGGTTGGGTGTATGTAACACCACCTTTTGACTTAGACAACTAGGATTACCTAAGGCCTAATCACCTTTATTTTCTATTCACACTGAAACTTTTAATGATACACTTGAACTTTTAAGACGTAGGAACCTTTATGAATGTTTAAATGTTATTTGAATGATGATGGATATGATGCGATCTATTATGTGAATGTAAATTCTATGAATGTTTAAATATTATTTGAATGATGATGGATATGATGTGATATATTATGAGAATGTAAATTCTATGAATGTTTAAATGATGATGGGTATGATGCGATCTATTATGAAAATGAAAATTCTATGAACGAGTAACGTCAATTGAATTATGGGGATATTATGAGATCTATTTCTAACTTGAAAACTTTGATATTAAGTTGTTGGTATGTGGATACCAAATTGAGATTATGGTTGTATGCAATTACATGATGATAATGCATATATATGTATGAGTTTGTGTTATAGACTAATCTGCAGGTCAATGGGCTATGAAATAGCCAAGGGATAATGGTAATGAAAGTGGATGTCGTGACAATCGACCGAGAAACAATATGGTGTGAATCTTTATATGTGACACTATATTGGTTTGAATGCATTGCTGTGATATGTGGACCAGTGCAGGATTTCAGGTGGTGAGATTGCCTAAAACTGAATAAATGATGACAAAATTCCCAACAACACGGTGCCATTGTATATTCCATTGTAGGGTGTGGGCCCTAGTCCTGTTAGGAGGGGTGGAGGCATTTCCCACTGTGTATCCTCTGAAACTTGGAGTCATGAGCTCACGCTCCCCTACACATGTGATGATGAGTGTCAGTTGCCTGTTGGTGAAGCTTGGTCAAGATAGTGACATTTTCTCTTACGGGTTCTATTTGGAGTTAGGTCAATATAGTTGACGCTCCATAGTCCAATAGAGGAAGGATAGGAATGGAAGATGGAAATAAGTTAGGGAGGAAGGATGAATAGAAATAGTTGAGAGTGTATGGAGATTTTTCTTATGGTGGAATTTATTGTTTTTTCTTCTGAAAAGAAAATGTGTATATATGTATATTCATAAATACTTAACTAAACTACAATTGTCTAAATAAACATTGTTGAGCTAGATTATTGTAATTAGGAGATTTCACTAACATTTGATTGGTTTATTATCTTTTATAAATTGAATAGTCTTGTTTATTGGATTGGATGCATACAAAGATTACTATAGAGGTGATAGTTATTGTTATTAGTACATGCACGAGACTTGTATGTACTAGCTACTCATGCATACTTGTATGTACTAGCTACACATGCATTTCTTGCACATGTACACTAGTATGTATGATTTTTCTTGGTTTACTTACCGATGATGTTGTTTATGAGATATGAATATGTGAACCATGTGTCATTTCCCTTGTATCATAAAATACTTTAACTTCGAGACGAAGTTTCCTGAAGGGTGGGTGTATGTAACAACCCTAAGTAATTAATCAATTGTCATGATTTAAATAATTGTTTAATGTATATTAGTTTAATTAATTAATCAATTAATAATCATGATTAAATATTTGTTTAAGGAATATTGGTTTAATAAATTAATAATTTTCATTTTGAGACATGGGAATTTTGGGTTCGAGGCTAGGAAACCGTAAGGAATCCTAGAGCTAGGGAGCTGGATAGATTGTTCCGAGCCGGATAGGTTGTTCCTAGCTGACTAGGAGGTTAGTCAGTTTTGGGCAGAGCTTCACGCAGAGTTGGAGAACAACAATAACATCAGTTGGAGGTATGTATTTTCATTATTATACTATGTTATGTGGTCTATTATCATGCTGCTGAATACGCTGAATATGTGGTCTATTATTATGCGGCTCATAAATTTAATTTCTGTTAAACATGGTTATATGCTAAATAATGAATTGTAGAGAATTTAGAATAACATTTATTTATATTTAAATTTATGTTTTTAAGGTTCTGTTTGGAAAAGCCTTACATTCGCGGATTTCATCATTTGTATTTTGACCATTTAAATTATCATTTAATTCTTCTATCATCATCTGCAAACCGTTTCCTTAACAAATACATTTCTCTGCCAAATCTCTGTCGAATCTTGCAAATTTCTGAGTAACATGCATGTAGACAACTTTGTATCATTAGTCGAGCTCTCTCTATATGCAAGCAGGGATCATTAGTCTTTTTTGATGTGCCTGGGGTTGATGCCTCTGCTAGTGCTTTCTTCATTTGAGCAGCGTCAATGAGCTTTATAGTTGGAATTTTTTTTATTATCTCGAAGAAGAAAATGCTCGATTTTTCATATCCAACTGGAAAAGCATGGATGAAGAAATCGAGGTAGGAATTCAGTGACTCAACAGCTACCAACAAAGATGCATTGTCATCAGCAAACAAGAATTAGGGATATTACGATGGCTTTGACGAACGAGGAATTAGGGATATTACGATGGCTTTGTGGTCAAAGCAAACCCTTGCCCCTCGCCTAAGATGGAATATGATCATATTGAAAAAATAAAAATGCCTAGCATAGCCACACGTGATTCCGGATAAATAAATAAATAACCGGATAAATAAATTGTACTTGTGCTCGGTGATAGGGAGCACTTCTTGAGCAAATGGGATATGGTTTCATTGTTTAATAGGGGAGTTTGCTTAAATCCTTTCATTTTCATTTCTCTCGATAGGGAAAGAAGAGATTTAAAATTATTAATCCAAAACATCTAACATCCAACATGCGGTAGCATCTATATTTTCAGGTATAGATGCTATTGCATAGCTTTGTTTAACTATGTATAAATTTTGAATCATAAGAAAAAATTATTTATATATTTTAAATCATTTTTTAATTATTAAAAAGCATTGATGATATGATTACTATTGTCAATGAATATGGGTTGATTTGATTGATCGTACTGACGCATCACAGTTTTCATTAAATCACAGTTATTTAATAAAAAGGGATAAACATATAGTAACTCATTTGTTAATTATTAAAAAGTATGGAGGATATTGATTACTCTTGTCAATGAATATGGATCGATTTGAATGATCATACTGACTCATCACAGCTTTTCTTAAATCACAGTTATTTAATAAAAAGGGATATGAAAGAATGTGCAGAGCATAAAGAGTCAAAATATACACGCAAAAATGAAAGGGCTTCATACGCCGTCTTGCTATTCACACAAATGTATAGGTTTACAATGGTTTACAGTCATGCGTAAAAGCATGCAGTCTAAAATAGAAT
>ML782137.1:433665-447477 GCA_009831015.1 Picea engelmannii | reverse complement strand
ATATATATATATATATATGAAATATGAATAGGCGACTCTATCTATGTCTATAGTTTCGTCAACAACTGAATTTTTTATCCTATATAAAAATAACGTCAAAGAAAGAGATATAGAGGGGTATTCACAAAAATGGAGGTTTTTATCAATTTGCAGACCATACAACTAGGTTTATCACCCCAAACATAAATATGAGCCAACCAAGTCAGCATACACCTTTTCAATCCCTCCCAAAAAACTTGAATTCAAAATAGCATGCATGTGTTCTAGGAGCGTGCACGCATTCTAGGAGCACATACACACTCCTAGAAATCATTCATTTATCTTTCTTTGTTGTCCCACTCCTACATCTAGCCCCTCTCTCTGTATTACTCTCAATATCCCTCTCTCCTCCCTATGTCTTTCTCCCACTCTCTCCCTCACACTCTTATACATGGTAAGACCTAGACATGTCAAGACTTAGAGATCAAAAGGAATGGAAAGACCTAGAGCTAGACTGTAACAACCTGTTTCCCCCAGTCTGTAAAAATAACTATACTGGCCAAGTATTGTGGCAAAATCAGAATTGTTAATGTGTGATGTGAATGGACCTTGTGAAAAAGATCGATGAAAGTAAATAATATTATGAATATATATATATATATATATATATATATATATATATATATATATTGCAGGACTGTTGAGAGGGGGATGTGCTGAAAAAGAGACCACGATGGCTGAAGAAAGGTGGTGGAAGGCACCTGGAATGGTGGCGTTAACTTCCACCAAAACCAATAAAGTATTTGGAATTCGTTGGCCCAGAGAACCAAGAGCATCTCGCTGGCCCCAAATTAAATCACTCACCAGGTTGGTAGGTAAATGGATCCTCATGAGTGATGAGGGATGGGGGTGAACCACCCATCCATAGAGTCCTTAGACCTGACCACCACGAGGAAGATCGTGCCAAACACAACCTCGCCGAAAAGAGAAAAGGTAGGAAGAGTCTGCGATCAAGGGGAAGACGCAAGGGAAAGAGGAAGAGAGATCGAAAGAACTCTGGAAAAACTAAAGAGTGAGTGATAGCAGAGAAGAAGGAGAGTAACCTTCGTTCTCGGTCACTGGCGGATAGAGACTCAGTCTCGCAGCATCGTGGTCTAATCTCAGGGGTGGCTAGTGGTAAATCCATTCGGAATCACTGAGCCTATGGTTTGGTGGAAACGAGCACCCCTCTCAGCAGTTGCAAACACATCTCCTTTTATTTCTGATAAGTGTTTTATATCTTGCATCTTGAAATGTATATTGTGACATTTATGCTCATAGTATGTGCAATTATGAATGGTTTCATTATAAGACTGTATGTGTGGTGTTTTGACCAGAAATGGTGGTTGCATGCTTATAATGGAAAGACTACGTATGGATTATGTTTATAAATAGCTATATGTATGTATACCGATCTAATTCAGACTTCAAGTCTATTCTCGGGAAATCTATACCCTTATCCATCTCAGGTAATACCCTGGATAGATCTCCCCATAGAGACATCATCCTTGGAAGTATTACCAAGAACCTGGAAAAGGATTTGATTCTGCAAGTCTGAGTAATCCTGCAAGAGGATGGATGGTCCTCTTAAAACCCCGAAACCCTGAATTGAGAAATTCTGAAATGGCAGTGTGTGCATAAGTATCGATTGACGGATGAGATCCTGTCGGAACTTCTAAGGTCATTCGTGACCGTTAGATTGGAGAAAGAAACGAGGGCATTAATGCCTCAACCCCTTTCCTTTTATCTTCGTAAGTAGCGAATAAATCAGGACTGTAGATCCCTAGGGTTCGTGGGAGTATCTGGACCATCCATTTATAGGAAACATGGCTGCCAATAAGCATTTTGGTGTTTCAGTACCTCAGAAGATAAAGGGGAAGAACCCTGATCATCGCGAGTTGCGAAACCTCGATAACCGAAACCCCAAAATAGTTTAGGGAGTGGATGAGATAGGATAGTTCGACATTTCTATACCCGAGAAACCTAAGTGTGAGTCCCTTTATACTTGCAAGTACTGAATCTCCAGTCTATGAAATTCCGATGGGAGAAACCCTGAAATAGATGCGTAGGTTTAGGAGTCGGTATTTTGGAGTTTCGGCTAACGGAAGGTCTAGGCGCGAGATCTCCTATTTGCACACATAACTCTGATTCAAGAAATCTCAAAATGATAATAGGACAGAGTATCTATGAGTTTTCAGTGTTCCAGCTCCCGGGAAAACCTAGGAGTGAGACTTCTTGTCATTACCCATCACGAAATCTCGAAGTATGAGATCCGAGAAAGGTCTAGCGTGGGTAAGCCTTAGTGTCTCGGTGTTTTGGCAACCGAGAAACCCAAGGGTCAGTCTTCTTGTACACGTCAGTCCTGAAATTCCGACTTGTGAAGTCTCGAAATGGCTTAACACAGACGGTATTTGGTGTGTCAGTGTTTTGGCACCCGGGATACCTGACGGTAAGTTTTCTTATGTTCAGTAGTCTCGAAAACCTGGTTTGCAAATTATTGGAATGGACTGAGCGACACATATATACAACTATACGTATCTTAAGGTTTCAAAGTTTTGGCTCTTGGGAAACCTAAGTGCGAGACCTGATGTCGTCGCATATCCCAAATTTTCGATGGTGGAAATCCCGAAACAAGGAAGTATTGTTAGAGTTAGTAATTTAGAGTTCGGCTCCCGAAAGACCTCGATGTGAGACCTTCTGTCATCGCATCCCCCGAACTCTCGACTTGCGAAATCCCGATAGGTGAAGTCCCGAAATGGATTCGCACACATGGTTTTTGTGTTTTGGCTTTCCGGTGCTCGGGACTCTCAAGGGTTAGTTTTCCTCGTAATTCGCTAGCCGCGAAATTTCAATGGATGAAACCCCGAAATGAACAAGGGAATACATGTATCGCAATTTCTTGTATCGTGAAAGTCGATGAGTACCCTCTGATAAGGAATATGGCCATAACCGTCGATTAGATGAGTGCGGATAAGGGATTACAGGATTTGTATCAGTTCCTGTAGGGACCTTGGGAAATCATATTCCTCGGAGAAAAGAAGAAAAGGCCGAAAAATTTTAAATTTCGTAGTGGGTGTGTTACAAATTGGTATCAGAGCATGGTTACAACACTTGGCCTTCTTGGGCTCATGAACGAGTTGCGCACGATCTCTGTTCGAAACACTCCAAAAAGGAGTAACCTTCTGTCTTAACCCTGTTAATTCAAAAAAGTGAAAGTTTGAAATGAAAATCCGGTTTTGCATGCATGAGAAGGAAAAATGAATTTATGCATGGGTTATGAATGTATCTATAATATTGACTAACAACCAACATTTGTCTTTTGCACCCAAGCAGACAATCAGTCGTGGGAAATTACAGATGCATAGAATGGTGACTCAACATGAAGTGGGGGAGGGCTCCCACAATAGAGATGAAGAGTCTGACGAAAGGAGGGCAGTAGGGACCCCTCCAGATCTAGATGAAACTGTGAGGAGCCTCATGGTCGAATTACAAAGCTGCAAGGCTGACAATGAAAGGATGATGAAAGAACAATAAAAGCAAACAAAAATTAATGGATTTTTACTGTAGAGTTTATCCGATATACAAAGACAAATGTAGCATGAACCTGAAACTCATAAACAAGGTCATATCAATGGCCACACTGAGAGGAGCACCTCGAAAAAGGTCCACACTAGAGGTAAATGACAAGCGGCGAACGATTCCTCTAAGAAGGAAGCGAGTGATTCAGAGGGCTCTTCTAGTAGCAGAACCAGTTCCTATTCCCGAAGGAAACAGAAGAAGCAAAATTCTTCCAAAGGTCGTAAATTCGAAGAATTCAAAAAATCCAAACCACCCTCCTTCGATGGTGAAATAAATAAGGGAGAGGAAGAAGAGGCCTCGCTTCTTGGACTAAAGAAATATTTCAGAGTCCATGACTTTTCAGAAAATTTGAAGGCCTGAGTGGCCACTTTCAACTTGAACGGAAAGGCTTCCATTTGATGGGAATATCTTAAGAATGTGAAAGGGGTTCATGAAGAGGACCTGTCCTGGAAGAAATTTGAGAAATACTTCCGGAAGAAGTATTTGTCGGAAAAATATTTCAATGAGAAGACCGAAGAGTTTTATGAACTCAAACTGGGACAACTCACTATAGAAGAATATGTCAACAAATTCCTCGATTTGTTGAGGTATGTACCTTATATAAAAGAAGAAAAGGAAAAGGTGGAATGATTCATCAGTGGACTACCTAAGGAGTATCAAAATAGACTTGAATTTGATGAGCCAAAGACTGTAGAAGGCACTATTCAAAAGGCAACCTATTGTCATGAACAGTTTGGGCATCGAGCAGAACCTCGTGAAGGATGGAAACAAAAGAATAGTTTAAGATTTCAGAAAAAGGGGATTAAATTCCCAGGATTTAAGAACTATAAAAAGAATCCAAGAATGAGCTTCCCATCCTGAAGTGTGCACCTGGAAAATTTTCCCTCCTTGAGAGGAAATAAAACTTCTGGACCCATATCATTGAAGACTGATAACCCAAAGAGAGAACCTTTGAAATGCTGGGGTTGCGGGGAAGAACATCTATTGAGAGACTATCCACACTGACAATAGAATAGTCGGAGGATTTATAACATCCAGGAAGATACCACCGTCAATGATGTGGCCATGAGTGTGCCACAAATTTATGTAGCCTTGGATAATAACCAGGCTGACCACCAAGCTTCAATGGTGGAAATAGAAGGTGTGATTTCCAACCATCTAGTGTCTGTTTTGATTGACCCTAGTTCAAATTTGAGTTATATAGCCCCTAAAGCTAATGATAAGTGTAAACTATAGCCACAAAACCATACCAGGACATGGTTGGTTCAGTTAGCCACTGGCACCAAAAGAAGGGTAGCAGAGGTTATACCAGCCTGCCAATTGATGTTGGGTAAATTCCCCACCCAAGCAACCCATAACTTATTACCCCTGGGATCATATGATCTATTGATTGGTATGGACTGGCTAACTGCCCATAAATCCAGATTAGATTGTTACCATAAAACGTTAGAATGCGTAAGTAAAGAAGGGAAAAAGATAACCCTTCAAGGGATCCGAAAACTTGTCTCAGTAAGACAAATATCATCTCTGCAAATGAGAAAGTATTGTCGAAAGGGATGTCCCCTATATGCAATACAGGTGTTGAAAACAATCAAAGGTGACAAACCAAGCCCTGACAATCAGCCTATCGTGAGAAAATATAGAGATGTGTTTATGGAAGAGGTACTGGGTCTACCTTTGAGAAGGGACATAGACTTCTCGATAGAACTTGCACCAGGAGTGGTGCCGGTGTCTAGGACACCCTACCGGATGAGCACACCCGAGTTAGTTGAACTCAAGTTGCAATTAAAAGAAATGATGGAAAAGGGCTATATTCGACCCAATGTGTCTCCATGGGGAACACGAGTCCTGTTTGTGAAAAAGAAGGATGGTACCCTTAGACTATGTATAGGTTATAGGCAACTCAATAAGGTAACCATAAAGAACAAGTACCCTTGCCTAGGATCGATGACCTATTCGATCAATTGGGGGGTGCATCTACTTTCTCAAAAATTGACTTGAGGTTGGGATACCATCAAGTCCGAATTAAGGGTGAAGACATCCATAAAACTTCCTTCCGAACACGGTATGGTCACTATGAGTTCATGGTAGTGCCATTTGGGTTAACCAATGCCCCTGCCACTTTTATGTGCTTGATGAACAATGTACTTAACAAATTCCTAGACAAATGTGTGCTGGTTTTTATTGACGATAGATTAATTTACTCCAAGAATAGAGAAGAGCATGAAGAGAAACTTAGGCTTGTGTTGCAAGTACTAAGAGAACATCATCTCTATGCCAAATTCAAGAAATGTGAATTCTTCCAGAATCAAATACATTACTTAGGCCATGTTCTATCCAAAGAAGGAGTAGCAGTAGACCCTGATAAAATCAGGTCTATCATGGAATGGCCTACCCCAAAGGACGTTTCGGATATCAGATCCTTTATGGGATTAGCAAGATACTATAGGATATTTATAAAATGATTCTCCAAGATTGGTTGTCCAATCACTGCCCTCCAAAAGAAGGAGACAAAATTCTCGTGGACACAGAAATGTGAAGAAATATTTCAAACCCTGAAACATCTAATGACCCATGCACCCGTGTTGAAGATCGTTGATCCCGAAGCTCACTTCCTCGTGTGCACAGATTCCTGTAAGGAAGGGCTCGGAGGTGTCCTTATGCAAGGAGGAAGTGTGGTTTTCTATGAATCCTTAAAATTGAATGAGCATGAAGTCAACTATGTGACCCATGATCTAGAGTTGGCTGCCATAGTGCACGCCTTGAAAAAGTGGAGGCATTACCTCCTGGGAAGAAATTTTGTACTTATGAAAGACCACTGTGGATTGCGATATCTGTTTGATCAACCAAAGATCAATGCCAGACAAGCTAAGTGGATGGCCCTCCTCGGCGAGTTTGATTTTGAAATCAAACATATTAAAGGAAAAGAAAATAGGGTGGTTGATGACCTTAGCCAAAGTATGAAAACAAATCAACTGGTCACAGTGAGTACCTACGAGACGGATGTAAACGATAGAGTTAGAAATGCACAAGGAATAGATCCATTCTTCCAAACTGTGACCTCGTACCTGTAGCAAGAACCCACAGGGATAAAGTATGGAGACTACCAGATGATGGAAGAAGCTCTGCTCAGTTACCGAACAAGATTGTGCATTCCATATTGTGATGATTTGAAGAGGTTCATACTGTATGAACTACATAAAAGACTCTATACTGGTCATCCAGGATACCAAAATATGATCACAGCCACCAGAAAACAATTCTATTGGCCTGGGTTGAACAAAGACATGGCCGAGTACCTAGCAAATGCATAGAATGCCAACAACTAAAAGAAGAACACCGACACCTAGTGAGATTATTACAACCTCTACCAATCCTAGAATGGAAATGGGAAACCATCTCCATGGACTTCACCACCAGATTACCAACATCGGCCAAACATAATGACACCATCATGGTAGTAGTGGATAAATTGAGTAAGTCTCCTCATTTCATCCCCGTCAAATCGACTTGGAAGGCAATAGATATCGCCCAGGTATTCATGAAGGAGATATTCAGACTGCATGACATGCCAAAAGAGATCGTGTCTGACAGAGACACAGAGTTCACTTCCAACTTTTGGAAATCACTGATGGTAGGTTTAGAGACCAAATTGTTGTTTAGCACCACCTATCACCCTCAAACCGACGGACAGGCAGAAAGAGTGAACCAAATACTTGAATACATGCTAAGAATGCATGTAATGCATCAACCCAAGAAGTGGGAAGACTACCTTACACTGGTAGAATTTGCCTACAACAACAGCTACCAAGCATCCTTAAAGATTAGTCCCTTCGAATTCCTCTATGGTAGGCTGTGTAGCACTCCAGTCAGCTGGATTAATCCCATAAACAAGATTTCTTTTGGAGCCGACATGTTGAAAGAAATGGAACAACAAGTGACTCAGATAAAACAAAACTTGAAGGTCGCTCAGAATCGACAAAAAAATTATGTCGACCAAAAGAGAACTCCAAGAGAGTTCAAAGTGGGAGATCATGTATATCTCAGAGTTAGGCCCAACAAAAGGTCCCTGAAAATGGGAGCTTGTGCCAAGTTAGCACCTCAGTAATGTGGACCGTTTGAGGTTCTAGATAGAGTGGTGGAAATATAAGGTACGATTTCCAACCATCTAGTGTCTATTTTGATTGACCCTAGTTAAACTTTGAGTTATATAGCCCCTAAAGTTGTTGATAAGTGTAAACTATATCCACAAAAACATACCAAGCCATGGTTGGTACAGTTAGCCATTGGCACCAAAAGAAGGGTAACAGAGGTTATACTAGCCTGCCAATTGATGTTGGGTAAATTCCCCACCCAAGCAACCCTTAACTTATTACCCCTGGGATCGTATGATCAGTTGATTGGCATGGACTGGCTAGCCACCCATAAAGCCAGATTGAAATTTTACCATAAAACCTTAGAATGTGTAAGTAAAGAAGGAAAAAAGATAACCCTTCAAGGGATCTAAAAACTTGTCTCAGTAAGACAAATATTAGCTCTTCAAATGAGAAAGTATTACTGAAAGGGATGTCCCCTTGATGCAGTACAGGTGTTGAAAACAATCGAAGGTTACAAACCAAGCCCTGACAATCACCCTATCCTGAGAGAATATAGAGATGTGTTTCTGGAAGAGGTACCGGGTCTACCTCTGAGAAGGGACATAGGCTTCTCGATAGAACTTGCACCAGGAGCGGTGCTGGTGTCTAGGACACCCTACCAGATGAGCAGACCTGAGTTAGTTTAACTCAAGTTGCAATTAAAAGAAATGATGGATAAGGGCTATATTCGACCCAACGTGTCTCCATGGGGAGCACCAATCCTGTTTGTGAAAAAGAAGGACAGTACCCTTAGACTATGTATATATTATAGACAACTCAATAAGGTAACCATAAAGAACAAGTACCCCTTTCCCAGGATCGATGACCTGTTCGATCAATTAGGGGGTGTGTCTATTTTCTCAAAGATTGACTTGAGGTCAGGATACCATCGAGTCTGAATTAAGGGTGAAGACATCCATAAAACTGCCTTCTGAACACGGTATGGTCACTATGAGTTTGTAGTAGTGCCATTTGGGTTAACCAATTCCCCTACCACTTTTATGTGCTTGATGGACAATGTACTCAACAAATTCCTAGACAAATGTGTGCTGGTTTTTATTGATGATATATTAATTTACTCCAAGAATAGAGAATAGCATGAAGATCATCTTAGGCTTGTGTTGCAAGTACTAAGAGAACATCAGCTCTATGCCAAATTCAGCAAATGTGAATTCTTCCAAAAGAAAATACATTACTTAGGCCATGTTCTATCCGAAGAAGGAGTAGCAGTAGACCTTGATAAAATCAGGTCTATCATGGAATGGCCTACCCGAAAGGACGTTTCATATATTAGATCCTTTATGGGATTAGCAGGATACTATAGGAGATTTATAAAAGGATTCTCCAAGATTGGTTGTCCAATCACTACCCTCCAAAAGAACGGGACAAAATTCCTGTGGACATAGAAATGTGAAGAAAGATTTCAAATCCTAAAATGTGTACTAACCCATGCACCCGTGCTGAAGATTGTCAATCCCGAACCTGACTTCCTCGTGTGCACAGATGCCTGTAAGGAAGGGCTTGGAGGAGTCCTTATGCAAGGAGGAAGTGTGGTCTGCTATGAATCCCAAAAATTGAATGAGCACGAAGTCAACTATGTGACCCATGATCTAGAACTCGCTGCCATAGTGCACGCCTTGAAAAAGTGGAGGCATTACCTCCTGGGAAGAGATTTTGTACTTATGATAGACCACTGTGGATTGCGATATCTGTTTGACAAACCAAAACTCAATGCCAGACAAGCTAGGTGGATGGCCCTCCTCAGCGAGTTTGATTTTGAAATCAAACATATTAAAGGAAAAGAAAACCGGGTGGTCGATGCCCTTAGCCGAAGTATGAAAACAATTCACCTGGCCGCGATGAGTACCTGTGAGAAGGATGTCAAAGAAAGAGTTAGAAATGCATAAGGAACTGATCCATTCTTCCAGACCGTGACCTCACACATGCAGCAAGAACCCACAGGGATAAAGTATGGAGACTATCAGATGATGGAAGAAGGTCTCCTCACTTACCGAAGCAGATTGTACATTCCATATTTTGATGATTTGAAGAGGTACATATTGGATGAACTACATAAAAGACCCTATACTAGTCATCCAGGATACCAGAAGATGATCACAACCACGAGGAAACAATTCTATTGGCCTGGCTTGAAGAAAGACATGGCCAAGTACCTAGCCAAATGCATAGAATGCCAACAAGTAGAAGCAGAACACCAACACCCTGTAGGATTATTACAACCTCTACCAATCCCATAATGGAAATGGGAAACCATCTCCATGGACTTCATCACTGGATTACCAACCTCGACCAAACAGAATGACATCATCATGGTAGTAGTAGATAAATTGAGTAAGTCTGCTCATTTCATCCCTGTCAAATCGACTTGCAAGGCAATAGATATCACCCAGGTATTCATGAAGGAGATATTCAGACTGCATGGCATGCCAAAAGAGATCATGTTTGACAGAGACACGGAGTTCACTTCCAACTTTTGGAAATCACTGGTGGCGGGTTTAGAGACCAAATTTTTGTTTAGCATCGCCTATAACCCTCAAACTGATAGATAGACAGAAAGAGTGAACCAAATACTTGAAGACATGCTAAGACTGCATGTAATGCATCAACCCAAGAAGTGGGAAGACTACCTGCCACTGGTAGAATTCGCCTACACCAACAGCTACCAAGCATCCTTAAGGATGAGTCCCTTTGAAGTCATCTATGGTAGGCCGTGTAACACTCCAGTCAGCTGGATTAATCCCATAAACAGGATTTCTTTTGGACCTGACATGTTGAAATAAATGGAATAGAAAGTGACTCAGATAAAACAAAACCTGAAGGTCGCTCAGAACCACCAGAAAAGTTATGCCGACCAAAAGAGAACTCCAAGAGAGTTCAAAGCGGGAGATCATGTATATCTCAGAGTTAGCACCTCGGTATTGTGGACCCTTTGAGGTTCTAGATAGAGTGGGACCTGTAGCCTATAGGCTAGCACTTCCTCCCACAGTCAAAGCACATAATGTTTTCCATGTTTCATTATTGAAGAAATATATACATGATGCTAACCATATAATTGATTGGTCTGTGATCCAGGTGGAACCTGAGGGAGAATTTATACTAGAACCTCAATGCATATTGGATAAAAAGGAAACCCCGCTGCGGAACTGAACCATTACACAGGTCAAGGTGCAGTGGAAACATTTTGGCCCAGATGAGGTTACATGGGAAATGGAGGATGCCATGAAATGTCCATATCCGATTTTTTTTACCTCTGTACATGCATGTCAAGTCAATAGATAGAACATCGAGGATGATGTTCCTTTAAGGGGGAGGGAATTGTAACACCCTGTTTCCCCCAGTTTGTAAAAATAACTATACTGGCCAAGTATTGTGGCAAACTCAGAAATGTGAATGTGTGATGTGAATGGACCTTGTGAAAAAGGTTAATGAATGTAAATAATATTATGAATATACATATTGCAGAACTATTGAGAGGGGGATGTGCTGAAAAAGAGACCACGATGGCTGAAGAAAGGTGGTGGAAGGCACCTGGAATGGTGGTGTTAACTTCCACCGAAACCAATACTGTATTTGGACTTCACTGGCTCAAAAAACCAAGAGTGGCTCGCTGGCCCCAAATTAAATCACTCGCCAGGTTGGTAGCTAAATGGCTCCTCATGAGTGATGAGGGATGGGGGTGAACCACCCATCCATAGAGTCCTCAGACCTGACCACCACGAGGAAGATCATGCCACGCACAAACTTGTCGAATATAGAAAAGGCAAGAAGAGTGTGCAATCAAGGGGCAGACGCGAGGGAAAGGGGAAGAGAGATCAAAAGAACTCTGAAAAAACTACAGAGTGAGTGATAGCAGAGAAGAAGGAGAGTAACCTTCATTCTCGGTCACTAGAGAATAGGGAATCAATCTCACAGCATCGTGGTCTCAGCTTGGGGGTGGCTAGTGGTAAATCGATTCGGAATTGTTGAGCCTACGGTTGGGTGGAAACGAGAGCCCCTCTCTGCAGTTGCAAACACACATGGTGTTATTTCTGATAAGTGTTTTATATCTTGCATCTTGAAATGTATATTCTGACATTGATGCTCATAGTCTATGCAATTATGAATGGTTTCAGTATAAGACTGTCTGTGTGGTGTTTTGACCAGAAATGGTGGTTGCATGCTTATAATGGAAAGACTACATATGGATTATGTTTATAAATAGCTATATGTATGTATACCAATCTAATTCATACTTCAAGTATGTTCTCAAGAAATCTATACCCTTATCTTTCTCAGGTAATACCTTGGATAGATCTCCCCATAGAGACACCCTCCTTGGAAAGATTACGAAGAACCTGGAAAAGGATTTGATGGCATAAGTCTTAGTAATCCTGCACGAGGAGGGATGGTCCTCTTAAAACCTCGAAACCCTGAATTGCGAAATCCTGAAATGGTAGTGTGTGGATAAGTATCGATTGACGGACGAGATCTCATCGGAAGATCTAAGGCCAGTCACGACCGTTAGATTGGAGGAAGAAACGAGGGCGTCAATGCCTAAACCCCTTTCCTTTTATCTTCGTAAGTAGTGAAGAAATCAAGGTTGTATATCCCCAGGGTTCGTGAGAGTATCTGGACCGTCCATTTATAGGACACGTGGTTGCCGGTAAGTGTTTCGGCATTTCGGTACCCAGGAAGACAAAGGGGAAGAACCCTGATCATCGCAAGTCGTGAAACCCCAATAACTGGAACCCTGAAATAGTTTAAGGAGTGGATGAGATAGGATAGTTCGGCATTTCAGTACCCGGGATACCTAAGTGCGAGTCCCTTTATACTCGCAAGTCTCGAATCTCCAGTCTGTGAAATTCCAATGGGAAAAAACATGAAATAGATGTGTAGGTTTAGGAGTCGGTATTTCGGAGTTTCGTCTCCTGGAAGGTCTAGGTGGAAGATCTCCTGTCTGCGCACATCATGAAACTCTGATTTGTGAAATCCCAAAATGATAATAGGATGGAGCAGCTATGAGTTTTCGGTGTTCCGGCTCGTGGGAAAACCTAGGAGTGAGACTTCTTGTGATTACCCATAGTGAAATCCTGAAGTATGAGATCTAGAAAAGGTCTAGCATGGGTAAGCCTTGGTGTCTCGGTATTTTGGCAATTGGGAAACCCAAGGGTTAGTCTTCTTGTACACGTCAGTCCTAAAATCCTGACTTGCGAAGTCCCGAAATGTCTTAACACGGATGGTATTTGGTGTGTCAGTGTTTCGGCACCCAGGATACTTGATGGTAAGTTTTCTTATGTTCACCAGTCCCAAAAACCCGATCTGCGAATTCCCAGAATGGATTGAGCGACACATATATACAACTATATGTATGTTAAGGTTTCAGAGTTTCATCTCCCAGGAAGCCTAAGTGCGAGACCTCCCGTCATCGCATATCCTGAATTCTCGATGGCAGAAATCCCAAAACAGGGAAGTATGTTTAGAGTTAGTAATTAGGAGTTCGGCTCCCAGAAGACCCTTATGTGAGACCTTCTGACATCGCATCCCCCGAACTCCGGACTTGTGAAATCCCAATAGGCGATGTCCCAAAATGGATTTGCACACATGGTTTTGGTGTTTCGACTTTTCGGTGCTTGGGACTCTCAAGGGTCAGTTTTCCTTGTAATTCGCTAGTTGTGAAATTCCGATGGATGAAACCCTAAAATGAACAAGGGAATACCTGTATTGCGATTTCCCGTATCATGAAAGTTGATGAGCACCCTCTGATAAGGCCTGTGGCCATAACCGTCGATCAGATGAGTCCGGATAAGGGATGACAAGATTTGTATCAGGTCCCATAGGGACTTGGGGAAATCCTATTACTCAGAGAAAAGAAGAAAAAGCCAAAAAAATTTAAATTCCGTAGTGGGTGTGTTACATAGACCTTACATTGACATGCCTCATACTCTTCCTCTCTCTCTCTCTCTCTCTCTCTCTCTCTCCTCATTGCTAGTCTCAATATCACTATCTATTCCCCTTTTTCTCTCTCTATTCCCCCTCTATGTCTCCTTATGTATACCCCCCTTCCTCTCATTCTCTCTCT
>ML782137.1:409939-433615 GCA_009831015.1 Picea engelmannii | reverse complement strand
CCTTCTCTGTCTCTACCCTTCCTCTTTGTATTTCTCTCTCCCCCTCTCACACTCCTACATGCTCTCTCTCTCTCTATCCCCACATTCATCCCTCTCTCTCTCCCCCTGTCCCACTATCTCTTCTCTATCTCTCCTAAATCTACCCTTATCTCCTACATTTACCTCTCTCTCTACCCCCCTCTTTATTTTCCTCTCTCTCCCTCTCACACTTTCACATAATCTCTCTACTATCCTTCTATGCCTTTTTCTCTCTCCCTACCACACATACTTTCTATCCCTCTATATGTTTTCCTCTCTATCGCTCCCACACTCTAACACACTCACTCTCTACCTCCCCTCTTTTTCTTCCTCTCTCTCCCTCCCACACTCTCACACATACACTTTCTATCCCCCCACTATGTATTATGTTAGAAAAACAGGATCGTGGAGAAAAAAAATAAAACACAGAAGATACACAATACAATAGAGACACAGATATACATGGCGCACCCAGTGTGGGCTACGTCCACTAGAGAAATTGCCAAGTCCTTCTTTTATTATTATCCATCAAATGAAGCGATACAAACTACAACAGACCCACTGTAACTTCCTCTTCTTTCTTTCATAGTCTCCTCCCTCATAACATAATATTCACAATGATACACATATGAAATACATTTCCCTCATAAAATAGGTTTGCCTTCTAGGGAAAAAAACCCTAAGATAACTTCTATCGTCAAATCTATGACCTTATAATGAATGGTCTAGATTTACAATGAAATTACAATATACATTTACAAGGCAATTTTTTCTTCGGGCGGATGGACCCTCCAGACCCCCCATCCGGGGGGAGGGACCCCCCAGACCCCACACAAGGGGTAACCCCCCTTTTCACTCCCCTCTGTGGATGAGTGTACATTCTTCCGAGGTGTAAAGTATCCATGGGGTATAAAAATGACTGAAAACAAAGACCTCTGAATCAAGAAGATAATCAGGCTCTACAACCAACATATTCCTCTCTCTCCCTTCCATACTCTCTCACAAACACATTTTGTCCCCCCTCTATGTCTTCCTCTCTCTTCCTCTCACAATTTAACACATTCACTCTCTACCTCCATCCTTTTTCAACCTCTCTCTACCTCCCCTCTTTGTTTAGCTCTCTCTCTGCCCACACTCAGACACACACACACACACACACATTTTCTATCCCCCATTTCTCTCTTTATATCTCTCTACCCCTCCTTGCCTTGATCTCCCCCATTCCTCTAAAAATCAGTCTCATTCTATCTCCACCCTGTCCTTGTTCATACCCCCTCTCTTTATTTCTCTCCCCCCCTCTCACACTCACACATTCTCCCTATACCATTCTTCTCCCTCTATATCTCCCCCTCCCTCCCACTATCTATCCTCTCGTTCTATCCTACATGATCCACCTATTTCTCTCTCTCATTGTTGTTAGTCTCACTCTCACTATATCCACCTCCATCTCTCTCCTCTAAACTCCCCCCATTTCTCTCTTTATATCTCTCTACCCTCCCTTCCATCTATCTCCCCCCTTCCTCTCACAATCACTCTCACTCTCTCTCCACCCCCTCCTCCCTGCCTCTCTCTCTCCCCCTCCCTCCCACTATCCCACTTCCTCCCACTATATCTCCTCTCTTTCTCTCCTACATCTACCACATATTTATCTCTCTCATTGTTGTTAGTATCACTCTCACTATATCCCCCACCCTCTCTCTCCTCTACTCTCTCCCCATTTCTCTCTTTATATMTCTCTACCCCCCMTCCCTCTATCTCCATCCTTCCTGTCACACTYAGTTTCACTCTCTCTCCACCCCCTTCTCCCTCCCTCCCTCCCTCCCTCTCTCTCTCCCCCTCCCTCCCACTATCTCTCTTCTMTCTCTCTCYCATACATCTACCMCTACCTAATATCTCTCCCMCCCTTCCTCTCWCTCTCTCTCTCTACCCACTCTCTTTGTCTCSCTCTCCCTCCTTCTCACACACTCAMACACTCTTTTTCCAAGCCCCCTTTCTTTCTTTATCTTCCCCCCTCTCACACTCACAMATTCTCTCTCTACCCCCCTCCTCCCTCTATCTCACCCCCTTCCTCCCTCTATCTKTCCTYTATTTCTCTCCTACATCTMCCAYCTCTTTSTCTCTCTAGTTTTTCTTAGTCTTACTCTCACTATATCTCACTCMCTTTMTATCCTCTACTCTCCCCCCATTTCTCTCTTTATTTATGTATCCTCCCCSWTCCCTCTATCTYCCCCCTTCCTCTCACACTYAGTCCCRTCTCTTTCTTGAYCTCCCCCCTCTCACACTCACACATTCTCTCTCTACCCCCTCCTCCCTCTATCTCTCCCCCTCCCTTCCACTATATGTTATCTCTTTCTCTCCTACATCTACCACCTATTTCTATTTGTCCTTGTTGTTAGTCTCACTCTCACTGCCCCCCTTCTCTACCTCTCTCCCCCCCCCTCTCTCTCTTATTTTAACCCTCCCTCCCACTATATCTACCCTCTTTATCTCCTACATCTACCACATATTTCTCTCTCTCCTTGTTGTTAGTAGCACTCTCACTCTCTCTAGCCCCCTCCCCAGCCTTGGTCTTCCTCTCCCACCCTATCACACTCTCAAACAATCCATCTCTACCCCCATATGTATTTACCTCTTGCATCTAACCCCCAATCTCTCTCTCCATGTATCTACCTCCCCCTTTCTCCCCCACTCTCCCCACCTTTCTCTCTTTTCATATATTTTACGCCCCTTCATCTCACTATCTCACTCTCTACCCCCCACTTTTTCTCCCTCTCCATCAATCTCTTTTTCTTCCCCTCTTACCCTCTCACACTCTCTTTCTTCCTCTCTCTCTGCAACCCCCCTCTCTACATTGAAAGGAAATAAATGGCCTTGACCTAGACATATCAAGACCTAGACCTAAACATAGACATAACAATACCTAGACATGGAAATACCTAGAGCATGACCTAGACCTATACGGTCAACGTGACATAGACCTAGACCATGACCTAGACAATGACCTAGATCATGACATAGAGCTAGATCTAGATTTAGAAGATGACCTAGAGCTTCACATAGTCCATGACCTAGACCATAACATAGAGCTAGATCTAGATTTAGATGATGATCTAGAGCTTGACATAGACCATGACATAAACCCCTCTAGATCCATATAAGCCTATGCATAACTTATATTCAGCCCTTAACCCCCTCTACACTCTAGCCTTGAGTGCACTATGCATATACATTTTGTACAACCCTTGCACCCACCTCACCCACATCTTGGTGCTATAACCAATTCTCTATCCTTGAAAACAATTTCAATCCTAAACCCTTAGGCCTTAGTTGTCCCCATACCCATATACATATTTATTCATAAATATGTTTGATATATAATAAATTATATATCCGTTACATTAAGAGTGCGCACACACTTTTGTGACTTGATTGAGCTATAGTTGTTGGTTGTTTATGGTCAAGAGGAACGTGAACACATTCCTATAACGGGTGCATGATTTAGTGAACAAACATTCTAGGAACATTTGCATGTTCCTTTTGGGCATTTTTTGGTTCCAAGCACACTCCATCACCTCATCTAATTCAAGGACGAAAAACAGTCCACGACATCTTCAAAAAAAAGTAACATGCACAAACATGTTTTTCTTATTTTAGTGTTATTGTTTGATTCATAGAGAGTTTTGTTCTATCACAAGACCATTGTAGGAAAATTTGGAAGAAAAATGTGTCCAAGTGCAATTCGAATTGGAATTTTAGATGGGTCTTCTTTTGTAATACAAAAGCAAATTTCTCCACTTGGTTGTGCCTTACTACATAATACAAAGAAGATATTGTGGTGGGTATTTGGAATCCAATTTTTTTATTTAAACAAGGGGAACCTATGGATTCAAGAAATAAATTCCTCGAGAAAAGAGAAATCGATCGAAAAGGTAGAAAAAGAAAAATCAAAAGAAATGTTATGTATGTCAAATCGTAGGCTTTGATAAGAGGGAAATCCAATTTCTAGCAGAATGGATGCCACTATTGTTTCTCCTCCATCACTTGAAGAAAATAACAAGAGTTCATTAGAGAGAAATCCATCCAATATCTCATCAGGACAACTTCTTCTAGATGACCAGATGATGGAGTATTTGCTTGGAGTTGATTATAAAATGGATGGAATTAGAGAAGAAATCAATGTACAGTATTGTGGTGAAGAAGTTCCTGTGGTGCAATCTCTTGATGGACAGTCAAATGTTCCAGAAACAAGTCAATCCCATGTCCACTCTTCTCCCATAGTTGACATGTCAGTGATTGAAGGGGAAAGAAATGCAACATTGTTAACTCCACAACAAGGAGGTCAAGAGTGCCATAATAGGGTTTCATCGTCCCCCCTAGATTGATCATTGTGCGATGAAGATTGAGCACCCATATAAAATCATTAAAGAATATTCCGAACCAAAATATGATGCTGCTGAATGTCAATTATTTTTAGCTTTGTTAAAATCTAGAAATTTGTCTGTTGTTAGGAGAATATTAGGCATTAAAACAATCAAAATTGTAGAAACAAGTCATCATATTGTTAGAAACCTTGTAGATAATTTTCAAATAATTGGTAAGAAATCTAGTTCTAAAGATCGCAATGCATCCTGACATGTCTTGTCACACCTAATTGTTATCAAGATCACGAGAAAATATTGTTTTCTACAACAAGCCTATCGCATCTTTAAATGCAATGTCAAAAACCTTATAAAGTATTCTAATAGAAGATATATCCTTGACACAAGTGGCCCAATATATTTGTGGGCCTTCACTGGTAGGCTACTTCATTGTAACATGAAGTTAATTGGAGGGGTTAAGGGACTAGTTCAAGATTTCTGGCATGAGAACACTAGGCCTTCTTCCAACCAAAATATGTCCTAAAATTGAAAAGGGGATCTAGGGACCATGAACCCCATATTAATCACTGTCTTGACATTACACAGACACAATTGTATGAGAGATTTAGAAAATTGCATAGTGCACTTAACTTGGGCCAAATATGTTTCCATAAATGCAAGCATTGGTATGTTTGAATAAACACAATTTGTGACACATATTGTTGTATATATCACATTTAGTATGGTTATTATTATTACACACACACACACACACACACACACACATATTTCTGATTTTTCATAACACCCTTTTGTAGGAATGCTCATTTATATTTTCGTCGTCGTCATCTAGAGACTTTATTCACAACATATTGTGTACAAGGCTAGAGGGTTTTACATTTGATAAAAAAACATGTTTATATGGTACATGCCCCAGGTGCAGTGGAATTCCATTACTGAGCAAGTGCATCCATGTAAGAGATGGGTAAGAGATGGGCATGAATTGGGGAGGACGGGGGTTGCCTTGCAAATCTTTAAATATGTGACATATGGTATTCATGGATGACAATAAGGAAAAAGATAAAATTGGTTACTTACCAAGTATGAGTTTGTGATTTCATGAGGGACTTCATCGGAAATGCATGACAATATTTTCATCATGTCCATGTGGCTCGATGGCCAAATGAGTATTTTAGAATATGCAGAGATACTTTTCCTGTTGGTATTGTGTTATAAATGGTTGACTTTGATGAGAACTAAACCCTTCAACCACAAAATGAGCTTCAAAGACAATATTATCACTAAAAGCAGGTCAAGATAATGGTCCATATCACATATAGGCATGGACCGGATAGTAATGAATATATATATATATATATATATATATATATATATATATATATATATATATATATATATATATATATATATATATATATTGAAAGAGTATCACTTCTACATAATAAATGATCGGTGCCATGAATTATCCTATGTATAACATTGTTTCCAGTCTTTCTATAATCCCCTTAAGGAGAAGAACATACATATGGATCACCATTATGTTTGGTCAAATGGTTGTGTAGGCAAGTTAAAAAATGCTCGTGTATTTCAATCGTTGTGTATGTTGCACAAACAAATAAAGGAACCACACATTTGGAATTATTTTGAGTATGTGAACGAAAAATGGGAGCATGATGGAGTAGGTGCATGTATAAAAAGAGCATTACTCAAGAAAGAAATTAAGTTCACAACTACTTCACTCATTTGAGATGAAAAATCCATTCTTGAATGACGTTCTTCAGTAATTGGAGAGGGAACAAGAACCCGTGAATACAAATCACACAGGAAAGGACATGTACATAGATATTTTTGGGAGGTGGTCGATGTAGATCGATCACAGTGGTATGAATGAAAAAAAATCTAAGGTACTCATGGATTCCATTTAGTTAGAACATTGGACAATGCAGTAGTTTAAACATGGACCATAAAACTCTCTTGCTTTTGTGGTCCATGTAGTAGTAATGAATGGGATGATTGTGAATCGACATACTTGTTTGATAGTTGGGATTGTGTATCACTCCCCATGTTTCAATGTATAAATATGGAATTATCCTAGTTGGAGGAGGACCAATCAAGTATTTCAACATATTATGATCATGTATCAGATCTTGGACTGCAAAGTTCATTGATTACTTCTATTAAATTTTGAATAACTAGCATTGATATTTTATTCTTTGTTCATTTAGTGGACTCACATTTTGGCACTCCATTTTTTCCAAGGAACATATACACAGTGGTTTCTCCAAGAGATAATGAATGGGGAATTGATTATTGGTTGTCACAATTCTTAGAGGGAAAGTAAACCCTCGTGTGATCAGTAATAGACTCTGAAGCCATTGAATTTCTGATTGGGTTGATGGTTATTAAAGGATAATATATAAAATAGGATGAAAGAACAAAAATGAAAGGTGGTTATGTATTTCAAGATTATAAACCAAGTCAAGTCATATACCACTTTACAAACTTGGTTATTGGTAAAAACCTCTGAATACAAACAATGCCAAGAAATAACTCAATAAAGGTATGATACTTCTTTCCTTACTCTAAGAAAGAGAAGTTAATCGAGACTATATGTGATCTCAATGGTCTACTTGAATGACCATAGGTATGTAAAAGGAGAAATTTTGGCTTCATTTTGAATGTTATTAAAAAAATTAGAATGTTGTTAAAATATACCTTTCCTTAAAATATTTTGGTATGTAAAATATTTTGTCTATTTTTAAAATATACCTTTCCATGCGATGCCTTGCCTTGCCTTTCCATGCCTTAAACTTCCTATCCTTTCCTTCACTTTCCATGCCATACCTTTCCATCCCATGCCATACATTTCCATTCCATACCTTGACATTCCATGCCATACCTTGCCTTGTCTTTCCTTCACTTGCCTTCACTTTCCTTGTCATGCTTTGAGTTGCTTTACCCTACCATGCCATTCCTTTATTTCCATTTCCTTTCCTTGCCTTGCCTTGCCTTATCATGCCATGCCATGTCTTGCCTTTCCATGCGATGTCATGCTTTTCCATGCCTTTCCTTGTCTTGCCTTTCCATGCCTTCACTTGCCTTTCCTTGCTTTGCCATGCCTTGGATTTCCTTGACTTCGCTTTCCTTCACTTGCCTCAAATTTCCATGCCATGCCTTTAAATGGCATGCCTTCACTCTCCTTGTCTTTCCTTGCAATTCATTTCCTTTCCTTTCCTTGCGTAGCCTTGCCATGCCTTCCCATGTCTTGTGTTTCCTTGTCATGCCTTGCCTTGCCTTTCCTTTCCTTGCCTTGCCATGCCATGTCATTCCTTTGTAAATTCTAACCTTGTACAATATCTACTACAAACACATCTTCAGTAAAATAACATAAAATATACAATGGCAAATACAAACATTACACAGATATTTTTCCCCTGGAAACCCAAACCGAGAAAACCATCATATTCTATCTTCATTCATATGTAATACATTGTTTACAATAAAATACACATATAGAAGCCAAAGGAATCCAAAAACCTAACCCAATGACTTGGATTAGTCAAAAACCATAATTTCTTAACCAAAAATAGAAGACCATAGACAAAAATCATGTGCCAAAAAACCACCTAAATATGTGACACGTTCCCCGAGGCATAAAAGCTTTCCCAAGGAAGGTGACACTACTTCTTGTGCAAAGAATATAACATATACCCAACATTCTCCCACTTGTTTTTTTCTTTGCATATAGGGGGTTATCGGGTTACATAGTCAACAATCCAGGGAAACAATGCCCATGGATCCTCTACACCAAGAGAACTTCTCAGTGTTCACAGATTTTATTAATGAGTCTACAACATTCTTCAAAGTGTTTACCTTCATCAATGATACTTTATTTTCTTCAATCATGTCTCTCACAAAGTGATATTGAACATCAATATGCTTTGTCTTTGAATGATAAGTTGGGTTCTTTGCTAGAAAAATTGCACTATGACTGTCACACTCTATCCTTACAGCTTGTTGTACCAACCCAATACATGAACACAATCTTTGTAACCATACTGCTTCTTTACTTGCATGAGTGGCTTCCCTGTATTAAGCTTATGTACTTGAAAGTGCCACTACAACCTATCTTTTGCTCATCCAACTTATTGCTCCTCCAAACAGGTTAAAGACATACCCTCTTGTAGATCTCATATGATCCAGATCTCTAGCCAAGTCTTCATCCATAAATCTGGGTCTATCCTCCACTCGGTCCAATTCTGGTCTTCCTTCATATTACAATCCATAGTTAGCAATGCCACGCAAATACCTGAAAACCCTTTTTACTGTTGTCCAATTATCCTTCCCTAGTTTTGACATATACCTGCTCAAACCTCCCACTGCATGTGCAATGTTCGGTCTAGTACAGACCATTTCATACATGAAACTACCAACTGCACTCGCATACGGAACATGAGACATGTTCCCCTCTTCTTCATGTGTATTGGGACACTGATCAACAGATAATTTTTCACCAACAAGAATAGGAATCTTTACTAATTTATATTCCTTCATCTTAAACCTTTGCAATATTATCTCAGCATATTTTCTCTAATTTAACCAGAGTTTCCTTTGTTTCCAATCTCTTTTAATTTCCATGCCCAAAATGAAATTTGAAGCACCAAGATCCTTCATGTCAAATTTATGGAACAAATGAGTTTTCACATCTTGGATAATCTCTTTGTTGTTTCCTATCAACAACATGTCATCCACATACAAGACCAAATAAATCAAATAATCACCAATTAATTTAATATACACATAGTGATCCTCTTTGCTTCTTGTGAAGCCAATTCCTAGCATATAAGTATCAAATTTTTGATACCACACCCTTGGTGATTGTTTTAAACCATACAGGGACTTTTTCATCTTGCATACCAACTCCTTCTTTCCCTTCACAACATAACCTTCTAGTTTCTTCAAATAGATTTCTTCTTCCAGATCCCCATGAAGGAATGTTGTCTTCACATCCATCTATTCTACTTCAAAATCAAATGTAGTAGCAATAGATAACATAAATCTTATAGAGGTTAACTTGGAAACAGGAGAAAAAATATCACCAAAATCAATTCCCTCAACCTAGGAATAACACTTTGCTACTAACCGAGCTTTCTATTTCTCCACTTTTCCTTCTGCAATAAGCTTCTTTTTAAATACCCATTTGCTGCCAATGGGTTTTCTTCCAATGGGAAATGCCACTAGATCACAAGCCTCATTCTTATCCAAAGATGCCATCTCTTCGTCCATGACCCTTTTGCAAAGATTTTCATCCTATGAATCCATTACCTCCTTGACAGTTCTAGGATCATCATCAGTACTAGACAAAGCAAAATTTTAACAAAAATTAAATGGAGTATACCTTTCCAGTAGTCTTCTTTCGCGAACCAATCTCCTCAATACTGGAGTATGAGGATCTTCATCTTCTTATTCATGTTCTTTTGTAGAGTCTGATTCATCATCCTTTAAATCAAACTCTATTTTCTCTGGTTCTTCCTTACTTGGTAGGACTTCCTTTTTAACAACATTCTTCATTTCTCTAAATACCACATATTGGCTATACACTACCTTCTTAGTTTCTGGGTTCCAAATCTTATGACCTTTGAGACCATCTTTATATCCAATAAAGATACACTTTTCAGCCTTCTTATCCATCTTAGTCTTGTTTTCCTTTGGAACATGAACATATGCATCGTAGCCAAATACCTTGAGATGTGTGAGAGTAGGTTCCTCACCAGTCCATGCCTCTTGTGGAGTCTTGTCATCCAACGTCTATGAGGTTGATATGTTGACTAGGTAACATGCAATACCCACTGCCTTTGCCCATAATTCTTGCCCTAACATGACACCACTGAGCATGCAACTTGCTTTTTCCATCAGCGTCTTGTTCATCCATTCTGTAAGTCCATTCTGCTAAGGTGTATATGGAGTAGTCTTCTTCCTTTCTATACCACACATCTTACATAATTCTTCAAATTCATTTCTGCAGAACTCTCCGCCATTATCTGTCCTAAACACCTTAATTATTTTCTCTATTTGATTCTCAACCAGAGCCTTAAACTCTATAAACCTATCAAAGACTTTAGATTTCTTCCTAAGGAAATATATCCAAGTATTCCTCGAGAATTCATCAATAAATGAGACGTATTACACAAATTGTCCCAATGATGGGACCGACACAGGTCCAAAAACATCACTATGAACTAGCTGTAAGATTCCTTCTGCCCTCTTTCCACCAGAGAGGAATCTTACCCGATTCTTCTTCCCATATAGACAATGTTCACAGAAATCAAAATCCAGAGAGCAGTTAGACATACCTTCAACCATACCTTTACCCTGTAGTAGTTGAATACCCTTTTCTTCGATATTCCCCACTCTTTGATGCCACAGCATAACCCTTTCTCCAGAGATTGTAAGAATTCTTTCTTATTCAACTCTAATATCAGGAACAATGGAATTATTACACCCATCAATAATAGTGCTTCCTTCCAGATTATAAAGAGTTCAAAACCGAACTCCTTTCAGCAAGACCATTTCTCCTCGAACCATCCTGCAGGTTTCCTTTTCAAATATTTCTTTTACCCCTACATCGTCCATTTTTCTTACAAAAATCAAATTTCTGGCCAAATTTGGGATGTCCATAAGACCAGGTAGCATTCTAATCCTTCCATATATGAGCCTCAACTTGACTCTTCCTCGTTCTCTGATTCTGGTTGTCGAATCATCACCTAAGAAAACATTACCTCCATCATACCTTTCATATTCGTAGAACCACTCCCTATGGGGAATCATATGAAAGGATGCACTAGAGTCAACCAACCATGTTTCATGATCTACATGTTTTCTTGAAGAATCCAAGTACACATCCCCTCCTTCTTCCCTGGAGGTCTTTTCTTCTGTAGAATGAGATTCTTCAGATTCCTTCTTTTTCTCAACTTTGGATCTAGACTCCTCTTGTATTGCCTTTCTTTTCCACATCTCCAACATACCCTTACAAGATTTCTGGGAGATTTAGATCTATGCTTATACTTAGATATCCCACTTGAGAAATTAGATCTATTTCTTTTATGGGAGCATCCTCTTGCAAATAATGTGTCTGTGTTATGTCCTTCCATATTCTTTTGTCTCATCTCCTCTGAAAAAAAAGATGAGACCACTTCCTTAAACTTCAAGGAATTTGTATTACTACCTATGGCCACAACTAGACTATCCCACGAGTCTGGTAAAGAACATTGTAAACTGATACATTTATCTTCGTATGAAATTTTAATCTCAACAGATACTAACTGAATTACCACAGTATTGAAGGCATTCAAATGCTCTGCTACTAAGTCTCCATCTCTCATCCTCGGGTTATACAATTTATTTCTCAAGAATAGTTTATTCACTAGGGACTTAAACTGATACAAATTCCCCAAATTTTCCCATAAATCCTTGGTTGTAGCTTCCTCTGACACATTCAGTAATACTAAATCCGAGAAACACAGTGGGATTGTGCTCTTTTCCTTCTGATCCAACTTTTTCCAGTCGTCTACTGAAGTTCCTATAGGTTTAGTAACTGGATCTACCATGATCCACTGATGTCTGTCGACCAACAGATCTTCCATGTTGAGCTTCCACAACTCAAAACGTTTCCCATTAAATTTCTCGATCTCCAACTTCGAATTTCTTGCCATTTATTTTCACATGAAAAGTCAATACCATAGATGTCCCACTGTAAAAAGGATTATCAAAGTCTTGAGCCAAACCCTTGACCACAAAGGTGTCTCCTTGAAGCCAATAAAGCTCTGATACCAAATGTAAATTCTAACCTTGTACAATATCTACTACAAACATATCTTCAGTAAACTAATAAAAAAGATACAATGGCAAATACAAACATTGAAAACCAACATATTCCATATTCATTCATATGTAATACTTTTTTTACAATACAATATACATATAGGATCCAACGACATCCAAAACCCTAACCCAATGACCTGGATTATTTCAAAACCCTAATTCCTTAACCAGAAATAGAAAACCATCGGCAAAAATCATGTGCCTAAAAATCACATAAATAAGTGACACATTTTCATGACACTACTACTTATGCAAATAATATAACACATACCCAACATCCTTGTCATGCTTTGCCTTTCCTTCCCATGCCTTGCCTTGCCTTCCCATTCCTTCCCTTGACATTCCATCCCATGCCTTGCCTTGCCATGCATTCCCATGCATTTCCTTGCCTTTCCTTTCATTCCCATGCCTTTCCTTGCATGCCTTCCCATTCCATGAAATTCCTTTCCATGCCTTTCCATGCCTTTCCATTCCTTTCCTTGCCTTTCCATGCCTTTCCTTTCCTTTCCTTTCCTTTTATTTCAATGCCATCCAATGCCTTTCCCACCTTTCCTTTCCTTTCCTTCCCATGCCATGCCTTACCTTTCCATGTCTTCCCATGCCTTCCCACGACTTTCCTTGACATGCCTTCCCATGCTTTACCAGGACTTTCCTTTCCATGCCTTTCCATGTATTTCCTTTCCTTTCCTTCCCATGCCTTGACTTTCCATGCCTTCCCATGCCATTCCTTGCCTTGCCTTTCCTTTCCTTTCCTTCACTTTCATTCACTTTCATTTCCATGCCTTGCAAGGTCATGCCTTCACTTTCTTTTCCTTTCCTTTCCATTCATTTCCTCGTCTTGTCTTTCCTTGCCTTTCCATGCCTTGTTATTCCTTTCCATGTCATGCCTTTCCTTGCCTTTCCTTGCCATGCCATGCCATTCTTTTCCTTGTCTTTCCATTTGTTGCCTTCCCATGCATTTCCTTTCCTTTTCATGCAAGGAATGACAATGGAGGGGCCCCACTAGATGAAAATCGATGCTCAGGATCCAATGCAACTGACAGTTCATCCATCCGAGTCCCAATTTTTGTTTTATTGCGAGTTGCAACTCGTCTCCTCAACCAATTTAGGGACATGTGGCCAATTTGGTCTGGGGGCATAAAATCCAAACTGATCGAAATAATGGATTTTTGTAAGCTACCGCAAGACTGTTTTTCCAAGTCCCACACAACTACACTACCCACAAATACCCGACAAGGTCTTCTTGAAAATCGATTTCCTCTTCACAAATTGAACTATGCCTTATGATACCTTATATATATGAATAAAGAGAGCTTATGTTATGACATTGAAATTATCATGCAAGTATTTTTATATAATATATATGGGATAACAAGTTGTAGAATTACATGCTTAATGAATCCTTTAACTGCAATTTTTACGTATTAAAATTTTTCATTTAGTACAATCATTATTTATGTATTAAAATTGTTCATTTACATATTAAACTTGTCCATTTATTCAAGGAATGACATGGCATGGCAAGTGAACGCAAGGCAAGGTATGGAAAGTGAACGCAAGGAAGGACAAGTGAAGGCATGGAAACACATGAAATGGAAGGCCATGACATGAAATTCTATGGAAAGGAATGACATGGCAAGGAATGGTATGGAAAGGAATCACATGGAAAGGCAAGGGATGGAATGCAAAAGAATTGCATGGCATGGCATGGCAAGTGAATGCATGGTATGGCATGGCAAGGCATGGCATGACATGGCAAGACATATGATGGAAAGGCATGGTATGAAAATACAGGGCATGGAAAGTGAATGAAAGGAAATGCATGGAAAGACATAGAATCCCATACCATACCATACCATACCATACCATACCAAGGGAAGGTATATCATACCATACCATACCATAGCTTGGCAAGGCAAGGAAAGGAAAGGAATACCATACCATATCATAGCATACCATGGCAAGGCATACCATACCATACCACACCATACCATGGAAAATAAAGGAAAGGCATGGCAAGGTATGGCAAGGTATACCATGACATACCATACCATACCATGGCAAGGAAAGGAAAGGGATGACATGGCAAGGAATACCATACCATACCATGGAAAGGAAAGGAAAGGCATGGAATGAAAAGGAATACCTTACCATGGCAAGGAAAGGAAAGGAATGGCATGGAAAGGAAAAATATGGAAATTCATGCATGTCATGGCATGGTAAAGAAAGGCATGTCATGACATGGCATGTCAAGGCAAAGAATGTAAATACATGGAAAGGAATGGAAAGGCATGGCATGGAAAGGCATGCAAAGGAAAGACATGACATGGCATGGCATGGAATTGAAAGGAAAGGAAAGAAAAGGAAATGAAAGGCATGTCATGGAAAGACAAGGAAATGCAAGGCATGGCATGACATGACATGGCATGGCAAGGCAATGCAATGCATGGAATAGCAAGTAAATGCAATGCAAGGCATGAAATAACAAGGCATGCAAAGGGAAGAAATTGCATGGAATGGAATGACAAGGTAAGGCAAGAAAAGGTGATGAAAGGCATGGCATGGTGTGGCAAGGTAAGGCAATGCAATGCAAGGAAAGAAATTTCATGGAAAGGCATGGCATGGAATGACAAACCAAGGAAAGGCAATACAAGGAAAAATACAAGATCCCTTACAACATGTAATCATTAAATGAAAGGGGGATAAAGATGCAATATTAAACTAGGTTTTAGATAACAAATGCATGCTAAAATGCAAGATGACACATGAAAACCCTACAATATTCAAGACATGACACCCCTAAAGGGATGGAAATTATGACATAAATGTAATAAAAATTTGTTAAGGTGTATTCCAAGGGTTTAATTGCGAGGCATGAAAATGTCATTTCAATGTTTATTTATTTTTTATTCTTGTTTCATTGCAATACACATTTTGATTTGAATTTTCCCTTGCATAATTTTATGGAACGCCATATTTATTGTTATATAGGTTAAAATTGGAAACTACATGACAGTACATGGGAAGCTACATGAAAATGGAATGGAAATGACATGGAATGGCATGGCATGGCATGGAAATGGCAATGGAATTCCATGGGATGGCTTGAGAAGGCATGTCAATGGCATGGCATGGAAAGGAATGGAAATGGCATGGATTGGCAAGGCATGGCAATGGCATGGATATTGCATGGAAATGAATACAACGTATCCATCCATGAATCCATGTAGTAATTCACAAAAGGAAACAAGGTCAAGCCCAATGTGTAGGACTGTCAACATTCCAATTATGAGCATACTCATTCGTCCTAAACCCCTTGGGCTTCTCCACACTATTAGAATAAGGTGCCCAAAGTTGACATGCATAAATTTGATGGATCCAACCTAGCAGGGTGGATCTTTCAAATGGAACAATAATTCTCCCTCCATAATATTTGGGATGATGAGACCAAACTCCATGTATGGATTTTGTACCTCGATCAGGAATGATGGAAGTGGTGGTAGGGGCATAATAATTTTTTTCTAGGAATACCCACTTGGAACATGTTCACTAAATAATTTTTTGATCTTTTTTATAGGGAATCACTTTTTTTGCGTAGGATCACCAAGCTATGAAAAAATGGATCATTCACAGATTTCATCATGGCATTTGAATAGTTGACTATCAGTGCTAACAGATTATATAATGCATTTTGTCTTGAATGTTTTATCAATGGATTAAATGAAGCCATGCGGGATCATGTGAACATGCATCATCTTATTACCTGGTTGTAGGCATGTCAATTAGAAAAGGATTATGAGACCATCCTTCAGGCCCCACCCATGAAGGCTCAAGTTCTCACACATCCTTGCCCCGGGGCTCACCTAGATCAAACATTGAATGTACAATAGGTATATCCAGCAGAAATGGAGGATCTTCACAATAAAGAACTTTTCTACTATTATGATGAAAAGTATTCCCCAGGGCATAAATGTAGAGAACAAAATTTATTCCATATTTATACATCAAATTCCTCTCCCTATGAAGACATCCCATCAAATGAGGCTCCTAACCCAGAGGAGGATCAACCAAGTGATTACGTCGAAGCTTCAGTAGTAACCCCTATGGAACTAGACGAACTCGTCATATCTCTTCATGCACTCTAAGGTATTTTGACCCTGCAAACATTGAATATCAAGTGCTACATCAAACATAGGTCAGTGGTGGTATTGATTGATAGTGGCAACACTCATAATTTTATTCATCACAGGATTACTGATGATATCCATTTCTTTGTCTTCCCTATTTCTAATTTTGAAATCCTCATCGCTAATGGTGGTACTATCAAGTGTGGGGGACTTTGTGAGAATGTCAAACTCCAAATGGGTGATTATCATATGAAAACCCACACATTCTCTATTTCCATGGGTGGTTTTCATATTGTATTAGGAGTGGAATGGCTTCGCACTCTGGGGCCAATCAAAATGGATTATCAATACTTATATATGAGCTTCACCCAAGACACTCACCCCTATAACCTATGAGGTCTCCAAGCGGGCTTTCCTGAAATCATCAACTATTACAGGATGGAAAATTTGTTGAAGAAAGGACACCATGGTTTGATTTATCAATTTAATGCCATCTAGGTCACTCAACATGCCTCTCATGTAATTCCTCATAGCCTACAAGTCATCTTGGACAAGTACCCCAAGGTGTTTCAGGTTCCCACAACCTTAACTCCTTCCATGGGTGAGCATGATCATAGCATCCCTCTCCTTCGAGGAACTCAACCCCCAATGTACGTCCCTATAGATATTCATTTGCTAAAAAAGATGAAATAGAAAAGATGGTATAGGAATTATTGGAGGTGGGGGTAATTTTCCCTAGTACCAGCCTATATTCTTCACCCATGGTGATGGACATAAAAAAAGAAGGTACTTGATGCATGTTCCTTGATTTTCATGCCCTAAATAAATTGAGCCTCAAAGATAAGTTTCTCATTCCTTCATTGATGGTTTGTTGGATGAACTCCAACGTTCCCGTGCATTCACAAAATTATACCTTTGCTCCAGCTATCACTGGATCCAGATGAAGGAGGAAGATATTCCTAGGAATGTTTTCATAACTCATGAAGGACATTATGAATTGTTTGTCATGCCTTTTGGCCTTTTCAATGCCCCATCCACCTTTAAAAGTCTCATGATTAAACTATTGAAAAATTACCTTTAGAAGTGTGTCTTGGTTTTCTTTGACGACATCCTCATTTACAACCACACTTGGGATAACCACCTTCTTCATGTGGAAAAATTCCTTCACTTTCTGCAGGAAATCCAATTGTTTGTCAAAAATACCAATTGTTCATTTGGAGCCAATGAAGTGGAATACTTGGGACACATTGTCAGTCGTGAAGGGGTAAAAGTGGAATCCAAAAAGATACATGCTATGCAGTAGTGGCTGAGACCCACAACCTTAAAATTCCTACGGGGTTTTCTTTGTCTCATAGGATATTACAGGAAATTTGTCCACCATTATGGAAAAATTTATAATCCCTTGAATGACCTCCTTAAGAAGAATGCATTTCATTGGACACCTTCTATTGAGAAAACCTTCACAGAGTTATAGAGGGCCATGTGCACTACTCATGTCCTAGCATCTCCCGACTTCAATAAAACCTTTGTGGTGGAATTATATTCTTTTGGAATTGGTATAGGCATAGTAATGACACAAGATAGGTCGACCTTTGGCATTTACTAGACAAGAGCTAAGTGACCGCAATCTGGCAAGATATAAGTATGAAGAATAAATGATGGTCCTTCTCCATGCGGTGCACATATGGTGGCCATGTCTCTTGGGACGTCATTTTTATATCAAAACAGATCACCATAGTCTGAAATATTTTTTGGAGCAATGACTATCCTCGCTAGAACAAAATAAGTGGCTCACCAAAATGTTGGGTTATGACTATTAAATCATATACAAAAAGGGATAAGATAATATAGTATTTGATGCATTGTCAATACAACATGAGGTGAACAAATTGTTCTTTTCTTTATCCTTACCAGACCCTGATTGGATTGAATAAGTACACCAAGAGTGGCTAACACACCCGAATATCTCCAAGATAATTCAACACATGTAGGAGGACCCTAATCCTCCCATCGACTACACTTGGCAAGAAAATATTCTCATATATAAGGATTGCTTGGTTCTATCACCCTATTCATCACTCCAACCAAGGCTCTTAAATGGGTTGCACTCATCAACTATTGTGGGTCACTCGGGGTTCCAAAATACATTCTCGTGGCCACCGTTCTTTTTTCTAGGAAGGTGTTAGCACTCTATAAATTTGTCCAACCGATAGACAAATGACATAGGTAATTGTTTCAACCAACTTTAGAGCTGGGCACTAGCCTACTCAGCTCAGAGAGGGCTCTCTCATGTCACTTGATTTTTCTTTGGAAATCAATGGCTAGATTTAGTTTGTTTTGGGTTTTTTTTATAAATTTGTTGGTGAGGAAGGGTAGGGACACTCAGGGCTATGGAGTTGAAATTCTAAAAATGAATGAACACACTAACTAGCTAGTAGAACTCTCCAGAGGATAAAGGATATATGAGGCGATGAATTTTAGTTATAAATTGTAGTTTGTAGGGCGTAAGAAGAAACATAAAACAAGTAACTGCATCATAGCATTAATGAAATGAATTCTGAACTAGTATGAAGAATTTCACACAGTTTAAATGTCTTAAACCAAGAGCATCACAAGATGAATTTTGGGCCTTTAAACTATCCAATTTAAACAGAAGATAGTGTAAATGGAATTAAGGAACACAGGAAATACATACAATGAGAGAATACAAAAATCATATCACCACCATTAGAATCTTTTCATAGAGACTTCAAAATCTTCTGCATATGTATTCAATTCATCTTCATAAAATTACAATAGAGTTCAGAACAATTAAGGAGGTGGCCTTGCACTTCTGCCAACCTATAATACATTTGGAACCTCTAATACTTATACAATTCGAGTTCCTTCGTTGTGCAACCGATTACAATAACTGAAATGAAATGTTTAAGCTTCTAAAACTGAGTACAATGATTACAATTAACAGTTTTGGTATGAGAACTAACTATAATGTCTAACAGAAAAATGTTTCATTATCCAACTTTCAATTCCTCTGATGCTTGAACTCCTTCCTCTTCCACATTCTCTTTGAAATGTCACTTGTACTCTTTCAAATCTAATTTCATTTATCCATATTCTCCTTAAATATTTGGGAATAATATATTTGAATAAAAATAATTCCCAAATATTTTTTGTCCTGTACAATTAAATTTCTGTATTTTAACTCATGCCTGTGGTTTTGAAAAACCATTTATTACTTGCTTCTCGTGGTTTTGAAAACCATTTCTTGTTTTTCCCAATTTACCATTTCAGTGTGAAAACCATTTATTATGTATTGTTTTTTCTAATTTACCATTTCACAGTGAAAACCATTTAGTGGTTTGTTTCCCATGGTTTTGAAAACCATGTCTTGGTTATCATCTTTGGTAAAATACTTTTAATCTTCTTCTTTTAATTCTGTAAAAACTTTGGATAAACAATTATCCAAATCTTCCTTTCATGTGCATTTTCCCATTTAATTCATTTGCTTGTAAATAAACGTTAATCTATGTAATTTTTACATCTGTGAAAATTTTCCACCATGAGGAAGAATTTCATTTATTGGAAATTCCCTGATTTCTATTGAAACGCACATAAATATGCCATACTTAAACCATATAATAAATGGTTGCATTATTATTTCGGGATTCAGAGGAATGGTTTTAACCCACACCACTTTTATCCCCGAAATGCATCATGTAGGAACACGTCTCCCACTGAAAAACAAGTGGTTTGGATTTCGGCCTGCCTTCAAATAATTAACCTTTGTTTACATTCAACTCATGAAATGTATGTGCACCCTCCATCCACCCTTTGACTTTTCCTCTTAGTTTGAAATTCGTGCCCATGATAGGTCATGAATTAAATATTGGGTTAAATATTAATATAAATATTTTAATATAAAATATTTATATTAATAATAATAAACCCTTTTTCCATTTTCTAAGGACTTTGGGAATATGAGGCTTATCACGTGACTTTGTGGATAGTATAAGGGTGCTTAAGCTTAATAAAAGGAATATTTTTAATTTTCAACGAGGATCTCATAATATGGGTAAAAATGAATGAAGTGATGGAACATAGGAATTTAGATAATCATTAAGGCTAGATATAGTTTGGGATATTTGTCAATTTTTTGAATCATGGAGGACATGACTATTTTGGATTATCACTCGAGTGAAGGATTTAGGTGATGGGAGCTTGACAGAGTTGGTGAAAATGTTTTAAAATCTGAGTGAAAAGATAACACAAGGACAAAATGATTTGGAAAAATTAATGCAAATTAGCATGTGATAACATTGGCTCCAATGGGGATGTTATCCTCCCAGTGAAGTAGCAAAGAAATCATAGACCCGTGTCCCTGATCCATTGGGATGATCCCAAAACATGTGTGTACCCTTCTCTAACCTGTCACCAGTATCCACTGAAAACCAATGTATGAAAAATAAATGATGGTCATTCTCCATTCGGTGCACATATGGTGGCCATTTCTCTTGGGACATCATTTTTAGATCAAAACAGATCAGCATAGTCTAAAATATTTTTTGGAGCAATGACTATCCTCCCTAGAACAAAATAAGTGGTTGAAAAAAATGTTTTGTTATGACTATTAAATCATATACAAAAAGGGAAAAGATAATATAGTAGTCGATGCATTTTCAAGACAACATTAGGCGAACAACTCCCTCTTTTCCTTATCCTTACTGGTCCCTAATTGGATTGAATAAGTACACCAAGAGTGGCTAACACACTCGAATATCTCCAAGATAATTCAACACTTACAAGAGGACCCTAATCCTCCCATCGACTACACTTCGCAGGAAAATATTCTCAGATATAAGGATTGTTTGGTTCTATCACCCTATTCATCACTCAAGCCAAGGCTCTTAAATGAGTTGCACTCATCAGCTAGTGCGGGTCACTCGGGGTTCCAAAAGACATGCTCGTGCCCACTGTTCTTTTTTCTGGGAAGGCATGAAGAAGGATATCCTTCACTTTCTCATAGAAGATGAGGTGTGCTAACGTAATAAAGGTGAAACTATCAAGTCTCTGGGTACCTACAAACCCTTCCTATTCCATCTTCTATGTGGAAATAAATCTCCATGGATTTTATAGTGGGCCTTCCTAAATTTGGGGACAAGTTTGTCATCATGGTGATGGTTGATCGCCTCTCCAAGTATGCTTATTTTTGTGCATTACCCCACCCTTTCACACCTTCACTAGTAGAAAAAGTTTTCCTTCATCATATTTTCAAGTTACATGGCATTCCCACCTCTATTGTATCTGATCGTGACCCAACTTTCACCAACACATTTTGGAAAAAATTGTTTAAATTGTAAGGCACCCAACTGAACATGATCACATCCTATCTCCCCAGTCTGATGACAAAATATAATTGGTCAACAAATATTTGGAAACCTACTTGCGGTGTTTTTCTTCAGACAAACAACACCGGTGGGTGTAATGGATCCCCTTGGAAGAATGGTGGTACAATACTTCCTATCATACAACCACTAAAATGACCCCATATGAAGTAGTGTATGGCCAACGCCAACCTATAGTCACTACCTATATTCCAGGCACATCAAAGGTCCAAACTATTGATACAATGTTACAAGGTCGCACAACCACCCTTGCGGCTCTAAGGGATAACCTCCACATGGCCCAAACTTGCATGAAGCAATAGGCGAACCAACATCATTTAGAAAGGTTTTTTCAGGAAGGTGATCATGTGTTTCTCTAACTCCGAACTTAAAAGAAAAAATATCTAAAAGACCAGGGACATCACAAGTTGAACCCAAGTTTTATGGGCCCTACCATATCATCATGTGTAATTGTTCAGTGGCCTACAAATTGGCCATTCCTGCTACTTCCAAAATCCATCTGGTGTTCCATGTTTCTTGTTTGAAGAAAGTGGTGGGACAAAATTGCAGGGTCCAAACCATCCTTCCAAAATTAGATGAAGAAGGATTCCTTTGGCTCCAACTAGAATCATTCCTTAATAAATGTGAATGTTATATGTGTGGACGAACTATCAAGGAAGTGTTGATCCATTGGAAGTATACATCACTAGAGGATGTGACCTAGGAACCAACAACCATACTCCAGTAGTTTCTGCACCTCCAACCTCGAGGATGAGGCTTCTTTTGAAAGGGTAGGGCATGTTAGGATATGATCCTAACCCATTTCCATGGGTCATTATTTAGTAGGATATGTTTTTTATGTAATAAAGGTCGACATTAGTTAATAAGGCCTAATAAATAGAGGAGAATAAATCAATGTAAGAAGACCTGATAGAAGTTTTCACTTCTAGAAAGATCTTCCTCTAGAAGTTTCCTTAGAAGGTAGAATTATTATAAATAAGAGGAGGAATTGTATATCTTTTCTTGGAGATTATTGTAATATAAGTCTTCTCTACTGGAGGTTTCCCCCTTGAAGAGGCAAGTGAACATTTATATCTTTAATAAAGGTGCTCTTTCTGGTGTTATTCTGGTATTTCTCTAGCTATAATCTTTTTGTTCCATTATTTCTTGCTAAATATTTATGTTAGACATATTATTATTCATCTTGTATATTGCAATCTCTAAGCATAGATTCATGTTGATGGAGAGCTCAAAAGTCAATCCCACCAGTTTGTTTCCAAGAACATACACTTGGTTCATAGATTCATCCCAATAGTCAAGTTTCTTTTTATTCCCTCGAGATTATTTAATGGATGACACCCAAACTCCCTGAGGCATTGCAGAGGTGACATAGGGATTTTTCCTATCTTGAAGAAATTTCTTTTCATTTCAATCATACTTATTCGAATAACATTTATGATAATAAAAAAACATTAAGCTTATTCCCTATGAGGATGAGATTTTATGAGTTGGCCTTGAGTTGTTTTCCGACTTGTGGAGTGACTTGGTCAAGACCATGACTCTATTTTGATATATACATAGGGTGATTCCATGCATATGTTTTAAAACTACATATTATTATTTTTTATGTCTATGAACAAGAGTCGACTCATTTAGATTTATTTTCTTGATTGAAGGCCGTGTTGTTTCTAACTATTTTGGTTTGGTTGAAACCCCAACTCTCTTTTGTTATTTGGTATGCTAATCATTTCATTACCATGGATTAAAAACAAATCAATATTATTTCTCTATTTGGTTTTCCTAGCAAGAAAGCCCCCTTTTTTTTAATATGAATTAGAGAAAAAAAATCTATTTATGGAAATGGATAAAATTTCGGTACATATATTTTTT
>ML782137.1:393784-409889 GCA_009831015.1 Picea engelmannii | reverse complement strand
CTAACCTATTTTTGTAGAATAAACTTGTTTGAAATGCAAATATCACCTATTCAATGTAATGTATCACTACTTGTAGTATTAATGAAAATGTTGTTGTGTATATGTGAATAGAACCTATATAAATAAAATTTATGGGTTAATGTGTCCTTTACATTCTTGTTTTCTTCATTCAATACAAAAAATAATTTTTTCAAAGAGTAAAAAATTTAAACAATTTCTTTTACTCATATTTAAAAAGTACTCATGAAATAACCCATAGATTATATTTATCTAGTTGCTTACATCCTCTCATATTTAGAGTATGAGTTCTACTATGTTTATTTTTCTTGCTGGAACTATTATTTTTGAACTACAAATTACTCAATCATATTTCTACCATTATATTAACAAAACATACTTTAAAACTCTTTTATACTATAGTAGTTGACATTCTAAAGAACAAAGTAAGAAATAAGCAAGAAAACATATATGATTCTTCTTCAAAACTAGGGACAAACTGAGGAGAGAATCCAGTTCCTCCCAACCTTAGACCAGAGAAGCCAAGTTACTTTCTCTTGTCACCCTCGAGATTAATTATTTATTCTATAGGAACTTAAAATTTCAATAACCTTCTCGAGCTAAACTCCAAAACTTGACTCTTTCTCACAGCCATCAAGTTCAATTTCTACATAAGTACTCAACAACATCCTTCATCTTCTGTACTTGTCTCCCATCTTGTCTTACCCAGAAGAATAACAATTTTCCTAGCTATTTCTTTTCAAGTTAGCCTCATCCCTAACTCTATGGAGTCTTGGCCTAACTTTGTGCTAGCTTGTTCGCTTATCTCACACATGTTTGGGAGTAGGTTTACACCTGTTCTCATGGACAGTATTTACCCTGGTGGTTTTTATCCCTTTTCACTCTCCCATAGAATAAATAATTACTCTTTTATAACTTAATTCTCTCATCAATTTGTCTCAAGTAAAATAAAATAAATTTAAAATAACATTTAGACAAATATTTCTCATCATCCCATGTTTATGATGATATAATGTTAGCTTAGATATTTTCTCAACATAATAACTCAAATTTAAAATTATTCAAATGTTTTAAATGGAGGGATATTACAATAACAAAAATAAAAGAATTAGAAGGTTAGGGTGTTACCTATAACTATTTCTTGTTCTTCCGCGTGCCCATCTTTGGTGACCTTGTTTACTTAATCATGGAGATTTTAGAAAAATAGAGTATAAGTATGTTGTATTCCTTTCACTAGTTTTGGTATTTCTATTGTAGTGTGTGCATATCTTTGTCACAAAGGTGTTGAATCCCTATCCTTCTCAAAATTCCTGGAACTTTATTTAATTTTTTTCTATTATTCACATGTTCGATGATGGTGGTTACTACATTTTACAATCAATTGTTGGGTGGTGTTTAGGACCCAAGGATAATGCTAGGGTTTGAACCCTTTAAATATATCATATAGTCAAATCCTCTGTAAATATGTTTAATGAAGACAATATAGACGGGTATGAGGCCTATGTAAATATGTTTAATAAAGACAATATAGACGGGTATGAGGAACTTTCTGGTAGGTTGGAAAAGTTATATAATATTATCAAATCTCAAATATGTCATTATTTAACCGAGTCATGTCAAATTGAGAGAGGTAGAGAAGAAAACAATAGATAAAACAAACATGTGAGAAAATTGTGTGATTTACATGAGAGATAAAAAGGAATTCCAAAAGGAAAAAAGATCGCAATATATCTCTACCTACTCTGGAGAAAGCAGTAACTTAATTGAAGAACAAACTGAAGTATAAATCTACTTAACCAGACATGCTAGTAGAAAAGAAGACATGGATATTAATTCTAACTGTCCCCCTTAATATTAGTTGTTACATTCATAAACACTTACTATGCCCAAATGTTGTCTTTGAAATTAAAAATAAATATTCCCAAGTGTTTACTAGAGATGTTTTCAAGTTGATCTCTTGATCGACGAAATTGAATAGAAATATCACCATTATTGACAAGATCTTCAATGAAGTGAAAGTTAGTGTCTATGTGATTTATTTCCCTTTGACATACATGATTCTTTGACAATGCGATGACTGAGTTGTTTTCACAGAAAATAATTGTTGGATCCTTTTCCATATGACTTGTTATATCATTCAAGAGTGTTCTCAGCCATACTACTTGGAAAGATGTTGAGTTTGCAGCTACATATTCTGCCTCTACTGAAGATATTGCAACTATGGTCTATTTGTTGGATTCCCATGAAATCAGACTCGTTCCCAAATGAAAATCATAACCAGATTTGCATTTACTATCATCTAAGTTTCCTGCAAAATAACTCTTTGTGTACCATGTAAATGAATGATCTTCAGAAGTTTTATATCACAAGCCATAGTTGATTTTCCCTACAACATACCTTAGGATTCATTTTCCAAATTCCTAGTGAGAATCCTTGGGGGATTCCATAAACATGGAAACAAAACTTGATGCATACATGATATAAGGTCTAGTTGCAGTGAGGTACATGAGAATACCTATGAGCCTCTTATATAATGTTGAATCAATTGTTGTACCTTCATATTGTTTAATCAATTGTGTGCCTAGTGCAATAGGAGTTTCTCCTAGATTGCATTTATCCATTTTAATCTTTTCAGTATGTGTATAACATACTTTAATTGGTAGAAAAAATTACCATGGGAAAATTGTTTAACTTCAATTCCAAAAAAATATTCCATGAGACTAAGATTAGTCATCTCAAATTATGGTTTTATGGAAACTTCAAATTCTTTTAAGATAAGATGACCTATGTGGATTATATCATGAACATAAAGACAAACAATTATGATTTTACCTTCTCGATTTGATTTTGTATAAAGAGTGGGCTCATTACATATCCTACTCAATCCACTATTGATCAGGTAAGAGTCAATTCGATTGTACCAAGATCTTCGAGATTTCTTCAATCCATACAAGGATTTATTTAGCTTGTTCACTTTATCCTCTTCTCATTTGACCTCAAAACCAAGTGGTTGTTATACATATACCTTTTCTTTCAATATGCCATTTAAAAAGGTTGAATTTACACCCAATTGGAATACTTGCCATTTTCTTTTAGCTGCAGTGGCTAAAAGTGTTCTTACTATATCTAACCTTGCTACTGGAGAAAAGGCTTCAGCATAGTCTACGTTGAGTTGTTGAAAGAAATATATGGATACTAGTCTTCCCTTATTCTTCTTAATATTTTTTTTTTCATTTAGTTTTGTTATATAGATCCACTTACACCTATGTTGATTTTGCTTGTTGGTTGATCCCGAGTTTTTTTTCTTTTTTATGGATTCAATTTCCTCATTCATGGCTTGTACCGAATGATCCTATTTTATTATTTCTTCAAAGTAATTTGGCTGACAAGATAGCAAGGAAAAATAACTTTGCTCCTCAATATCATTGTTTTGCTAAAAAAATTCCCTTCTGCTCCTTGTTTTCCAATTTTATGTAGAAGAGGATGATTTAGTGATAGAAGAAAAACCATTTCAAGAATAGTATTTCTATCTTTGTACTGGTAATGTTGGAAGTCTTGGTGGATGTCCTTGTTATTCTAAATTTTTAGTTTTCTCATAAATTTGGTGCATTGTATTTTGACTATCCAATGTTACATTTTATTTCTCACTCCATGATTTATTCTATAATAATTTTACATCTGTACTCACAATAAATTTTTGGTGATTGGATTATATAATATGTAGGCTTTTTATTGCTCACTGTGTCCTATAAAGATGCATTTTTCACTCTTGTTGTCAAGTTTATTTCTTATCACTTAAAGGATATGTGCAAAAGAAATACAACCTAAACTTTTGAAGTGAAAAGCATTTAACTTTGTGCCACTCCATGCCTCTTGAGGTACTTTATGTTTGACGCTTGTTGTTGGAGATCTATTTAGGATGTAAACTAAATAGGAAACAACTTCAACCCAATAGTCATTGGAAAATTTCTTTTCTCTAAGCATACTTCTGGCCATGTTTGTGATGGTTTGATTTTTCCTTTCAGCCAATCCATTTTACTATGGAATATATTTTTTTGTTGTTTGAATTATAATTCCATTTTGTTTACAAAAATATATAAAATCCTTTGAGTTATATTCTCCTCCTCAATCCGACCCGATCACTTTAAAAATATTTTCACTCTATTTTTCTACTTTAGCTTTGAATTCTTTGAACCTTGAAAAGGTTTTAGACTTATTTTTAAGAAAGTAAATCCAAATCTTCCTACTCAAAACATCAATAAAGGTAAAAAAATAAAGACTTCCACCAATTGATTGGGTTTACTTCAGTCCACATATATCTATGTGAACCAATTCTAAATGTTCTTTTGCTCTATGAGTGGATGTTGGAAAGATCTTTCTTTTATGCTTTCCAAGTATACAAATTTCACAAGGATTGTCTTGTTTCTTCAAAATAGGGAGACCTTTGACCATTGAGTGGTTTTGGAGATTACTAAGACTCCTAAAAGGGAGTCTGCCAAACCTAGCATGCTATAATAATAGTCTCATTTGTGTGTGAGACATTTTGAGCATATGGCTAGGACAAATTGAAAACTCTTAAATTTAATGGAAACATCATATTATTGGTCATTTGCATTTTTGAAATGAGTTTTCTACTATGTGGTTTATCCATAATTAAGCATGTTGAGCCTTTAAATATGACATCATAGCCATGCTCCATAAAGTTTCCTACACTTATGATATTGTGTTTGAGGTTTGGAACATAATACACATCATGTATGTTTTTTTCTGATCTTTTTTAGTTAGAACAAGAACAATACATTTTTCTAGAGCCTTTACCTGAGAATCATCACCTAGAGTAATTTAATATTTGATAGAAGTATCAATGTTAGAAATCAATTATTTGTTACCTACCATATGATTGATGTAACCATTGTCCAAAAACCAAATGTCCTTGTTGTGATCTTCTTCATAGGTATGGCAAAAAAGGAACATTGCTTCATAAGTTCCTCCTTCATTGTTGGAGACATTTTCACAACCTTTGTTTTGATCTGACTCCTTATTTCTTCATTCACTCTCACAGTGACTATACGTTTTGCAATACTAGCATTGAATTCTCGATTTGTCTACCAATTTTTTTTCTCTTCCTCTTTGATTATGTGGGTTTTTAGACTGTTGTGACTATCCCGAGTGTTCTTTTGTGGGTGTTTCTTCTGTATGATGATTACCTATGCCTCTTTTACGTCTACATCAATTTCCTTTTCTGAGTATTGAAAGCATGTTCCAGATACCTCCTCTAGGTTCATGTGATATAACTTATCCTATCAGTTCTTCAACAATCCTCTAATATTCAATCTATTCACCAATAATCCTAATCTAGTTTACAATGCCCATCACTCTAGTCGTGAACTAATCAACATTCTCTCAATCATATTCAAGGTTTCAAATCGAGTTCCTAACTGATGAAGATTTACTATCTTCAACTTATAATTACCCTTGTAAGTTAATTTGAAAATATTCTTAGATTGTTTTTTGTTTTGTAGTGGAAGAACTAGTTATCTTTGAAAAAATAGAGTCATCTACTGATTTTTGAATCCAACACTTGGCTTTATTTTCTCTATGCATTTGTCATGGCAGTCATTTCTCATTTCTACAAGAGTATTTCTTTATGTATCTGTCATGGCAGTCGCTCATGTAGCTCTATGAAGCCATTTTTCACTCGTTCCCATCATTCTTGATCTTAGAGGAATGATTTCATGCTCAAGGACCATAACTCATACTTATTGACAAGAGGAAGCCATTTAAAAAAAATAGCAAAACTATATATAATAAATTAAAATAATACCTTTTCCATCTCCTCGATCATCTATGCGGTTTACTACTTTCGTCATGGATCCTTTGCTCCCAATAGAACACCTTCTCAATCTCAACGGACGCCAATTTCCCCCACCTCAAATCACCCTTTGAGCTAGAAAAACAAGTGGCTTCGAGGACGAAGATAAGTTTCATCCTTTGCAACTACATCTGATCATTCTTGAGTTCATTCTTTGGCCCATTCCCTCACGTCTTCTCTTCCTATTCCTCGATAATCTACTGCCCTTCCTCTCGGTCTAGAAGAAAAATAATTTTCCAATGTGATAAGGGAGCTAAGTCTTTTATTATATTTTAATTCAACACCTGCAGTAGTAGTCCTCAAAACACTAGTGGAAGACGTCAAAACCCAAGTACAAGTCAGTCAAGTTGTTAGGGAACTGACAAGTCAAAGATTCAATACCATTACTGTAAAACGTATGGACATTATGCATATGAGTGTGGGAATAGATAGTATAATCAGAACAAGCAAGGTCAAGATCAGTTAAACAACGCAAATAACCAAACTCACTCTATGTTTATGGCGCATGTTGAGGCAATGCATATAGTCTCATTAGTTGAATGCAATGTTGCTCAAGAAAGTCAATGTGACATATGGTATTTAGATTCAGGTTGCAGTAACCACATGACAAGAACCATAAAATTGTTTTCGAGTTTGCATGAGTCAGTCCAAACCAAGGTTACACTTGGAATAGATATCCAAGTCATTGTCTTAGGAAAAGGAAGTATAAACATTTTAACTAAGCAAGGAGAATAAAAAGTTATGCCTGATGTATATTATGTTTCTAGTCTGAAGCATAGTATGATGAGAACATGACAACTGTTATAGAAATGATACATAATCTACATGGAAGATAATCATTGTGTGATTATGGATAAATACCCAAGAAATCAACTTATTGCAAGAATCCAGATGACAAGTAACAAAATGTTCCCATTGACATTGAATCCATCCAAGAACAAGAATACAATGTTAGTTGTTGGTAAAGGAAAATGTGCGCAGTGAGACACTACATTTACAACAAAAAATGTGCACAGTATCAAGAAAGGAGAAAATGGAAAAGAGATGAAGGCAACATTCCAATCTGAAATACAGGATGATTTCTATCTATGACATTTCAAATTTGGACATTTGAACGAACATTTGAACTTTGGAGGTCTGAAGCTGCTACAAACAAAGGAAATGGTAAAAGGTTTACGATTGATTGAAAAACCAGAAAGGAAATGTGAAGGCTACATATTTGGCAAATAGCACAAAGAATCATTTCCAGTTGGCAAGTCTTACATAGAAAAAGCTCCACTGGAAATTGTACATTCAGACATTTGTGGACCAATACAAACTCCGTCTATAGGAGACAATACTTATTTTCTAACATTCATTGATGATCTCTCAATAAAGACATGGATTTATTTTCTAAAGCATAAATTTGACACGTTGGGTTGCTTTCAACAGTTTAAATCACTTGTCGAGAAACAAAGTGGTTATTACATCAAGTGTCTAACAACTGGCAGAGGAGGAGAATTCATTTTAAGAGAATTTCAGAACATTTGTAAAGTTCATGGCATCTAAAAGAAATTTACCACGCGATATACACCACAACAGAATGGTGTCGCAGAGAGAGAACAAAACCATCATGGAAATGGTGCGCAGTATGTTGTCAGCCAAACATTTGTCAAATGATTATTGGGTTGAGGTAGTAGCAACTACAATATACATATTAAATAGATGTCAGACAAAGAGTGTGAAGAACATAGTTCCTCAAAAATCTTGGACAAGATCAAAGCACAATATGACGCACTTAAAAGTTTTTGGTTGTGTCGCATACGCACATGTTCCAGATGAGTTGGGAAAGAAGTTGGACAACAAAGGAAATAAATGTATATTTGTTGGGTATTCTAAAGAAACAAAAGGATACAATATGTATGACTCTGTCGCAAGAAAATTTATAATCAGTCACGATGTTCAGTTTGTGGAGAATGAAGCATGGGATGGGAGTGTAGAAAAGACAGTTAAGATCATTAATGCTATTGCACATGATGATACAGAAGAAGAAATGGTTCAAACACCATGTATAAGTCAGTGCACAATCCCTTCTACATCTATCACTCCAACACAAAACACAATTCATCATACTCCAGTAAGAACAACAGGTGCGTAGTCTACATCCAGAGCACAACAAACACCAACAAATAGTCTGAGTAGTTCTAAATCTCGAGATCCAACTTTAGAAATTTTGTTACCAAGGAGGACAAGAAGTATGCACAACATCTATAATGAAGACGCAACAGATTCATTTTTAGTATTTCCTTTGTTTTCACAAATAGATGATCCATTAACCTTTGAAGAAGTTGTCAAAGATGATGTATGGGCACAAGCCATGGATGAAAAAATAAGATGCATAGAGAATAATAAGACATAGAAACTAGTAGATGTACCTGACGACAAATATGTGATAAGTGTTAAGTGGATTTATAAATCCAAGCAAAATGCAGAAGGAACAGTGCAGAAGCACAAGGAAAGGTTAGTTGCAAGAGGCTTTACACAACAACCTAGAATTGATTTCAGTGAAACATTTGCACTAGTTGCGTGCATGGACACAGTGAGATCTATGTTAACCATTTCCACGCAGTACAAATGGCCAATTTATCAGATGGATGTAAATTCAACATTTCTGAATGTACACTTAGAAGAAGAAGTGTATGTGGAACAACCACAAGGTTATGAGGTTCCAAAACAAGAAGATGAGGTGTATAGATTGAAGAAAGCAACGTGTGGATTAAAGAAAGCTCCAGGAGCTTGGTACAGTCGCATAGATTCCTATCTCAGATATAATGGATTTCAGAGAAGTGAAAATGAGCCAACATTGTACATCAAATCAAATCAACAAGGTAATATGCTAGTTGTTTTCTTATATGTAGATGATTTGATATTTACAGGTAATTTTGGCATAGAAGAATTCAAGTCAGTCACGAAGGATAAATTTGAAATGATTGATTTGGGCCTTATGAGATATTTTTTCGGAATAGAAGTGCACCAGTCCAAAATTGACATATTTATCTCAGAGTCTAAGTATGCGTATGAAATTCTGAAAAGATTCAATATGATGAATTCAAAAGAAACACCAACACTTGTCATAATAGGATTGAAGTTAAGTAAGGAAGATAAAGGGTCCAAGGTGGATCCCACACTGTTTAAAAGATTGGTAGGAAGTCTTATGTATATAATAGTAACACGACCTAATATTATGTATGGAGTGAGTCTAATTTCAAAGTTCATGGAAACTCCAAAAGAATCACATTGGAAAGAAGGAAAGAGGATATTGAGATATGTGAATGGAACAAAAGAATTTGGTATAAAGTACTCCACTTCCGAAGATTTCAGACTCATTGGGTACATTGACAGTGATTGTTGAGGAAACATAGATGATAGGAAAAGTACCTCTGGGTACACATTTCATTTTGGAACATGTATGGTATCATGGGCATCAAGGAAGCAACCCATAATGACTCCTTCTTCAACAGAGGCAGAGTACATTGTAGCTACAAGTGCAACTTGTCAAGTAGTATGGATGAGAATGATGTTAAAATATTTGTTGTAGGAACAACAAGAACCAACAAAAATATTATGTGACAACAATTCAACCATCATGTTTTCAAAGAATCATTTGTTTCACTAGAAAACCAAACACTTTGATACATAGTATCAATTTATCAGAGAATTGGTGAATAAAAATAAGATTTGTTTAGAGTTTTGTAGGTCAAAAGAACAAGTCACAGACATTTTTCTAAAGACTTTAGCAAAAGATGCTAATTCTAAAGCAAAAGATGCATTTTAGCATCTGCGCAGTACTCTGCTACTGCGCAGTAACAAATGAGTGACATTAAATTTGTAAACTAAATTTTTTATGTAATTTTCTTTTGTAATCCCACTTACATATAATTAAGAGGGAGTGTTGGAAATAGTAATCACAAGTCGTTAAAATCTTTATGTCTCTGTCGATTTGTCTGTTAGTCAATCTGTCAGTAGCTGAATTGTCAGTCAGTCAGTTTGACAGTTTGCAAGTGCAAAGTCGCAAGTTTAATCAAAGTGAGTCGGAAGTGAAGCTATAAATATAGCCGATCTTTATCTTCTTGAGTTCAGTTAAGTGGTTGAAGAGTGAGTCGTATTAATGGTAGTGTTTAATGTTAAGTTAGTCTTAGCTTCTGTAGGAATTCTCAGTCGGAGTCCATATAAGTCTGAGTCGTTTAGCTAGTCGGCGATGCAGAGCAGAAAAAAGAGGTAGAGAGAACAATCAAGAGTGGCAACAACTGAGGAGTTGAAGAAGTCTCAGCACAAGATCCGTGTCTGTAAATTGAGGAGAAGTCATTGGAGCCGAAACTCATCTTTGTTATTGTATTTTGTAACCAGATGGTGCATTGAAGTTTATTAATATCAAGTAATTTGTATTTCTGAGTTTTTGTGCTAAGCATAGCAGTTTGTCATTCCGCATGTATAAATTGTTCTTGAAAGAGTTTTATATTACAGCGCGCAACATTTTGTGTAGTCTGTGAACTACGTGACAAGTCCTAAGAGTTTAGAGACGAAGCTTGTGGCGTGCACTATTTTGTCACTACGCTGAGCATAGTTTAAGATTTGATTGGATCCAAGATCTACCGCTAGTGGCTAAGTCGAAACAATGAGACTAACTGTGAAGTGAAAGTGATATAAAATTTTATCAAAGCAAAAACAACCAAGTAAAATTTGCAACTGATCGAGATTGATCTACAATGATTGTAACGGAGAGAGACGGAGAGACATTTTGCCATACATAAGGAAGGTAATTTAACTTTATTTCTATCTATGTAAGAATAAGTTATCCGGCATGACTTTTGTAAATCTGAGAAATGAAGGGGTCTAGAAAGACATGCACTCGAGGAAAGACTTAAATAACGATGGGTCTACAAGTTATATGGATGATTTACAGAAGAGAGACAGAAATAAAAACTTTCGATAGTGCAACGCTGTGTGTTTTTCAACAATTAAAATTAAAAACTAGTAAAGAGTAAAGGATAAGAATAATCTGAATATGATTTGCAATGTGAACATAGTATTAAAAACTAGTTTTTATCTGAAACTTATTTGATATTTGGACAGAGGGCCATAAGGTGTGTGTTCACATAGTACTTATTTTCTATTCGAGAGTTTGATCATTTTTGAACCAAGGCAGGGAAAATGAACATGTAACAAATAAAAGTACGAAAACCAATAGACAAAATAACTTGCACATTTTCCAGCCATCATTGGATTTTTATTAAAAACCACTTTGAATCCATGAGTAGAAAAAATAAAAATCCCTGATTGATCAACTTAACAATGGAAAACTGCAAATGAGAAGACTGTCCAGATCAAACATAAAACGTTTGTAAATATACAAATATTTGTCACTCGGTTATTGGAATGATCGATTTACAAATGGAAGTTCTGAATGATTTAGAAATCCGAGCGGTAAACTTTGATAATACGAGTGATTTTGAACCACGCAAGGCTTCTAGAACATTATTTTACTATGTATAAATTTTGAATCATAATAAAATTTTGTTCATATATTTTAAATTTCTGACAGTAAAACTTTTTGTAACTCATTTGTTAATTATTAAAAAGTAGGGAGGATATTGATTACTCTTGTCAATGAATATGGATCGATTTGATTGATCATACTGACTCATCACAGCTTTTCTTAAATCACAGTTAAAGGGATAAACATATAATCTTAGATCTTATTGAACAAGTTTTTCTAATAACAAAATCATAGAGACGGTGGAAAATAGCCATGAAGAATCAGCAAAAACTATATCATATAGCGAAAGTTGTGCTGAAACTCAAGTTATCAGAAACATAGATACTTATTATTATGTGTATGTTTTAAAAGAATTTAATACTTGGAAAATTATTAGACCTTTAACCATTGTCCTAAGAAAAAAACCTTTGAGGCCTACAAATGATACTATGATAATTTGAATACGACCACAGATTTTAGTTCATTCTAATCACAATTTAAATATGTTTGAATCATTTTATTTGAGCGAATTACTTTTATATAAACCATTCATAAACATTCACATTAATATATGTAACACTATTCTTCAAAATTAACATTCACATTAATATATGTAACACTATTCTTCAAAATGGGAGGAATTTAAAATATTGGCCTTGGAATGTAACACTATTCTTCAAAATTAACATTCACATTAATATATGTAACATTATTCTTCAAAATTGGAGGAATTTAAAATATTGGCCTTGGAATGTTGAGTGAATACCATTATCATTAGATATTGTTGAAGAATTAGATATTGTTGAACAAGATGTTGATACAATGAAAGACGAAATCAATGTTGATGCCAACATGGATGAATCACAAACATTATCTCTCCTTATTCCTCTTAATTCTATTCAAGTGTTTCACACTCTTTGTCTAAGAGACTTTGAATTGAGTCATATATGCGATGATAATACATGTTTAGATCTCGAGATAGAAGGACCAACTAATTTCATCCAAAATGCAGATTCAATTGGAGCAATCATTGATTATTTTCATATTAAATATACTTCTCCATCTGATTGATTAAAAAGAAATGATTTGATTTTGAAATTATTATTCAATATTTTAGTCAAGAAAACAATGAAGAACTATTGAAAATTGGTTTTCAAGGAAAATGAAAGCATTGAAAAGTCATCTCTTACAAGTTGAATTTTAGAATAATTTAGTCTGCACTCAATTAATGCGAAGAGCCACTTACTATGGGTAGCACTTATTGGAATATATACTTTCAATATATGAGCTAGAACAAACAAAATGTGTGCTCAAAATTTCTATTAAAAAAATTAAATATTTACAATGTGAGGAGCTTGGGGTGTTTTAGGAGGAAACACCACATGTTAAATACATTTTGATTGATGAAATGAGCCTCATAGGACCAAGGTTATTCATACAAATCTATTCACATTTGCATGAATCAGGAAAAAAATGTTCCATTCGATGGAAGATCATTAATTATTAATTATTGTTGGATACATTCATCAATTATCTCAAAGATAAATCATTGTATGTAGAAACATCACTGGTAAGGGTTTTTTGGAAAGAGTTCAAAATATTTGGCATTTTCGACACACCTTTTTGTTTTGAAGAGACACATCCAAAACAATCCAATTTTGGAAGACTACTTGCAAACATTACAAATGAAGATGTAAATATAGATGATTGGAAAGTTCTAATGTCACAAACAAATGCATCTATAGATTATGTTGAAATAAATACTTTCAAGTAAAAAAATATTTTATTTAAAAAGAAATAGGTTGGTGAATATACACAATAGGTACATGCTTAAATCGATTAATACCATAATCGCACAATGAATTGATGAACATACAAGGCACAAATAATTTAGTGATGAAGATGATGAACAAATTGGACACTTAACTTGTGGGTATAAGTAGGGTTACCAAATTGACCACTTGGAAGTGTGAAAAATATTTTCTACTATCTTAAATCAAAACCACTTCAATTCCCAATGTACACCACTATTTATTTTCATAATTACATTGGTGCACCATGACACATGATAAATCAAAGAATTGTACTGTGATATTGTGAGAATAAATCATAAACAAATCCCATTTTGTATGTCTTAGGCTCTCACTATACACAAATCACAAAGTTTGAAATTAGTAAAAGCAACAATTGATATTTGTATTGCATAGATACAATGTTTAACATTCAAAATAATTTTAAGAGTTAAATCAATATAAGATTTAAGGAAATAACCACCATTCACATTCAAAAGTTAAGACAAAATGAGTCCAAGTGCATATGCTACAATTAGAAAGAAAGAAAATGAATGGTTGCAATCCATGTCTTTATAACTATTGCAGTTATTATACTATAAGGTTTGTTAACTATTGTTTTTTATTGATATCATCTCTTTCTATGATTCCTTCTTATTGCAATTTAACCACATTTTATGGTCTTTTAATATAAAAATAATTATTAATAGAATAACAATAATAAATATATATAATCATAATTTTTTTTATTACTATGTATTTACATCTACAAAATCATGTCTTTTCTAGAATTTACAATTCCACTCATGAAAGGTTGGTGCTATTAGTGTTCTATACTTATTTTTGTTGTTGCAAACAAATTTATTTACAATGTTATCTTACATTCTTTAAAATTATTCATGTGTCTTCCTTCCTATATTCATCATTATTATAATTTTTATTTAAGAAAAGTAAATATTTAAAAATAATGTTTCATTGAAATTATTTTATATGAAATAATTTCTATTTCTTTTTCTAATTGTTGGGTTATAACAATGCTTGAATACAACATGTTCGAGGAGGCTATTTTGGATAGGTTTTTGGAATCGCATAAAAGCTAATCCTGCGACATTTTGGCAAAGGAGAAACATGCTCGGAAATTTGTTATCGCATTATCAGGAGTCAATCCACAAAAAATGGGAGTTAGTTAGGAAGTTTTGGGACAATTTGTCCACTTTGTAACCATGTTGTGACGAGATTAGACCTAATAAAATACTCTAAATATGTAATGAGTTTTGGGTAGAAATTGGTTCAGTTTTTGGAAAATATTAGAGAGAAAGCGAGTTAGTGAGTTGAGTTGAAGATCAATAGATAAGTATGTGTGGATTTTAGCATAGAATGATTTGAGCGGGTTTGGGTTTTTACTGAATATTTATGTAGGAGAGAAATGCGGATGAATGTAATGGAGATTATGAATGAATGAATAAGAAGCCAAATGTTAAAATTTTGTGAACCACGTTAAAATTTTGTGTCTTGATGTGTTTCTTATGTGTGCTATGTTTTTTATGCATGTGTTGGATGGTTAGTATAGATTTGTTTATTGTTTGTAGCTACTGCAGAATTATGGTGAATTCTTAGTATTCTTAATATGTCATTGATATATGTTGTTAATATCCTACGCACTTAAGTTAATATTTGATGAATGAATTTTAAGTGGAGTAATGTCGTGCAAAAGTTATATTGCATGATAATTAAAGTTTAAGTAAATAGCAAGGAATGTATGCCTCATATTCCCCCATGACTACAAAAAATTGGTTCCTGCAGTCCCCATAGGTACTTTGGGTGACACTTCGTCTTCTTCCAGGTGATGTCGAAAGGGATAGTATATTGGGATTTTTTGGTTATTTAATGATTAACCACGAGTCTACTACGCGCCAACAAATGGTTCTGTTGTTGGGACAAGGATCTGCAAATGAGGTGGATGTGGAGGCCCACTAAGGAGGAGATCGAAGAATGGTGGAATAATAAGCATATGTATTTTTTAGTAGACCATAAGGGTGAGTGAAAGCTAATAATAGTCTCTCATTACGTATTAGTGGCAATGCAAACGTGGAAAAATAGCAATATGTTAACTTGGTGGGATTATTCAAGGTACATTTACAATGAATTTGAATATGGTGTAAGAAGATGCAACGTATGAAATTGAATTAGCTTTTTGAATATACAACTTTTGTTCATATACATTGTGAATAACTAGTTAAAATGTGATTTTTTCTAATAGTGGTATCTTATTTTTCCAACAAAATATAAGGTATATGTTTTTGTTCATGCAGGCATTGAGTATTTTAAATATGGAATTTAGTTCTAAAAACTTTTATACTTGTAAAGAACGAATTTTTCTTGTGCCATATATTTTTTGGAATTTTTAAATATGAATTTTCTATTTTTTTTAAATTATCAAAGTCAACATATGCCTGAAATTACGTCTTTTGTTTGTGCAGGCTAAGAGGATCTTAACATGATCAAAACAATATTTTTTTTAGATCATAGGTATTGTTCTCCTCTAGTGTTGCATATAACTCATTTGAGAAATGGTTAAGACGAGAAAAATTTATAACATAAATAAGAGAGGTATGTATTTTAGGATTTTGATATAGGTGAAGACAAAAATTGATTAAAAATAACAAACAATATATATATATATATATATATTTGAAATCTGCATAGCCAAATCGATCTATCTCTATAGTTTCGTCAACAAGTGAATTGTTTAGCTTATAGAAAAATAACGTCAAAGAAAGAGATATAGAGGGGTATTCACAAAAATGGAGGTTTTTATCAATTTGCAAACCAAACAACTAGGTTTATCACCCCGAACTTAAATATGAGCCAACCAAGTGAGCATACACCTTGTCCATCCCTCCCAAAAAA
>ML782137.1:356502-393252 GCA_009831015.1 Picea engelmannii | reverse complement strand
CCCTCCCTCTTCCCCTCTCACACTATCTTTCTTCCTCTCTCCGCATTTCCCCTCTCTACATCGAAAGGAAATAAATGGCCTTTACCTAGACATGTCAAGACCTAGACCTAAACCTAAACATAGTAATACCTAGACATGGAAATATGTGAAGCATGACCTAGACCTATACGGTGAACATAAAATAGACCTAGACGAGGACCTAGACCATGACCTAGATCATGACATAGAGATAGAGATAGATATAAAAGATGACCTAGAGCTTCACGTAGACCATGACCTAGACCAAAACATAGAGTTAGACCTATATTTAGATGATGACCTAGATCTTGACGTAGACCATGACATAGACCCCACTAGCTCCATATAAGCCTATGCATAACTTATACTCAACCCTTAACCCCCTCTACACTCAAGCCTTGAGTGCACTATGCATATACCTTTTGTACAACCCTTGCACCCACATCACCCACATTGGTTCTCTAACCAATGCTCTATCCTTGAAAACACATTCAATCCTAATCCCTTAAGCCTTAGTTGTCCCCATACCCATATACATATTTATTCATAAAGATGTTTGGTATATAATAAATTATCTATCCGTTGCATTAAGAGTGCACACACACTTTTGTGACTTGATTGAGCTGTAGTTGTTGGTCATTTATGCTCAAGAGGAACGCATGCATGCTTTAGTGTGCACATATTCTAGGAACACGTGCATGTTCATACTAGGATTTTTTCGGTGCCAAGCAAACTCCATAACCTCATCTATTTCAAGGACGAAAAACGATCCGCGACATCTTCAGACAAAAGTAGCATGCACATACATATTTTTCTTATTTTAGTGTTCTTGTTCGATTCATATAGAGCTTTGTGCTATCGCAATACCATTAGAGGAAAATTTGGAAGGCAAAATTTTCAAATGCAATTGCAATTTTTGTTTGTATATTCTTTTGTCTTCTTAGAGGTGGAAGACAAATTTGTCCAAGTGTAATTGGAATTGTTGTTTGTACCTTCTTGTGTCTTCTTGGAATTAGAAGACAAATTTGTCCAAGTGTAATTGGAATTTTTATTTGTATCTTATTGTGTCTACTTGGAATTGGAAGACAAGTTTGTCCAAGTGCAATTGGAATTGTTGTTTGTATATCCTTGTATCTTCTTGAAATTGGAAGAAAAAAAATTTCAAGTGCAATTTGAATTGAAATTTTAGATGGGTCTTGTTTTGTAATACAAAAATAAATTTATCCACTTGGTTGTTCCTTATTACATAATACAAAGAAAATATTGTGGTGGGTGTTTGAAAGACAATTTTTTTCTTTAAACATGGGGAACCGATGTATTCAAGAAATAAAGTCCTCGAGGAAAGATAAATCGATCAAAAATGTAGAAGAATAAAGAGAAAAAGTGAAGTTACGTTTCTCAAATCGTAGGCCTTCAGAAGAGGGAAATCCAATTTATAGTAGAATAGATGCCACTATTGTTTCTCCTCCATCACCAGAAGAAAAGAACAAGATTTCATTAGAGAGAAATCCATCTAATATCTCATTAGGACAACTTCTTCTAGATGACTAGATGATGGAGGATTTTCTTGGAGTTGATTATTAAATGGATGAAATTAGAGAAGAAATTGATGTAAAATATTGTGGTGAATAAGTTCATGTGGTGCAATCTCTTGTTGGACACTCAAATATTCCAGAAACTAGTCAATCCAATGTCCACTCTCCTCCCACAACTGATCCTCTAGTGATTGAAGGGGAAAGAACTGCAACATTTTTAACTCCATAACAGGGAGGTCAAGAGTTCTAGAATAGGTTTTCATCATCCCTACCAATATTGATCATTGTACGATGAAGATTGAGCACTCTTATAAAATAATTAAAGAATATTTTGAACCAAAATATGATGTTGTTGAATGTCAATTATTTTTAGCTTTGTTAAAATATAGAAGTTTGACTATTGTTAGGAGAATTTTGACTGCTGTTAAAATATAGTTGACCCTCCAAGATAGTCCAACAGAGGAAGGATAGGAATGGAAGATTTAAGTAAGTTAGGGGGAATGATGAATAGAAATAGTTGAGAGTGTATGAAGATTTGCATTATGGTGGAATTTATTGTTTTTCCTTCTAAAAAGAAAATTTGTATATATGTATATTCATAAATACTTAACTAAACTACAATTGTTTAAATAAACATTGTTGAGCTAGATTATTGTAATTAAGGGATTTCTCTAACATTTGATTGGTTTATTATCTTTTATAAATTGAATAGACTTGTTGATTCGATTGGATGCATACATAAATTACTATAGAGGTGATAGTTATTGTTATTAGTACATGCACGAGACTTGTATGTACTAGCTACACATGCATTTCGTGCACATGTACACTAGTATGTATGAGTTTTCTTGGTTTACTTTCCGATGATGTTGTTTATGGGATATGAATGTGTGAACCATGTGTCATTTCCCTTGTATCATAAAATACTTTAACTTCGTGACGAAGTTTCTTGAAGGGTGGGTGTATGTAACAACCCTAAGTAATTAATCAATTGTCGTGATTTAAATAATTGTTTAATGTATATTAGTTTAATTAATTAATTAATTAATCGTTCTAATTAAATATTTGTTTAATGTATATTAATTTAATTAATTAATTAATTAATACTCATGACTAAATATTTGTTTAAGGAATATTGATTTAATAAATTAATAATTTTCATTTTGAGACTTAGTGTATCGGTAGATGACCCATTAATGAAAAGGGGATAAGGTGGTTGAGAATTAATGGGGGAAGAAGGCGGTGAATGATGGGAAGGGAGGATAAGGAAAGGGGAGAAACACCCGGAAAGGGGAATATATTTTTTTTGGGAGAGCATTATTTTGGGAGGAGGACTGTATTACTGATTTTTGTTGGGGGAGCTGGCTAGGAGGATGGTACTACTAGTTTTTGCTTGAGGATCTTGTTGGAGGACTGTTATAGGGGGCACCTGTTGCTGGGAATTTTTGTCTCGGGGGCCAAGAAACCGTAAGGAATCCTGGAGCTAGGGAGCTAGATAGGTTGTTCTTAGTTATGGGCAGAGCTTCAGGCAGAGTTGGAGAACAACAATAGCATAAGTTGGACGTATGCATTTTTATTATTATGCTATGTTATGTGGTCTATTATCATGCTGCTGAATATGCTGTCTATTATCATGCTCCTCGTAAATTTAATTTCTGGTGAACATGGTTATATGCTGAATAATGAATTGTAAAGAAAAATAAAAATGCCTAGCATAACCACTTATTCATATTCCATTATTCATAACGTGTTCACTTGCTAAAATAAATCACCGAATAAATAAATTGTACTTATGCTCGGTGATAGGGAGCACTTCTTGAGCAAATGGGACATGGTTTCATTGTTTAATAAGGGAGTTTGCTTAAATCCTTTCATTTTCATTTCTCTCGATAGGGAAAGGAGAGATTTAAAATGATTAATCCAAAACATCTAACATCCAACATGCGGTAGCATCTATATTTCCAAACTATATCAACAGTTATAGATGCTATTGCATAGCCTTGTTTAACTATGTATAAATTTTGAATCATAATAAAAATTTATTTATATATTTTAAATTTCTGACAATAAAATTTATTGTAACTCATTTTTTAATTATTAAAAAGAATTGATGATATGATTACTCTTGTCAATGAATATGGGTTGATTTGATTGATCATACTCATGCATCACAGTTTTCATTAAATCACAGTTATTTAATAAAAAGGGATAAACATATAGTCTTAGATCTTATTGTTGAACAAGTTTTCTAATAACAAAATCATAGAGGCTGTGGAAAATAGCCATGAAGAATCAGCCAAAGCTATATCATACAGCGAAAGTTGTGCTAAAATTAAAGTTATCATTCATAAACAATCTGAAGATGATCATTCAGGGCTATGTATTGGACTCCCTTCATTCACGGCTATGTATTGGACTCCCTTAGGCATCAATCCAATTGTCAACTTCTAACATTAAATATTTATCAATGTTAAAACTTGAAGTTAACTTTTTTTTAAATCATCAACAATGTAATAAACATAACAAAATAATAAGGTAAAATATTTGATTAGTTTATATAAAACTTTTTTAAATGAAAGTTATAAAAAATTAAAGCATCTCAAGAAGAAAAAAGATTTAATGTGAATAGTTAATTTTTGAAAACTAATATATGTTTTTTAAAACAAAAGCCATTTAAAATCTAAATTGTACTTTGATTACTTTATTTTTAATTTCTTTTATTAATTTCAATTTTTAACTTTTTTTTATTTTAAATAATTAATTAGAAATTATAATTTTATTTCAAATGATTTAATAATAGTAATTAATTAATTAGGAATTGAATGATTAATTAATTAAATGTGTAACTAACATTAACATATATTTAATAATTAACATAACATTATGATATTAATAAATTTTTATTTATTTTTAATTAGATTAAATTTATGTTGGAGTGGACGAGTTTTGAATCGGTGACCTATCCACCGAGTATAGAGCTTTCACTAGATAATGTACACCACTGTGACATGATAGTAATGATAGGTTAAATGTGTTGATCAAAGGCGAGAGACTCAAAAGTTTTCCTAGGCAAAAACGTCGAGCTTAGAGGCTACCGACCCTGACCAAGCCACTTACCCTAAAGAGAGTAATGTTTGTTTACAGACAAGTAAAAAAAAAATAACTTATGCCTAACCCTATGCTTTCAAGTTTATGTTGCACAAATGTGAATTGTCTTAGACTCCCCCTGACAAAATTTTGATTGATGTAGATTCAATTATAAAGGATGGTTAGGAATCAAGGAAATCGAGGGAGAGGGTCATTGTCACAGGGACTGCCAACACTGCCACCACCATCGCCTGAATTAGCTCTCATTCTATGCTCTTTGGAGGCCATAAATGAGACTTTAAAGGGGCGTCAGCCAGCAGGGATCAAAGTGGAGCCCCCACCATCTGGAATGGGTAATCCTGAAGCATCGAGGGATTCAAGGGTAGGGCCTCCACCCGAGGACATCACTAGAGAACTGCAGAAGATCAAACTTCCAAAGTTTGTTAGGGGTCGTGCCAGTGAACATGTAGATGCATGGTTGGAATGAATGACAAGATGTTTCTCCTTAAGAGACTACGCTTCCACATCAAAGGAAAAAATAATGTTTTTTCAGTTGAGGGATAGTGTGTTGAATTGGTGGGGCAACTTAGAGAGGCAGTTGCACCTTACCCCAGACATCGTCTCTTGGAAACTTTTTGAGGAAAGGTTCCGAAAGAAATATCTACCAGCATAGTACGAGGAACAATAGGTGGGAGCATTTCATGCTCTAGTATAGGGGAACAGGACCATGGAAGAGTACGAGATCAGGTTTATGGAGTTGGTGAAATATGTTTCATACATGGATAATGATCAATGACATAAGGAACACTTTGTCTATGGGTTAAACCCTAAGATAAGAGCCATGGTGCAGATGTGGAAACCGTATTTAGTAGCGGAAGCAGTTTAAAATGCACGTTATGCTGAGGAACACATGAACTTAAATGGAGGTATGAGATCGACCTTTACACATCATCCTGGATTCATGGGGAAGGTCCCTAGGACCCTCTCCAGGGGAGGGAGCTCTATGCCACCTCCTTATGGTAATAGATCCGCGCCAAGGATAATTTCCACAGGTATTTCAATGGCAGCGAGTGCAACATCCTGTTCATCACCAACGACGCAGGCAGGTCCAGGACCTTCTCAGGGAGAAGCTAGTAGGGGTAGGGGTTCCAGGGGGAGGAACTCATTTCAGATACCATCACAGAGAAGTGCGTAGGTTCCATCTCGTGTTACATGTTGGGGATGTGGAGGACCCCATTACTAGCGTGACTGCCCAGAGTTGCAAGTAGGATTTTTTTCATAGAGAAGTAAAGACCTCGGTGGGAAGAGCAAGTGGTAGCCACTAGATTTGGAAGCAATTAATAATCGCCATGCAAAACATCAATCCACAGTGGTGGAGTGGTCAGGTATGCTAAATCATATCAATGTTAAAATTTTATTTGATTATGGTGCTACAGATAGTTTCATTTCACCATCTGCATTAGAAAAGAGTGGGTTGGCATCCTATGAGCACAATGACTTTAAACAGGTCGAGATGGCTTCGGGGGAAAAACAAGCGGTAGGACCTAGCATTGATAATTATCTAGTAGACCTGGGAGTGTGTACTACAAGTTTGAAGGTTTACGTCACTATTCTCGGGACGTATAATCTAATCATTGGAATGGATTGGTTAGAAGCCCATTGAGCTATGGTAGATTGTTTCGCAAAAAGGGTGCTTTGTGTTGATGATGAAGGAAGGCCAGTAGAGATCCACGGTGTACAGAGAAATGAGTCTCTATGCTTTATCTCAACTATGAAGGCTAAGTGGTGCATGAGGCAAAGGTGTCAACTATAGGTAGTGGAAGCAGTGAATGAAAGGAAAGCACCCTCCTTGGATCAGTACCCTTATTGTCATAATTTAAGGATGTTTTTCTTAACGAGTTGCCAGGGTTACCTCCTGAGAGGGAGCTTGATTTTACTATTGTGCTAAAACCTGGTACAAAATCAATTTCCAAGACTTTGTATAGGATGACAGCGTCGGAACTTTTTGAGTTGCAAATGCAGTTGAAAGAGCTACTCGACTTAGGGATAATAAGGCCCAACGTCTCACCTTTGGGTGCACCGGTAATTTTTGTGAAGAAGAAGGATGGTTCCTTATGAATGTGTATAGATTACAAGGACTTGAACCATGTTACAGTGAAAAATAGGTACCCAATGCCACAAATAGATGATCTCTTTGATCAGATGAAAGGAGCAACGTTATTCTCAAAAATTGATTTGCGATCAGGGTATCACCAGTTAAGGATTAAGGAAGGCGATATTCCTAAAACTGCCTTTCGAACTTGGTTCGGGCATTAGGAGTTCGTTGTAGTACCTTTCAGATTGACCAATGTGCCAACAATATTCATGAGCCTCATGAATGGTGTATTCTGGAAATACTTAGACCGCTTTGTACAAGTCTTTCTAGATGATATCCTCATCTATTCCAAGAATGAAAGAGAACATGAGGAACACTTATGAGTAGTGTTGTCTTGCCTTAGAGAGAACAAATTGTATGGGAATTTGTCGAAGTGTTCCTTCTTCCAAAAATAAATTCACTATTTAGGTCATATCATTTCTGGTGAAAGAATCTCTGTGGACTTAGAAAAGGTAAAGGTCATTATGGAATGGTCAATGCCAAAAAAATGCTCATGAGCTAAGAAGATTCATGGGGCTAGCAAGTTATTATCGGAGATTTGTGGAAGTGTTCTCCAAAATGGAGAAACCCATCACCACTTTGTATCGCAAGGGGGTCAGGTATGAATGGATAGAAGAATGTGATAGTGCATTCATTGAGTTTAAGAGGCTACTAACTAGTGCGTCAATTCTACAAGTGTCAGATATGGAAAAGGACTTCACAGTCTGCACGGATGCCTCAAATAAAGGGTTGGGGGCCATGCTAATGCAGAATGGAGGAGTGATAGCTTATGCATCAAGGAAGTTGAAGAACCACGAGGAGCTTTATGCTACTCATGATTTAGAGTTGGCAGTTGTAATGCTAGCTTTGAAGCTTTGGAGGCACTATCTAGTAGGGCAAAACTTTGAGCTCAAAATGGACCATCAAAGTTTAAAGCATCTCTTGACTCAAAGGGATCTTAATTCCAGGCAAAGGCGATGGAGTGAGTTTATGAGTGAATACAATTTTGGTAATTCATACATCAAGGGAAAAGAAAATGTGGTCCTTGATGCCTTGAGCAGGAGACCACATGTCTTCTCCTTGGTACCCTTAAAAGTCAATCTGAGGGAATGTGTGTTGACACAAATCCTCGGAGACAGATGGTATTTAAAGGTTACTTCAAGCCTCAAGAGTGGAAGGCAGTTAGATCCAAAATATGATGGATATATCCTAGAAGAAGATGGACTATTAAGATATCGAGGAAGGATGTACATCCCCAAAGGTGGGGATATTCGAAGCATCATATTGAAGGAATCCCATGGAGAACTTTATTGTGCAAATCCGGGTGTGAAGAAAATGTACACAGACATGAGGAAGCTCTTCTTCCAGGTAGGCATGAAGCGCGATGTAGTCCACTTCGTCGCCAAGTGCATAGAGTGTCAACAAGTGAAAGATGACCACCATCATCCCGAGAGGTCTCCTACAACCACATAATGTTCCTATGGCCAAATGGGAAGTCATTTCTATGGATTTTGTTGTGGGGTTGCTTCTCACATCTCATAGACACAATGCCATCCTTGTGATAGTTGATAAGCAAACCAAGAGTGCTCATTTTATTCTGGTTAGAGACACTTACGATGTCACTGATGTAGCACTCGTGTTTGTAAGTGAGGTCATCCGTTTGCACAGGATACCCAAGAAGATCATTTCAGATAGGGACTCTAGATTCACTTCTAGGTTTTGGACAAGTTTGCAGTCAGCGTTGGGGACTCAGTTGAACTTAAGCACAACTTATCATCCCGAAACAGATGGGAAAAGTGAGAGAGTAAATCAAGTTATGGAAGACATACGTAGGATGTATGTTATGGATAATCAAACCCATTGGGATAAGTACCTACCTTTGGTGGAGTTCGCCTACAATAACAGTTTTCATAGCTCCATCGGAATGCCACCCTACGAAGCCTTGTATGGAAGTCCATGCAGAACATTGTTGAGTTGGGAAAGATTACAAGACTAAGTAACAATTGGGCTAGATTTGATTACTGATATGGAGGAACAAGTTATTTAAATTAGGCAGAGACTAAAGGAAGCACAAGATAGACAGAAAAGTTATGCGGATGCACACAGGACTGACCAAAGTTATAAAGTAGGAGATCAGTTTTTCATTTGTATCAGGCCTAATAAGAGTACCATTCGGTTAGGGAAGCGGACAAATTTGTCACCTCGATTCATAGGACCATTCAAAATCCAAGAGAGAATTGGACCCATTGCCTATCATCTCATACTGCCACCCCACTTGCATAAAACTCATAATGTTTTTCATGTATCTGTTCTACGTCATTATGTTGTTAATGAATCACATAAAGTAAATTAGAAGGAACTGCAGGTATCAGACGTAGGAACCCTCACGGTAGAACCATTATGCATATTGGACCATAGAGTTCGACATCTCAGGAATCGTCTGGTAAACCAAGTTAAAGTCTAGTGGAACAAGTATAGTCCATGATCTGCTACTTGGGAAGATGTCGAGTCGTTATGATGAGATTATCCCTCACTTTTTTTATCACCTCGAGAATATGTTTCTCGAAGGTTGGGTGTACGTAACACCACCTTTTGACTTAGACAACTAGGATTACCTGAGGCCTAATCACCTTTATTTTCTATTCACACTAAAACTTTCAATGATATGCTTGAACTTTTAAGACGTAGGAACTTTTATGAACATTTAAATGTTATTTGAATGATGATGGGTATGATGTGATCTATTATGCAAATGAAAATTCTATGAACGAGTAACGTCAATTGAATTACGGGGATATTATGAGATCTATTTCTAACTTGAAAACTTTGATATTAAGTTGTTGGTATGTGGATACCAAATTGAGATTATGGTTGTATGCAATTACATGATGATAATGCATAGATATGTATGAGTTTGTGTTATAGACTAATCTGCAAGTCAATGGGCTATGAAATAGCCAAGGGATAATGGTAATGAAAGTGGATGTCATGACCATCGACCGAGAAACAATATGGTATGAATATTTGTATGTGACATTATATTGGTTTGAATGCATTGATGTGATATGTGGACCAGTGCAGGATTTCAGGTGGTGAGATTGCCTAAAACTGAATAAACGATGACAAAATTCTCAACAACATGGTGCCACTGTATATTCCACTGTAGGGTGTGGACCCTAGTCCTGTTAGGAGGGGTGGAGGCATTTCCCACTGTGTATCCTCTAAAACCTGGAGTCATGGGAGGACAGTATTAGCTCACGCTCCCCTACATGTGTGATGATGACTGTCAGTTGCCTGCTGGGGAAGCTTGGTCAGGATAGTGACACTTTTGTTTATGGGTTCTATTTGGAGTTAGGTCAATATAGTTGACGCTCCATAGTCCAGCAAAGGAAGGATAGGAATGGAATATGGAAGTAAGTTAGGGAGGAAGGATGAATATCAATAGTTGAGAGTGTATGGAGATTTTTCTTATGGTGGAATTTATTATTTTTTCTTCTGAAAAGAAAATGTGTATATATGTATATTCATAAATACTTAACTAAACTACAATTGTCTAAACAAACATTGTTGAGCTAGATTATTGTAATTAAGAGATTTTACTAACATTTGATTGGTTTATTATCTTTTATAAATTTAATAGTCTTGTTGATTGGATTGGATGCGTACAAAAATTACTATAGAGGTGATACTTATTGTTATTAGTACATGCACGAGACTTGTATGTACTAGCTACACATGCATACTTGTATGTACTAGCTACACATGCATTTCTTGCACATGTACAGTAATATGTATGAGTTTTCTTGGTTTACTTATCGATGATGTTGTTTATGGGATATGAATCTGTGAACCATGTGTCATTTCCCTTGTATCATAAAATACTTTAACTTCGAGACGAAGTTTCCTAAAGGGTGGGTGTATGTAACAACCGTAAGTAATTAATCAATTGTCATGATTTAAATAATTGTTTAATGTATATTAGTTTAATTAATTAATCAATTAATAATCATGATTAAATATTTGTTTAAGGAATATTGGTTTAATAGATTAATAATTTTCATTTTGAGACTGTTACAGGGAGCACCTGTTGCTGGGAATTTTGGGTTCGAGGCCAGGAAACCGTAAGGAATCCTGGAGCTAGGGAGCCAGATAGATTGTTCCGAGATGGATACGTTGTTCCTAGCTGACTGGGAGGTTAGTCAGTTTTGGGCATAGCTTCACACAGAGTTGGAGAACAACAATAACATCAGTTGGAGGTATGTATTTTCATTATTATGCTGTGTTATGTGGTCTATTATCATGCTGTTGAATATGCTGAATATGTGGTCTATTATCATGTGGCTCATAAATTTAATTTTTGTTGAACATGGTTATATGCTAAATAATGAATTGTAAAGAATTTAGGATAACATTTATTTATATTTAAATTTATGTTTTTAAAGCTCTGTTTGGAAAGGCCTTACATTCATGGATTTCATCATTTGTATTTTGAACATTTAAATTATCATTTAATTCTTCTATCTAAATTATCATTTAATTCTTCTATCATCATCTGCAAACCGTTTCCTTAACAAATACAATTCCCTTTCATTAAACACTCTGACAGCTCTGCCAAATCTCTGTCGAATCCTGCAAATCTCTGAGTAACATGCATATAGACAACTTTGTAGGGCCCTCAAGCGGCGAGCTCTCTCTATGAAAGCATGGATCATTAGTCTTTTTTTATCTTCCTGACGTTGATGCCTCTGCTATTGCTTTCTTCATTCGATGACGGTGGAAAACAGCCATGAAGAATCAGCAGAAGCTATATCATATTCCTAAAACAATGATATAGCTTAAAGTTATCATTCTTAAACAATGTGAAGCTCATCATTCACGGCTATGTATTGAAGTCCCTTCGGCATCAATCCAATTGTCAACTTCTAACATTAAATATTTATCAGTGTTAAAACTTTTAATAACAATGTAATGAACAATGTAATAAACATACCTTCATATGAGACAAAATAGCAAGATAAAGTATTTGATTAGTTTATATAAAACTTTTTTAAATGAAAATTATAAAAAAGTAAAACATCTCACAATGAGAAGAAGACAAAATAGCAAGATAAAGTATTTGATTGGCCTCCTAGCCTCAAATGTCATTTCGTTGTTCTGATTCTTTAAATCATAGTCAATTTTTTGAAAGTACACGCGAGAGCGTGGAGTGAAATTATATATATATATATATTTTGAAAAAAAAATAAACATGATTAAAAATATAAAATTTACTAATTTACACTTAATTTAATATTTTTTTTATATTCATCAATAATTATGATTAAATTTAAAGTATGTAACAAGTATTTTTGTTACATATTATTAAAACATATTTTAAAATTTATAATTCCATAGAGGATTAGATTTTTGAATGTGTAAATATCTTTTTAGTGTGAAAAACCTTGAATTTTTAGGGATTTTATAACTTTAAAGAAAGATCAAATTCCTGTTTTTTAGAATGCAAAATTTTGAAATTTTAGGGATTTGATCTTTCATAACCCATGTGGAGTTAACATGTATTTATGTTGAAACCAACCTAGATACTTATTATTATGTGTATGTCTTAAAAGAATTTAATATTTGGAAAATTATTGGTCCTTTAACCATTGTCCTAAGAAAGAAACTTTGAGGCCTAGAGATGATACTATGATAATTTGAATACTACCAGTGCTTTTAGTTCATCCTAATGACAATAAATAGCTTTGAATCATTTTATTTGAGTGAATTACATTTATATAAACCATTCACATTAATATATGTAACACTATAGAAATTATTTTTCAAAATTGGAGGAATTTAACATATGGCCTTGGCATGTTGAGTGAATACCATTTCCACTATATATTGTTGAAGAATATGTTGTTGCAATGAGAGACGAAATCAATGTTTATGCCAACATGGATGAATCACAAACGTTATCTCACCATATTCCTCCTAATTCTATTCAAGTGTCTGACACTCTTTGTCTAAGAGACTTTGAACTGAATCACATATGGGATGATAATACAGGTTTATATCTGGAGATAGAAGAGCCAAATAATTTCATCCAAAATGCAGATTCATTTGGAGCCCTCATAGATCATTCTCATGTTAAATATACTTCTCCATCTTCATTGTCTAAAAAGAAATGACTTGATTTTGAAATTATTATTCAATATTTTAGTAAGAAAACAGAGAAGAACTATTGAAAATTGTTTTTCAAGGAAATACAAGCATTGGAAAGTCATATCTTACAAGTTGAATTTTAGAATAATTTAACCTACACTCAATTAATGGGAAGAGCCAGTTACAATGGGAAGCACTTATTGGAATATCTACTTTCAATATATGAGCTAGAACAATACAATGTGTTCTTACAATTTCTATTAAAAATATTAAATCTTTACAATGTGAAGAGCTTGGGGTGTTTTAGGAGGAAATGTGACATGTTAAATACATTTTTATCGATGAAATGAGCCTCATATGGCCAAGGTTATTCATACAAATCTATTCAGATTTGCATGAATAATTTCGAGGGAAAAAATATTCCATTCGATGGAAGATCATTAGTTATTGTTGGATACCTTCATCAATTATCTCAAAGATAAACCATTGTATGTAGAAACATCATTGGTAAAGTTTGTTTTGGAAAGAGTTCAAAATAATTGTCATTTTCTACACACTTTTTTGTTAGGAAGAGACATGTCCAAAACAATCCAATTTTGGAAGACTACTCACAAACATTACAAATGAAGATGTAATTGTAGATTATTGGCAAGTTCTAATTTCATGAACAAATGCATCTATAGATTATGTTGAAAGAAATACTTTCAAGTAAAAAAATATTTTATTTAAAAAAAATACATTGGTGAATATACACAATAGGTGCATGGTTAAATCTATTAATACCATAATTGTACAATGCATTGATGAACATACAAGGCACAAATAATTTAGTGATGAAGATGATGAACAAATTGAACATGAAAATTTTCTATGTCCATTTGATTTGGACACATAACTTGTGGGTATAAGTAGGGTTACCAAATTGACCAATTGGAACTATTAAAAATATTTTCTTCTATCCTAAATCAAAACCCCTTCAACTCCCAATGTACACCACTATTTATTTTCATAATTACATTGGTGCACCATGAGACACAATAAATCAAAGCATTATATTGTGATGTTGTTAGAATAAATCAGAAACAAATGTTTTCATAATTACATTGGTGCACTATGAGACACGATAAATCATAGCATTGTATTATGATGTTGTTAGAATAAATCAGAAACAAATCCCATTTTCTATGTCTTGGGCTCTCACTATACACAAATCACAATGTTTGACATTAGAAAAAGCAACAATTAATATTTTTACTGCAGAGATACAAGGTTTAACATTCACAATAATTTTAAAACAAATGATTGCAATCGATGTCTTTATAACCATTGTACTTATTATACAATAAGTTTTGTTAACTATTTTTTTCTATTGATATCATCTCTTTGTATGGTTCCTTCTTATTGCAATTTAACCACATTTTATGGTCTTTCTAATATTAAAACAATTATTGATAGCATGACACCAATACATATATATATATATATAGTCATATTTTTTTTATTACTATGTATTTACATTTAAAAAATCATATGTTTTATAGAATTTACAATTTCACTCACAAAAGGTTGGTGCTATTACTATTCTATATTTATTTTTGTTGTTGCAAACAAATTTATTTCTAATGTTATCTTACATTCTTTAAAATTATTCATGTGTACTCCTTATATTCATCATTATTATAATTTATATTTAAGAAAAGTAAATATTCCAAAATAATGTTTCTTTGAAATTATTTTATTTGAAATTTAATTTTTATTTCTTTTTTTAATTGTTGGGTTATAACAATGTTTGAATACTACATGTTGGAGCATGTTATTTTGGATAAGTTTTTGGAATCACATAAAAGAAGATCGTGCAATATTTTGGCAAAGGAGCAACATGCGTGGAAATTTGTTAGCGCATTATCAAGAGTCAATGCACAAGAAACAAGAGTTAGTTAAGAATTTTTGGGACAATTTGTCCACTTTGCAACCATGTTGTGACTGGCTTATCCCTAATAGAATACAATAAATATGTAATGCGTTTTGGGTAGAAAGTGGTTTATTTTTTGGAGAATATTAAAGAGTAAGTGAGTTAGTGAGTTGAGTCGAAGATCAAGAGAGAAGTATGTGTGGATTGCAGCATAGAATGATTTGAGCGGGTTTGGGATTTTACTGAATATTTATGAAGGAGAGCAATGCACATGAATATAATGGAGATTATGAATGAATGAATAAGGAGCCAAACTTTGTGGATGTATCTCAGTTTGGGGTGATCCACATTAAAACCTTGTGTCTTGATGTGTTTCTTATGTGTTATGTTTTTTACGCATGTGATGGATGGTTAGTATAGATCTGTTTGTTGTTTGTAGCTACTGCACATTTATGGTGAATTCTTAGTATTCTAAATATGTTGTTGATATATGTTGTTATGATCCTACACACTTAAGTTAATAGTTAATGAATGAATGTTAAGTGGAGTAATTTCATGGACAAGATATATTGCATGATAATTAAAGTTTAAATAAACAGTACAAGGAATGAATGCCTCATATTCCCCCATGACTACAAAAACCTGGTTCCTACTATCCCCATAGGTACTTCAGGTGAGACTTCGTGTTCTTGCAGGTGATGCCGAAAGGGATAATATATTGGAATTTGTTGGTGAATTAATTATTAACCACAGGTCTATCCACTACACGCCAACAAATGGTTCTGTTGCGGGGACCATGATCTTCAAACAAGGCAAATGTGGAGGCCCATTAAGGAGGATATTGGAGAATTCTAGAATAATAATAAGATAGATTTTGCAGTAGACCATAAGGGTGAGTGCAAGATAATGATGGTCTCTCATTACGCGTGAGTGGGAATGAAAACCTAGAAATATAACAATATGTTAAATTGGTGGGATTATTCAAGGTACTTTTACAATGAATTTGAATATGGAGTAAGAATATGAAATGTATAAAATTGAATTAGCTTTTCGAATATACAACTTTTATTCATAGACATTGTGAATAACTAGGGTTTATTTATTTATTTTTTCTAGCAGTGGTATCTTATTTTTCCAACAAAATATAAGGTATATGTTTTTGTTCGTGCAGGTGTTGATTATTTTAAAGATGGAATTTCATTCCAAAAACTTTTATAGCTGCAGAGAACCCATTTTTCTTGTTCGATGTATTTTTTGGAAATTTTTAATATTAATTTTATATATATATTTAAATTATCAAAGTCAACATATGCCTGAAATTACAACGTCTTTTGTTTGTGCAGGCTAAGAGGGGCTTAACATGATCAAAACAATTTTTTTTTATATCATAGGTATTGTTCTCCTCTAGTCTCACATATAACTCATTTGACAAATGGTTAAGCTGAGAAATCGTTATAGCATAAATAAGAGAGGTATGTATTCTAGGATTTTGATATAGGTGAAGACAAAAATTGATTAAAAATAGAAAGCAATATATATATATCTGTGTGTGTGTGTGTGTGTGTGTGTGTGTGTGTGTGTGTGTGTGTCTGAAATCTTAATAGTCGACTCTATTTATGTCTATAGTTTCATCAACAACTGAATTTTTTATCCTATATAAAAATAACTTCAAAGAAAGAGATATAGAGGGGTATTCACAAAAATGGAGGTTTTTATCAATTTGTAGACAATACAACTAGGTTTATAACCCCGAATGTAAATATGAGCCAACCAAGTCAGCATACACCTTTTCAATCCCTCCCAAAAAACTTGAATTCAAAATAGCATGCATGTGTTCTAGGAGTGTGCACGCGTTCTAGGAGCACACACGCATTCTAGGAGCACATACACAATCNGAATGTAAATATGAGCCAACCAAGTCAGCATACACCTTTTCAATCCCTCCCAAAAAACTTGAATTCAAAATAGCATGCATGTGTTCTAGGAGTGTGCACGCGTTCTAGGAGCACACACGCATTCTAGGAGCACATACACAATCCTAGAAATCATTCATTTATCTTTCTTTGTCCTCCCACTCCTACATCTAGCCCCCCTCTCTATCTTACTCTCAATCTCCCTTTCTCCTCCCCATGTCTTTCTCCCTCTCTCTCCCTCACACTCTTATACATGGTAACACCTAGACATGTCAAGACTTAGAGATCAAAAGGAATGGAAAGCCCTAGAGCTAGACTGTAACAACCTGTTTTCCCCAGTCTGTAAAAATAACTATACTGGCCAAGTATTGTGGCAAACTCAGAAATGTGAATGTGTGATGTGAATGGACCTTGTGAAAAAGGTCGATGAATGTAAATAATATTATGAATATATATATTGCAGGACTGCTAAGAGGGGGATGTACTGAAAAAGAGACCACGATGGCTGAAGAAAGGTGGTGGAAGGCACCTGGAATGGTGGTGTTAACTTCCACCAAAACCAATACAATATTTGGAATTCACTGGCTCGGAGAACCAAAAGCAGCTTGTTGGCCCCAAATTAAATCACTCACCAGGTTGGTAGGTAAATGGCTCCTCATGAGTGATGAGGGATAGGGGTGAACCACCCATCTGTAGAGTCCTCATACCTAACCACCACGAGGAAGAGCATGCCACATGCAACCTTGTCGAAAAGAGAAAAGGCAGGAAGAGTGTGCGATCAAGGGGCAGACGAGAGGGAAAGAGGAAGAGAGATCGAAAGAACTCTGGAAAAACTATAGAGTGAGTGATAGCAGAGAAGAAGGAGAGTAACCTTCCTTCTCGGTCACTGGCGGAGAGAGACTCAGTCTCGCAGCATCATGGTCTAAGGTCGGGGGTGGCTAGTGGTAAATCCATTCGGAATCGCTGATCCTACAGTTGGGTGGAAACGAGCACCCCTCTCAGTAGTTGCAAACACACCTAGTGTTATTTCTAATAAGTGTTTTATATCTTGCATCTTGAAATGTATATTCTGACATTTATGCTCATAGTCTATGCAATTATGAATGGTTTAAGTATAAGACTATCTGTGTGGTGTTTTGACCAGAAATGGTGGTTGCATGCGTATAATGGAAAGACTACGTATGGATTATGTTTATAAATAGCTATACGTATGTATACCGATCTAATTCAGACTTTAAGTCTTTTCTTGGGAAATCTATACACTTATCCGTCTCAGGTAATACCCTGGATAGATCTCCCCATAGAGACACCGTCCTTGGAAAGCTTACCAAGAACCTGGAAAAAGGATTTGATGCCACAAGTCTCAGCAATCCTGCACGAGGAGGGATGGTCCTCTTAAAACCCTGAAACCCAGAATTATGAAATCCCGAAATGGCAGTGTGTGGATAAGTATCGATTGATCGACAAGATCCTGTCAGAAGATCTGAGGTCAGTCGTGACCGTTAGATTGGAGGAAGAAACGAGGGCATTAATGCCTCAACCCCTTTCCTTTTATCTTCGTAAGTAGAAAATAAATTGGGACCGTATATCCCCAGGGTTTGTGGGAGTATCTGGACTGTCCATTTATAGGACATGTGGTTCTTGATAAGAGTTTCGGCGTTTCAGTACCTGGGAAGACAAAGGGGAAGAACCCTAATCATCGCAAGTCGCAAAACCCCGATAACCGAAACCCCAAAATAGTTTAAGGAGTGGATGAGATAGGATAGTTCGACATTTCGGTACTCGAGAAACCTAAGTGTGAGTCCCTTTATAATTGCAAGTCCCAAATCTCCAGTCCACGAAATTCCAATGGGAGTAACCCTGAAATAGATGCGTAGTTTTAGGAGTCAGTATTTCGAAGTTTCGGCTCCCGAAAGGTCTAGGCGCGAGATCTCCTGTCTGCGCACATCGCAAAAATCTGATTCACAAAATCTCAAAATGATAATAGGACGAGGTAGCTATGAGTTTTCGGTGTTCCGGCTCTGGGAAAACCTAGGAGTGAGACTTCTTGTCATTACCCATCATGGAATCCTGAAGTATGAGATCCGAAAAAGGTCTAGCATGGGTAAGCCTTGGTGTCTTAGTGTTTTGGCAATCAGGAAACCCAAGGGTCAGTCTTCTTGTACACGTCAGTCTCAAAATATCGACTTGCGAAGTCCCGAAATGGCTTAACACAGACGGTATTTGGTGTGTCAATGTTTCGGCACACGGGATACCTGACAGTAAGTTTGCTTATGTTCACCAGTCCCGAAAACCCAGTCTGTGAATTCCCGGAATGGACTGAGCGACACATATATACAACTATATGTATCTTAAGGTTTCAGAGTTTTGGCTCGCGGGAAACCTAAGTGCAAGACCTCCTATCATCGCATATCCCAAATTCCCGATGGCGGAAATCCTGAAACAAGGAAGTATGGTTAGAGTTAGTAATTCAGAGTTCGGCTCCTGGAAGACCCCGATGTGAGACCTTTTGTCATTGCATCCCCCGAACTCCCGACTTTCGAAATATCGATAGGCGAAGTCCTGAAATGGATTCGCACACATGGTTTTGGTGTTTCGGCTTTCCGGTGCCCGGGACTCTCAAGGGTTAGTTTTCCTCATAATTCGCTAGCCACGAAATTCCAATGGATGAAACCCGGAAATGAAGAAGGGAATACCTATATTGTGATTTCCCGTATTGCGAAAGTCGATGAGTACACTCCGATAAGGCGTATGGCCATAACCGCTGATCAGATGAGTGTGGATAAGGGATGACAGGATCTGTATCAGGTCTCGTAGGGACTCAGGGAAATCCTATTCCTCGAAGAAAAGAAGAAAAGGCCGAAAATTTTTAAATTCCGTAGTGGGTGTGTTACAAATTGGTATCAGAGCATGGTTACAACACTTGGCCTGCTTGGGCTCATGAATGAGTTGCACAGGAGCTCTGTTCAAAACAATCCAAAAAGGAGTAACCCTCTGTCTTAACCCTCTTAATTCAAAAAAGTCAAAGTTTGAAATGAAAATCTGATTTTGTATGCATGAGAAGGAAAAATGAATTTATGCGCGGGTTATGAATGTATCTAAAATATTGACTAACAACCAGTGTTTGTATTTTGCACCCAAGTGGATGATCAGCCACGGGAAATTACAGACGCATAGAATGGTGACCCACCATGAAGTGGGGGAGGGCTCCCACAATAGAGATGAAGAATCTGACGAAAGGAGGGCGGTAGGGACCCCTCCAGATCTAGCTAAAACGGTGAGGAGCCTCATGGTCGAATTACAAAGATGCAAGGATGACAGTGAAAGGATGATGAAAGAACAAGAAAAACAAACAAAAATTAACATAGTTTTACTGCAGAGTTTATCCGATCTACAAAGACAAATGCAGCATGAACCTGAAACTCAGAAACAAGGTCATATCAGTTTCCACACTGAGAGGAGCACCTCGAAAAAGGTCCACCCCAGAGGTAAAAGACAAGCGGTGGACGATTCCTCTGAGAAGGAAGCGGGCAATTCAGAGGGCTCTTCTAGCAGTAGAACTAGTTCCTATTCCCGAAGGAAATAGAAGAAGCAAACGCCTTCCAAAGGTCATAAATTCAAAGAATTCAAAAAATTCAAGCCATCCTCTTTCGATGGTGAAATAAAGAAGGGAGAGGAAGTAGAGGCCTAGCTGCTTGGACTAAAGAAATATTTCAGAGTCCATGACTTTTAAAAAAATTTGAAGGCCCGAGTGGCCACCTTCAACTTCAACGGAAAGGCTTTCATTTGATGGGAAGATTTTAAGAATGTGAAAGGGGTTCGCGAAGAGGACCTATGCTGGAAGAAATTTGAGAAATACTTCTAGAAGAAGTATTTGTCAAAAAAATATTTTGATGAGAAGACCAAAGAGTTTTATGAACTCGAACTGGGACAACTCACTATCGAATAATATGTCAACAAATTCCTCGATTTGTTGAGGTATGTACCTTATATAAAAGCGGAAAAGGAAAAGGTGCAATGCTTCATCAGTGGACTACCTAAGGACTGTCGAAATAGAATTGAATTTGATGAGCCAAAGACTCTAGAAGGCACTATTTGAAAGGAAACCTATTGTCATGAACAATTTGGGCATCAAGTAGAACCTCGTGAAGGATGGAAATAGAAGAATAGTTCAGGATTTCAGAAAAGGGGATTAAATTCCTAGGATTTAAGAACTATAAGAAGAATCCAAGAATGAGCTTCCCAACCTGAAGTGCACCAGTAGAATTTTCCCTCCTTGAGCGGAAATAAAAGTTTTGGACCCATATCAGTGAAGACTAATAACCCAAAGAGAGAATCTTTGAAATGTTGGGGTTGTGGGGAAGAACATCTATTGAGAGACTATCCGCATCGATAACAAAATAGTCGGAGTATTTATAAAATCCAGGAAGCTACCACCATCAATGATGTGGCCATGAGTGTGCCACAAATTTATGCAGCCTTGGATAATAACCAGGCTGACCACCAAGCTTCAATGGTGGAAACAGAAGATATGATTTCCAACCATATAGTGTCTATTTTGATTGACCTTGGTTCAAATTTGAGTTATATAGCCCCTAAATTTGTTGATAAGTGTAAACTATAGCCGTAAAAACATACCAAGCCATGGTTGGTACAGTTAGCCACTGGCACCAACAGAAGGGTAGCAGAGGTTATAGCAGCCTGCCAATTGATGTTGGGTAAATTCCCCACCCAAGAAACCCTTAACTTATTACCCGTGGGATCGTATGATCTGTTGATTGGTATGGACTAGCCAGCTGCCCATAAAGCCAGATTGGACTATTACCATAAAACCTTAGAATGTGTAAGTAAAGAAGGGAAAAAGATAATCCTTCAAGGGATCCGAAAACCTGTCTCAGTAAGACAAATATCAACTTTGCAAATGAGAAAGTATTGCAGAAAGGGATGTCCCCTATATGCAATACAGGTGTTGAAAACAATCGAAGGTGACAAACCAAGCCCTGATGATCACCCTATCCTGAGAGAATACAGAGATGTGTTTCCGGAAGAGGTATCGTATCTACCTCTGAGAAGGGACATAGAATTCTCGATAGAACTTGCACCAGGAGCGGTGTCGGTGTCTAGGACACCCTACTGGATGGGCATACCCGAGTTAGTTGAACTCAAGTTGCAATTAAATGAGATGATGGATAAGGGCTATATTCAACCCAGCGTGTCTCCATGGGGAGCACCAGTCCTGATTGTGAAAAAGAAGGATGGTACCCTTAGACTGTGTATAGATTATAGGCAACTCAATAAGGTAACCATAAAGAATAAGTACCCCTTGCCCGGGATCGATGACCAGTTCAATCAATTGGCAGGTGTGTCTATTTTCTCAAAGATTGACTTCAGGTCAGGATACCATCAAGTCCGAATTAAGGGTGAAGACATCCATAAAACTGCCTTTCGAACACGGTATGGTCACTATGAGTTCGTGGTATTTCCATTTGGGTTAACCAATGCCCCTGCCACTTTTATGTGCTTGATGAACAATGTACTCAACAAATTCCTAGAAAAATGTGTGCTAGTTTTTATTGACGATAGATTAATTTACTCCAAGAATAGAGAAGAGCATGAAGATCATCTTAGGCTTGTGTTGCAAGTACTATGATAACATTATCTCTATCCCAAATTCAACAAATGTGAATTCTTCTAGAAGAAAATACATTACTTAGGCCATGTTCTATCCGAAGAAGGAGTAGCACTAGACCTTGATAAAATCAGGTCTATCATGGAATGGCCTACCCCAAAGGACGTTTCGAATATCAGATCCTTTATGGGATTAGTAGGATACTATAGGAGATTTATAAAAGGATTTTCCAAGATTAGTTTTCCAATTAGTGCCCTCTAGAAGAACAGGACAAAATTCTTGTGGACACAAAAATGTGAAGAAAGATTTCAAACCCTGAAACATCTATTGACCCATGCACCTGTGTTGAATATCGTTGATCCCGAAGTTGACTTCCTCGTGTGCACATATGCCTGTAAGGAAGGGCTCGGAGGAGTCCTTATGCAGGGAGGAAGTGTGGTCTGCTATGAATCCCAAAAATTGAATGAGCACGAAGTCAAATATGCGACCCATGATCTAGAGCTGGTTTCCATAGTGCATGCCTTGAAAAAGTGGAGGCATTACCTCCTGGGAAGAAATTTTGTACTTATGACAGACCACTGTGGATTGTGATCTCTGTTTGACCAACCAAAGATCAATTCCAGACAAGCTATGTGGATGGCCCTCCTCAGCGATTTTGATTTTGAAATCAAACATATTAAAGGAAAATAAAATCGGGTGCCCGATGCCCTTGGCCGAAGTATGAAAACAATTCACCTGGCCACAGTGAGTACTTCTGAGACGGATGTAAAAGATAGAGCTAGAAATACAAAAGGAACAGATCCATTCTTCCAGATCGTGACCTTGTACCTGCAGCAAGAACCCATAGGGATAAACTATGGAGACTACCAGATGATGGAAGAAGGTCTGCTCAGTTACCGAAGCAGATTGTACATTCCAGATTGTGATGATTTGAAGAGGTTCATACTGGATGAACTACATAAAAGACCCTATACTAGTCATCCATGATACCAAAAGATGATCATGGGCACTAGGAAACAATTCTATTGGCTAGGGTTGAAGAAAGACATGGCCGCGTACCTAGCCAACTGCATAGAATGCCAACAAGTAAAAGTAGAACATTGACACCCAACGGGATTATTACAACCTCTACCAATCCCAGAATGGAAATGACAAACCATCTCCATGGACTTCATCACCGGATTACCAACCTCGACCAAACAGAATGACGCCATCATGGTAGTAGTGGATAAATTGAGTAAGTTTGCTCATTTCATCCCCGTCAAATCAACTTGCAAGGCAATAGATATCGCCCAGGTATTCATGAAGGAGATATTCAGACTGCATGGCATGCCAAAAGAGATCATGTCTGACAGAGACATGGAGTTCACTTCCAACTTTTGGAAATCACTGATGGCGGGTTTAGAGACCAAATTGTTGTTTAGCACCACCTATCACCCTCAAACTGATGGACAGACAGAAAGAGTGAACCAAATACCTGAAGACATGCTAATAATGCATGTAATGCATCAACCCAAGAAGTGGGAAGACTACCTTCCACTAGTAGAATTCGCCTACAACAATGGCTACCAAGCATCCTTAAAGATGAGTCCCTTCGAAGTCCTCTATGGTAGGCCGTGTAACACTCCAGTCAGTTGGATTAATACCGGTAAACAAGATTTATTTTGGACCCGACATGTTGAAAGAAATGGAACATCAAGTGACTCAGATAAAACAAAACCTGAAGGTCACTCAGAACCGACAGAAAAGTTATGCCGACCAAAAGAGAACTCTAAGAGAGTTCAAAGGGGGAGATTATGTATATCTCAGAGTTAGGCCTAGGAAAAGTTCCCTAAAAATGGGAGCATGTGCCAAGTTAGCACCTCGATATTGTGGACCCTTTGAGGTTCTAGATAGAGTGGGACCTATAGCCTATAGGCTAGCACTTCCTCCCATAGTAAAAGCACATAATGTTTTCCATGTTTCATTATTGAAGAAACATGTACATGATGCTAACCATATAATTGATTGGTCTGTGATCCAGATGGAACCAAAGGGAGAATTTATACCAGAAGCTCAATGCATACTGGACAGAAAGGAAACCCTACTGTGGAACCGAACCATTGCACATGACAAGGTGCAATGGAAACATTTTGGCCCAGATGAGGCTACATGGGAAATGGAGGATGCCATGAAATGGGCATATCCGATTTTGTTTACATCTATACATCCATGTCAAGTTGATAGATAGAACATCGAGGATGATGTTAATTTAAAGGGGGAGGGAATTGTGACACCCTATTTCCCCCAGTCTATAAAAATAACTATACTGACTAAGTATTGTGGCAAACTCAGAAATGTGAATTTGTGATGTGAATGGACCTTGTGAAAAAGGTCGATGAATGTAAATAATATTATGAATATATATATTGCAAGACTACTGACAGGGGGATGTGATGAAAAAGATACCACGATGGCTAAAGAAAGTTAGTGGAAGGCACCTAGAATGGTGGCATTAACTTCCACCAAAACTAATATCGTATTTGGACTTCACTGGTCCGGAGAACCAAGAGTGGCTCGCTGGCCCCAAATTAAATCACTCGCTAGGTTGGTAGGTAAATGGCTCCTCATGAGTGATGAGGGATGGGGGTTAACCACCCATCCATAGACTCCTCAAACCTGACCACCGCGAGGAATATCGTGCCACACGCAACCTCACTCAAAAGAGAAAAGGCATGAAGAGAGTGCGATCAAGGGGCAGACGCGAGGGAAAGAGGAAGAGAGATCGGAAGAACTCTGGAAAAACAACAAAGTGAGTGATAGTAGAGAAGAAGGAGAGTAACCTTCGTTCTTAGTCACTGGAAAATAGAGACTCGGTCTCCCAGCATCGTGGTCTCAGCTCAGGGGTGGCTAGTGGTAAATTGATTCAGAATTGTTGAGCCTACGGTTGGGTGGAAACGAGCACCCCTCTCAGCAGTTGCAAGCACACCTGGTGTTATTTTTTATAAGTGTTTTATATCTTGCATCTTGAAATGTATATTCTGACATTTATGCTCATAGTCTGTGCAATTATGAATGGTTTCAGTATAAGACTGTTTGTGTGGTGTTTTGACCAGAAATGGTGGTTGCATTCTTATAATGGAAAGACTATGTATGGATTATGTTTATAAATAGCTATATGTATGTATACCGATCTAATTCAGACTTCAATTCTTTTCTCGGGAAATCTATACCCTTATCCATCTCAGGTAATACCCTTGATAGATCTCCCCATAGAGACACCCTCCTTGGAAACATTACCAAGAACCTGGAAAAGGATTTGATGGTGCAAGTCTCAGTAATCCTACATGAGGAGGGATGGTCCTCTTAAAACCCCGAAACCCCAAATTGCGAAATCCCAAAATGGTAGCATGTGGATAAGTATCGATTGACGGACAAGATCTTGTCGAAATATGTGAGGTCAGTCGCAACCATTAGATTGCAGGAAGAAATGAGGGCATTAATGCCTCAACCCCTTTCCTTTTATCTTCATAAGTAGCAAAGAAATCGGGACCGTAGATCCCTAGGGTTTGTGGGATTATCTGGACCGTCCATTTATAAGACACGTGGCTGTCGGTAAGCATTTCAGTGTTTCGGTACTTGGGAAGACAAAGGGGAAGAACCCTGATCATCACGAGTCGTGAAACCCTGATAACCAAAACCCCAAAATAGTTTAAGGAGTGGATGAGATAGGATAGTTCGGCATTTCGGTACCCGGGAAACCTAAGTGCGAGTCCCTTTATACTCACAAGTCCCAAATCTCCTGTCCGCGAAATTCCGATGGGAGAAACCATGAAATATATGCATAGGTTTAGGAGGCAGTATTTCAGAGTTTCGACTTCCGAAAGATCTAGGCGTGAGATCTCATGTCTGCGCATATCGTGAAACTCTGATTCGCGAAATCCCAAAATGATAATAGGACGGAGTAGCTATGAGTTTTTGGTGTTCCAGCTCCGGGGAAAACCTAGGAGTGCGACTTCTTGTCATTATCCATCGCGAAATCCCAAAGTATGAGATCTGGAAAAGGTCTAGCGTGGGTAAGCCTTGGTGTCTCGGTGTTTTGGCAACTGGGAAACCCAAGGGTCAGTCTAATTGTACACGTCAGTCCAAAAATCCTGACTTCTGAAGTCCCAAAATGGCTTAACATGAACGGTATTTGGTGTGTCGGTGTTTTGGCACCCGAGATACCTGATGGTAAGTTTTCTTATGTTCACCAGTCCTAAAAACGTTGTCTGCGAATTCCCGCAATGGACTGAGCGACCCATATATACAACTATATGTATGTTAAGGTTTCAGAGTTTTGGCTCCTGAGAAACCAAAGTGTGAGACCTCCTGTCGTCGCATATCCCGAATTCCCGATGGCGGAAATCCCAGAACATGGAAGTTGTTTAGAGTTAGTAATTCAGAGTTTGGCTCCCGGACGACCTCGATGTGAGACCTTCTGTCATCGCATCCCACAAACTCCTGACTTGCAAAATCCCGATAGGAGAAGTCCCGAAGTGGATTCACACACATGGTTTTGGTGTTTCGGATTTCCGGTGCCCGGGACTCTCAAGGGTCAGTTTTCCTCGTAATTCGCTAGCCGCAAAATTCCGATGGATGAAACCCCGAAATGAACAAGGGAATACATGTATCGTGATTTCCCTTATTGCAAAATTCGATGAGTACCCTCCGATAAGGCATGTGTCCATAACCGCCAATCATATGAGTGCAGATAAGGGATGACTGGATCTGTATCAGGTCCCGTAGGGTCTCGAGGAAATTCTATTCCTCGGAGAAAAGAAGAAAAGGCCGAAAATTTTTAAATTCCGTAGTGGGTGTGTTACAAATTGGCATCAGAGCATGGTTACAACACTTGACCTACTTGGGTTCATGAACGCGTTGCGCAGGAGCTCCGTTCGAAACACTCCAAAAAGGAGTAACCCTGTGTCTTAACCCTCTTAATTCAAAAAAGTCAAAGTTTGAAATGAAAATCCGATTTTGTATGCATGAGAAGGAAAAATGAATTTATGTGCGGGTTATGAATGTATCTAAAATATTGACTAACAACCAGCGTTTTTCTTTTGCACCCAAGCGGATGATCAGATGTGGGAAATTATAGACGCATAGAATGGTGACTCACCATGAAGTGGTGGAGGGCTCCCACAATAGAGATGAAGAGTCTGATGAAAGGAGGGTGGTAGGGACCCCTCTAGATCTAGCTGAAACTGTGAGGAGCCTCATGCTCGAATTACAAAGTTGCAAGGCTGACATTGAAAGGATGATGAAAGAATAAGAAAAGAAAACATAAATTAATGCAGTTTTACTGTAGAGTTTATCCGATCTACAAAGACAAATGTAGCATGCACCTGAAACTCAGAAACAAGGTCATATCAGTGGCCACACTGAGAGGAGCACCTCGAAAAAGTTCCACTCCAGAGGTAAAGGACAAGCGGTGGATGATTCCTGTGAGAAGGAAGTGGGAAATTCAGAGGGCTCTTCTAGCAGTAGAACCAGTTCCTATTCCCGAACGAAACAGAAGAAGTAAAAGGCTTCCAAAGGTCATAAATTCAAAGAATTCAGAAAATCCAAACCACCCTCCTTCAACGGTGAAATAAAGAAGGGAGAGGAAGTAGAAGCCTAGCTGCTTGGACTAAAGAAATATTTCAGAGTCCATCACTTTTCAGAAAATTTGAAGGCCCGAGTGGCCACCTTCAACTTGAACAGAAAGGCTTCCATTTGGTGGGAAGATCTTAAGAATGTGAAAGGGGTTCATGAAGAGGACTTGTCCTAGAAGAAATTTGAGAAATACTTCCGAAAGAAGTATTTGTTGGAAAAATATTTCGACGAGAAGACCAAAGAGTTTTATGAACTCAAACTGGGACAACTCACTTTAGAAGAATATGTCAACAAATTCCTCAATTTGTTGAGGTATGTACCTTATATAAAAGAGGAAAAGGAAAAGGTGCAATGCTTCATCAGTGGACTACCTAAGGACTATCAGAATAGAATTGAATTTGATGAGCCAAAAACTCTAGAAGGCACTATTCGAAAGGCAACCTATTGTCATGAACAGTTTGGGCATTGAGAAGAACCTCGCGAAGGATGGAAACAGAAGAATAGTTCAAGATTTTAGAAAAAAGGGGATTAAATTCCCAGGATTTAAGAACTATAAGAAGAATCCAAGAATGAGCTTCCCAGCCCAAAGTGTGCACTAGCAGAATTTTCCCTCTTTGAGAGGAAATAAAACTTCTGGACCCATATCAGTGAAGACTGATAACCCAAAGAGAGAACCTTTGAAATGCTGGGGTTGCAGGGAAGAACATCTATTGAGAGACTATCCACACCGACAAAAAAATAGTCGTAGGATTTATAACATCCAGGAAGCTACCACCGTCAATGATGTGTCCATGAGAGTGCCACAAATTTATGCAGCCTTGGATAATAACCAGAGTGACCACCAAGCTTCAAGGGTGGAAATAGAAGGTATGATTTCCAACCATCTAGTGTCTATTTTGATTGACCCTGGTTCAAATTTGAGTTATATATCCCCTAAAGTTGTTGATAAGTGTAAACTATAGCCACAAAAACATACCAAGCCATGGTTGGTACAACTAGCCACTGGCACCAAAAGAAGGGTAGCAGAAGTTATACCAGTCTGCCAATTGATGTTGGGTAAATTCCCCACCCAAGAAACCCTTAAATTATTACCCTTGGGATTGTATGATCAGTTGATTGGTATGGAATGGCTAGCCACCCATAAATTCATATTGGATTGCTACGATAAAACCTTAGAATGTGTAAGTAAAGAAGGGAAAAAGATAACCCTTCAAGGGATCTGAAAACCTGTCTCAGTAAGACAAATATTAGCTCTGCAAATGAGAAAGTATTGTCGAAAGGGATGTCCCCTATATGAAATACAGGTGTCAAAAACAATTGAAGGTGACAAACCAAGCCCTGATGATCACCCTATCCTGAGAGAATATAGAGATGTGTTTCCAGAAGAGGTATCGGGTCTACCTCCGAGAAGGGACATAGACTTCTCGATAGAACTTGCACCAGGAGTGGTGTCAATGTCTAGGAAACCCTACCAGATGAGAAGACCTGAGTTAGTTGAACTCAAGTTGCAATTAAAAGAAATGATAGGTAAGGGCTATATTCGACCCAACGTGTCTCCATGGGGAGCACCAGTGCTGTTTGTGAAAAGGAAGGATGGTACCCTTAGACTGTGTATAGATTATAGGCAACTCAATAAGGTAACCATAAAGAACAAGTACCCCTTGCCCGGGATCGATGACCTATTTGATCAATTGGGGGGTGCGTTTATTTTCTCAAAGATTGACTTGAGTTTGGGATACCATCAAGTCCAAATTAAGGGTGAAGACATCCATAAAACTTCCTTCTGAACACGGTATGGTCATTATGAGTTCGTGGTAGTGCCACTTGGGTTAACCAATGCCCCTGCCACTTTTATGTGCTTGATGAAAAATGTACTCAACAAATTCCTAGACAAATGTGTGCTGGTTTTTATTGACGATATATTAATTTACTCCAAGAATAGAGAAGAGCATGAAGAGCATCTGAGGTTTGTGTTGCAAGTACTAAGAGAACATCAACTCTATGCCAAATTCAGCAAATGTGAATTCTTCCAGAATAAAATACATTACTTAGGCCATGTTCTATCCGAAGAAGGAGTAGCAGTAGACCCTAATAAAATCAGTTCTATCATGGAATGGCCTACCCCAAAGGACATTTCAGATATTAGATCCTTTATGGGATTAGCAGGATACTATAGGAGATTGTTGTCCAATCATTGCCCTCTAGAAGAATGGGACAAAATTCCCGTGGACACAGAAATGTGAAGAAAGATTTCAAACCCTGAAATGTCTACTGACCCATGCACCCGTGCTGAAGATTGCCGATCCCGAAGATGACTTCCTCGTGTGCACAGATGCCTGTAAGTAAGGGATCAGAGGAGTCCTTATGTAGGGAGGAAGTGTGGTCTGCTATGAATCCCAAAAATTGAATGAGCACGAAGTCAACTATGTGACCCATGATCTAGAACTGGCTGTCATAGTGCACACCTTCAAAAAGTGGAGGCATTACCTCCTAGGAAGAAATTTTGTACTTATGACAGACCACTATGGATTGCGATATCTGTTTGACCAACCAAAGATCAATGCCATAGAAGCTAGGTTGATGGCCCTCCTCAGTGAGTTTGATTTTGAAATCAAACATATTAAAGGAAAATAAAATTGGGTGGTCGATGCCCTTAGGCGAATTATGAAAAAAATTCACCTGGCTGAAGTGAGTACCTGCAAGATGGATGTCAAAGAAATATTTATAAATGCACAAGGAATAGATCCATTCTTCTAGACTGTGACCTCGTACCTGCAGCAAGAACCCACAGGGATAAAGTATGCAGACTACCAGATGATGGAAGAAGGTCTGATCACTTACCAAAGGAGATTGTACATTCCATATTTTGATGATTTGAATAGGTTCATACTAGATGAACTACATAAAAGACCCTATACTGGTCATCCAGGATACCAGAAGATCATCATGGACACCAGGAAACAATTCTATTGGCATGGGTTGAAGGAAGACATGGCCGAGTACCTAGCCAAATGTATAGAATGCCAACAAGTAAAAGCATAACAGCGACACCCAGCGGGATTATTACAACCTCTACCAATCGCATAATGGAAATGGGAAACCATCTCCATGGACTTCATCGTCGGATTACCAACCTCGACCAAACAAAATGACGCCATCATGGTAGTAGTGGATAAATTGAGTAAGTCTTCTCATTTCATCCCAGTCAAATTGACTTGCAAGGCAATAGATATCGCCCAGGTATTCATGAAGGAGATTTTCAGACTACATGACATGCCAAAAGAGATTGTGTCTGACAGAGACACAGAGTTCACTTCCAACTTTTGGAAATCACTGATGGCGGGTTTAGAGACACAATTACTATTTAGCACTGCCTATCACCCTCAAACTGACAGGTAGATAGAAAGAGTGAACCAAATACTTGAATACATGCTAAGAATGCATGTAATGCATCAACCCAAGAAGTGGGAAGACTACTTACCACTGGTAGAATTCACCTACAACAAAGGCTACCAAGCCTTCTTAAATATGAGTCCCTTCGAAGTCCTCTATGGTAGGCCGTGTAACACTCCGGTCAGCTGGATTAATCTCGTACATAGGATTTCTTTTGGAGCCAACATGTTGAAAGAAATGGAACAACAAGTGACTCATATAAAACAAAACCTGAAGGTCGCTCAGAATCGACAGAAAAATTATGCCGACCAAAAGAGAACTCCAAGAGAGTTCAAAGTGGGAGATCATGTATATCTCAGAGTTAGGCCCAGGAAAAGTTCCCTGAAAATGGGACCTTGTGCCAAGTTAGCACCTCAGTATTGTGGACCATTTGAGGTTCTAGATAGAGTGGGACCTGTAGCCTATAGGCTATCACTTCCACCCACAGTAAAAGCACATAATGTTTTCCATGTTTCATTATTGAAGAAATATGTACATGATGTTAACCATATAATTGATTGGTCTGTGCTCCAGGTGGAACCGGAGGGAGAATTTCTACCAAAAAATCAATGCATACTGGACAGAAAGGAAACCCTGCTACGGAACCAAACCATTTCACAGGACAAGGTGTAGTGGAAACATTTTGGCCCAGATGAGGCTACATGGGAAATGGAGGATGCCATGAAACGGGCATATCCGATTTTGTTTACATTTGTACATACATGTCAAGTTGATAGATAGAACATCGAGGATGATGTTCCTTTAAGGGGGAGTGAATTGTAACACCTTGTTTCCCCTATTTTGTAAAAATAACTATACTGGCCAAGTATTGTGGCAAACTCATAAATGTGAATGTGTGATGTGGATGGACCTTGTGAAAAAGGTCGATGAATGTAAATAATATTATGAATATATATATTGCAGAACTGCTGAGAGGGGGATGTGATGAAAAAGAGACCACGATGGCTAATGAAAGGTGGTGGAAGGCACATAGAATGGTGGCGTTAACTTCCACCAAAACCAATATCGTATTTGGACTTCACTGGCTCGAAGAACCAAGAGCAGCTCGCTAGCCCCAAATTAAATCACTCGCCAGGTTGGTAGGTAAATGGATCCTCATGAGTAATGAGGGATGGGGCTGAACCACCCATCCGTAGAGTCCTTGACCTAACCACCATGAGAAAGATCGTGCCACACACAACCTTGCCGAAAAGAGAAAAGGCAGGAAGAGTGTGCGATCAAGGGGCAGACGCGAGGGAAAGAGGAAGAGAGATCAAAAGAACTCTGGAAAAACTACAGAGTGAGTGATAGAAGAGAAGAACGAGAGTAACCTTCATTCTTAGTCACTGGTGAACAAATACTTAGTCTCGCAGCATCGTGGTCTCAGCTCAGGGGTGGCTAGTGGTAAATCCATTCAGAATCGCTGAGCCTACGGTTTGGTGGAAACGAGAACCCCTCTCAGTAGTTGCAAACACACCTGGTGTTATTTCTGATAAGTGTTTTATATCTTGCATCTTGTAATGCATATTCTGACATTTATGCTCATAGTCTGTGCAATTATGAATGGTTTCAGTATAAGACTGTCTGTGTGGTGTTTTGACCATAAATGGTGGTTACATGCTTATAATGTAAAGACTACGTATGGATTATGTTTATAAATAGCTATATGTATGTATACCAATCTAATTTAGACTTGAAGTCTATTCTCAGGAAATCTATACCCTTATCCGTTTCAGATAATACCCTGGAGAGATCTCCCCATAGAGACACCCTCGTTGGAAAGCTTACCAAGAACCTGGAAAAGGATTTGATGGCGCAAGTCTCAGTAATCCTGCACGAGGAGGGATGGTCCTCTTAAAACCCTGAAACCCTGAATTGCGAAATCCCGAAATGGCAGTGTGTGGATAAGTATCGATTGACAGATGAGATCTTGTCAGAAGATCTGAGGTTAGTCGTGACTGTTAGATTGGAGAAAAAATCGAGGGCAATAATTTCTCAACCCCTTTCCTTTTATCTTCGTAAACAGTGAATAAATTGAGACTGTAGATCCCCAGGGTTCATGGGAGTATCTGGACCGTCCATTTATAGGACACGTGGATGCCGGTAAGTATTTCGGTGTTTTCGGTACCTTGGAAGACAAAGGGGAAGAACCCTGATCATCGTGAGTCATGAAACCCCGATAACCGAAACCCCAAAATAGTTTAAGGAGTGGATGAGATAGGATAGTTTTCCATTTTGGTACCCAGGAAACCTAAGTGTAAGTCCCTTTATACTCGCAAGTCCTGAATCTCTAGTCTGCGAAATTCCGATGGGAGAAACCCTGAAATAGATGTGTAGGTTTAGGAGTCAGTAATTCATAGTTTCGGCTACCAAAAGGTCTAGGTGTGAGATCTCCTGTCTGCGCACATCACGAAACTTCGATTCGTGAAATCCTAAAATGATAATAGGACGGAGTAGCTATGATTTTTCAGTGTTCCGGCTCCTGGGAAAACCTAGGAGTGAGACTTCTTTTGATTACCCATCGTGAAATCCTGAAGTATGAGATCCAGAAAAGGTCTAGCATGGGTAAGCCTTGGTGTCTCGATGTTTTGGCAACCAGGAAACCCAAGGGTCAGTCTTCTTGTACACGTCAGTTCTGAAATCCCGACTTGCGAAGTCCCGAAATGGCTTAACATGGATTGTATTTGGTGTGTTGGTGTTTCGTCACACGGGATACCCGACGATAAGTTTGCTTATGTTCACCAATCCCAAAAACCCGGTCTGCGAATTCCCAGAATGGACTGAGTGAAAAATATATACAACTATATGTATGTTAAGGTTTTGGAGTTTCATCTCCTGGGAAACCTAAGTGCGAGACCTCCCATCATCGCATATCTCGAATTTCCAATGGCGGAAATCTCGAAGACCTTCTGTCATCGCATCCCCTAAACTCCCGATCTGTGAAATCCCAATAGGCGATGTCCTGTAATGGATTCACACACATGGTTTTAGTGTTTTGTCTTTTCGATGCTCGGGACTCTCAAGGGTTAGTTTTCCTCGTAATTCGCTAGCTACGAAATTCCAATGGATGAAACCCCGAAATGAACAAGGGAATACCTGTATCGCAATTTCCCGTATAGCGAAAGTTGATGAGTACCCTTTGATAAGTCCTGTGGCCATAACTACCAATCAAATGAGTGCGGATAAGGGATGACAGGATCTGTATCAGGTCCCGTAGGGACTCGGGGAAATCCTATTCCTCGAAGAAAAGAAGAAAAGGCCAAAAATTTTTAAATTCCACAATGGGTGTGTTACATAGACTTTACCTTGACATGCCTCATACTCTCTCTCTCTCTCTCTCTCTCCTCATTGCTAGTCTCAATATCACTATCTATTCCCCTTTTTCTCTCTCTATTCCCCCTCTATGTCTCCTTATGTATACCCCCCTTCCTCTCATTCTTTCTCTACCCCCCTTTTCTTTATCCCTCTATGCTTCTCTTCCTCTCATTATCCATCTCTCTACCCCCCCTCTCTTTCTCCTTCTCTGTCTCTATCCTACCTCTTTCTATTTCTCTCTCCCCCTCTCACACTCCTATATGCTCTCTCTCTCTCTCTATCCCCACATTCATCCCACTCTTTCTCCCCCTGTCCCACTATATCTCCTTTATCTCTCCTAAATCTACCCTTATCTCCTACATTTACCTCTCTCTCTACCCCCCTCTTTATTTTCCTCTCTCTCCCTCTCACGCTTTCACACAGTCTCTCTACTATCCTTCTATGCCTTTTTCTCTCTCCCTACCACACATAATTTCTACCCCTCTATATGTTTTCCTCCCTATCGCTCCCACACTCTAACACACTCACTATATACCTCCCCTCTTTGTCTTCCTCTCTCTCCCTCCCCCACTCTCACACAGACACTTTCTATCCCCCCACTATGTATTATGTTAGAAAAACAGGATCGTGGAGAAAAAAAATAAAACAAATATAGAAATAAAACACAGAAGATACACAATACAATAGAGACACAGATATAAATAGCTCACCCAGTGTGGGCTACATCCACCAGAGAAATTTCCAAGTCCTTTCTTTATTATTATCCATCAAATGAAGGGATACAAACTACAAGAAACCCACTGTAACTTCCTCTTCTTTCTCTCATAGTCTCCTCCCTCATAACATAATATTCACAATGATACACATATGAAATACATTTCCCTCATAAAATAGGTTTGCCTTCTAGGGAAAAAAACCCTAAGATAACTTCTATCATCAAATCTATGACCTTATAATGAATGGTCCAGATTTACAATGAAATTACAATATACATTTACAAGGCAATTTTTTCTCCGGGGGGATGGACCCTCCGGACCCCACATCCGGGGGGAAGGACCCCCTAGACCCCACACAGGGGGTAACCCCCATTTTCACTCCCCTCTATGGATGAGTGTACATTCTTCCAAGGTGTAAAGTATCCATGGGGTATAAAAACGATTGAAAACAAAGACCTCTGAATCAGGAAGATAATCAAGCTCTACAACCAACATATTCCTCTCTCTCCCTCCCATACTCTCTCACAAACACATTATGTCCCCCCTCTATGTCTTCCTCTCTCTTCCTCTCACAATTTAACACATTCACTCTCTACCTCCAACCTTTTTCAACCTCTCTCTACCTCCCCTCTTTGTCTAGCTCTCTCTCTGCCCACACTCACACACACACACACACACACATTTTCTATCCCCCATTTCTCTCTTTATATCTCTCTACCCCTCCTTGCATTTATCTCTCCCATTCCTCTAAAACTTAGTCTCATTCTCTCTCCACCCTATCCTTGTTCATACCCCCTCTCTTTATTTCTCTCCCCCCCTCTCACACTAACACATTCTCCCTATACCACTCTTCTCCCTCTATATCTCCCCCTCCCTCCAACTATCTCTCCTCTCGTTCTGTCCTACATCTACCACCTATTTCTCTCTCTCATTGTTGTTAGTGTCACTCTCACTATATTCTCCTCCATCTCTCTCCTCTAAACTCCCCCCATTTCTCTCTTTATATCTCTCTACCCTCCCTTCCATCTATCTCCCCCCTTCCTCTCACAATCACTCTCACTCTCTCTCAACCCCCTCCTCCCTGCCTCTCTCTCTCCCCCTCCCTCCCACTATCTTTCTTCTATATATCTCATACATCTACCCCTCCCCACTATCTCTCCCCCCATTCCTATCACTCTATATCTACCCACTCTCTTTGTATCCCTTTCCCTCCTTCTCACACATTCAAACACTCCTTTTCCGTTCCCCCCTCTTTTTCTTTTTCTTCCCCCGCTCTCACACTCACACATTCTCTCTCTA